>CM076570.1:85965268-86449049 GCA_034641835.2 Pinus albicaulis
AGTACTAATATATTCAGGTCGTTAAAAAGGTTTTAATAAAGACACCGAGAGTTTTTATTTATTTATTAAAAGGCAGTTGTACATACAGTAGTTATATAACTGCAATGAACAGGGAACTGAATAAAAGTGAAAACGAAAAAGAGAGTGAGGTTGGATGAATGAGGAAGAAAAAGAGGAAGAGAGGAGTGCTATTCGAAATATACACTGTAATTGAATGAAAGATTTTAACTATTAATATTGTTTGTGATGCAATTGGAAAGTCTCTAGAGAAAGATAAAATCCCACTGTAAAGTTGAAATGGTACATTTTCTCTGAGTAAATTGATAAAAGAGAAGAGAATGCAGAATTGAAGAAAAAGAAATAATCAAGCAGATATGAAGATTGGAGTGCAGTAAAAGAAATCAAAGGTACAGAACAGAGCTGATATCCAAGGTAAATCAACAAATGTTTCTTTATGAAAAAGAGGGAGTTGAAGCTTCCTTGCAAGTTGTAGCTTGCAGAATTTGAGGTTGGAGCCTCCTGTAGGTTGGTGCTTACAGAAAACCAATGGTGAGAGGGAGTTGGAGCTTGCCTTTACATCACAACAATAATAAGATGTGGTTTTCTCCCTTTATGGGTTTCCACGTATATCTGGTGTCTCTGTGCATGATGTTTATGTGCTGATCTGGTTTATCTAATCTGCTTAATACTTGATGCTGTCATATTAAGTCTGTTGTTACATTATATTAATACTTGCTGCTCACAGTCTAAGACTACTCATATATTAAGTTGAATACGAAATGAAGGTGTAAATAAGTTTTATGGAAAAAGTTTTAAAAGTCCATGAATGTGTTAAGCTGATTCACCCCCCCCCCCCTCTCAGTTTAACTAAGGGTTCAACAGATACCAATTCAAAATTATGTTGTGAATGTATAACATGTGCAAGATGCATACATTTATAACATGCACACGTAATGGTGTAAGTAGGCATGATTTTCTTAATTGAATGTCAATACAAGTATGGATTATCATATGAAATTTGTGATATATCTAAATTTATATGGTGTTATTAGGCACGCTTTTCTTAATTGAATGTCAATACAAGTATGGATGATCATATGAAATTTGTGATATATCTAAATTTATATGGTGTAAGTAGGCATGCTTTTCACATTTGAATGTCACTACAAGTATGGATTATCACATGAAATTTGTGATATATCTAAATTTATATTAGTTGTTGGCGATCTAACCTACAAGTTGATGTGTTATGTAGTATCCCAACAATTGTAATGATAAAGTAACCTAGATGTCGTAGAAATCAAGAAAATACTATATACATAATGTTTTTCATATTAATCTAATTCATGATTTCAAATATTTTTATAATGTATGCTAAATGTGGTTTTGATAGGATGCATGTATTGCTTAAAGTGGATGTTTAGTGACATGGCTCTATGTATGGTAGTTACTGTGGATCAATATAGAGTATTTCCCTTAATTTTGTTAAGAAGAAAAGAGATATTTTTTATTAGCAAAAGATAAATCACCTAGCTCAAATTATTGAAATAATTTATTATAATATGAAGTTCCCATGTTAAAAACTAATTTTACATCATAATCCAACAAAAATATTCTAAAGAACCATTTGATTATTTTTATCCATATTCCATAAAAATAACCCAAAAAAAAACTATTTTCCCAAATCAGTTTCATTAAAACAATCTAAGAAATCATTTTCCTATATCATTTACCATTAATTAAAGTTATAAAACCTTTTATGACTTGTAGAAAATGAAATTAACTCAAACAGATTACAGAAAACACACATAAAATTTAGACACAAAATATTGGCGGAAAAGAGGCTTAAGCCTCATGGTATTCTCATCATTCTCTCTTATTAAAAGAATTTAGTTTAAAATTTAAATAGATGAGAGACAAAGTCTTAAGATAGTCTGTGCTATCTTAGACTCCTTTGGTTGAGATAATTTCTCACCAAACACCCACCAAGATAGGAGTTATTAAACTAACTCCAATCTTTGAGGAACAACCCAAGAGTTAGGCACATATTCCTAAATTGGAATATTTAATTAATTAATTTATTATTTTGGATTTATTATTGTTTTGTGAGAGAGGCTAACATTCCCCCCTTCAATGACATATCCAAAATAAGAATGAGGAACCATCTTCCAAGTTCTCATGTTGATCCTAAAAAACATTGCCTGAAAAAACCGCCAAAGCTGGATGCTGAAAAACTACAATCTGAAGAGACCATGAGTCAGCTGTATGTCTGATTCATCTTTGAATTTCACTTGACAAATCCATCAAGTACCAAGTTGCAAAAGGATCCATCTGTCCTTTGCATGAAATCAGCATCCTTTGTCCACTGACAAATTTTTTTCAAAGCCCACTGGTTGATGATGTCAAAAACAACTCACTGTTGCTTTCACTGTGCTGAAAAGCTGCTCACTACTTCTTTGTTGTTGACTGCCCACTGGAGAATTTGTTGATGCCCACTGGAAAAATTTTTGATGCCCACTGGCTGCTTTTGCTGGTTTTGTTGAGACTTTTAGTATGACAACCACTGTCAATTTCATTGACATTTTCCCCCCTTTGTTAGCTGAAAGGAGAAACACTTTTCTGGAAAGTGGTCCTGAACTCCCCCCCTTCAGGTGTAGGAGTTCTACAATGTTGTACTCCCCTGTTCAATTGCATGAGAGTACCATCATATTTTCACTGTTGGTTGCACTATGTGTGATTGTATTTGGTTGTAGAACTGAGACAACCTTTTGACTGTGGATGACCATTTCCAAGGTTCGATCCATTCATAATGTATCTTCAATCTGGTAGTTTGTTGTTGGTTGCGACATTTTTCTGAGGAATGATTGGGCTTGCCACAATGGTTACAAGGATGGAGATCAAAACACTGATCTTCCATATGACCGGTTCTTTGACAATGAGAACACTTCAGTTGGACTTCAACTTTAGGTTGCGAGCAATTCTGTTTGTCGGCAATTTTGGGTTGTGTGCATTCCTGGTTGTCTGCAACTTTCTCAAAACTTGCTGAGGTGAGTTGTGCAAGAAATCCTGCACTGACGAACTTAATTGGCTTGGAATAATCTGGGATATCCAAGTTGATGTCATCATTGACATATCCTAAGCCTCGTCGATTCTTGTTATTTTGAATTTCTTCCCATGGCTTGATGATGTCACTGCAAGAAAAAAACACATTGGTGAGGGTCATGCTTGTGACGGACCTTTAAGGTCCGTCACCAATGTCACATATGGTGATGGTCATTAAAAAAACGTCACTATAAGTGTATATAGTGATGGTCCTTTATGGTCTGTCACCAAAGACATTTTCAATGACACTTTTGGTGAGGGTCGTTAAAGGCCCATCACTAATTATCTCTTTGGTGACACTTCTAGTGACGAAATTTTAATGACCCTCACCAATGCTCTTTTTGTTACTTTTGGTGACGGTCAAAAAATTTCCATCATCATTGATCACTAAAAGCTGTCACTGTAAGTGTATATAGTGATGGTCCTTTATGGTCCGTCATCAAAGACATTTCACTTTTGATGAGGGTCGTTAAAGACCCATCACTAATTCTCTCTTTGGTGACACTTCTAGTGACGAACTTTTAATGACCCTCACCAATGCTCTTTTTGATACTTTTGGTGACGATCAAAAAATGTCCGTCATAATTGATCATTCCAATGAGTTTTTGATGACGCTATGTGCCTGTTAATATATTTTTTGTCAAAAGATAACGATTTAATACCATTATTGTGGAGCATTTTTTATAATATGTCCAAGGCCATAGTGGCTAAGGTCAGTCAATTTTTAAGAAGTAATAATTGTGTATCATTTCCCTCAAGTAATGACTAGTCTAATATAGATTTCCTATAAGTCAACAAATGATTCATATCTATTAAGTTAATCATCTAGAAAATTCCATTTAGATAAAGTTACACTATTGTGTGTAGGAAATATATTATTTAATACATAATCGAGCTCTGACAATTCTATTAATAAGAAAGACCTAACAATCCTCAACAATCTGGGCACACCTTAAATTAATGCTTTGGCACACACTAACATTTCTTAGTGCCCCACATGTCTTGGAAAATCTTTGTACCTAGAACATCTTGTGATGACACTGACACCCAAGCACATGGTGGCATGCGCTAGCACAACATGGAACTCTCCTAGCATGTGTTGCATGCTGCATATAGTCCCTAGCATGCCCTAGAACACCTTGGTTGAATGCATTAACATACATTAGCACTTGGCACATAATGCCACTTGGCATGTATTGGGACCTAATATTAGTGTGCCTAGCATGCCCCTTTTCAAAAAGATAAAGTCCTAACTTATTAACCCTCTTACTGGTTCTTCCTTTTTTTGCCTTGACACATATTGACATACCCTGGCACCCTGTGCCACATCCTTAACACCCAGCATGTATTGGCATATCTTGACACTATTAATTGGTACATGATATAATTAGCACACCCTGGAACTCCCAAGCACACTTTGGTAATTCTTAACATGCCTTGATATTCCCTAGCACGCCTTACCAATGCTTAGCATATCTTGTCACTCCCTCCTTGGCATGACAACTAACACTGACCATTAACACTAGTCTATGGCAGTACACGTTCCTCATATTCATTAACTTCCATGAATTTTTACCTAGTGCTCCCTCAATGTTTTTTCCTAGTACTCCTTAACACTCATCAACATGCATTATCACTCTCTAGCACACCTTAGCACTCTTCAACATTCCTTTCCACTTCATCACATGCATAACACTAGTCCCTGAAACATATTGGCACTTGGCATGTGTTGGCACTTAGAAAGTCTTAGCATGTATGGAATACATTGAGATGCCTTGGTATGATTTAGCATGGTTTAATATTAAATTTATTTGTGAAGATCAATTGTTGGAAAGTAGATGAGAAGCAACAAAGGAATACTTGGCACTTAGAATGCACTAAGACTTTGCACTTGGAACCTATTGCCGCCTAGTGTTAGTGTGCCTAGCATGCCCCTCTTGGAAAAGGTAAATTGATGACTTATTAACCCTCTTATATGTTCATTTCCTTGTAGTTTAAATTTTTTCTCCCTTTTGTTGTCTTGACAGTCCCTGACATGCATTGACACACCCTTGCACATCTTGGCATGCCTTATCACTTGGCACATCTTAGCATGTTTGACATGTATTCCCACTATCTGGCATATCAAGGGGGTGAAGAGAGATGTAGTCCTAAAGTAGGTCGAGTACGAGGGCCGAGTAAGGGTTGCTAAAGGGAGGTCATGATCATCCTCCAAGAGCAAGATCATCATGTGAGGGTTCAGAATAATGTTGCATACCTTAATGGTCGGTTTGCGCTAGGAAGTAGGATGGCATATTGTTGGTTCTCTTCTGGCAGATCAAGCTTAAGAGAGGTTTCTCATGAGAATTTGGGCATGTGATTTCAATGGTGTCTTTGTGTGAAGGCCGTATCAAATTCTGAAATGTTGAAATTTGCAACAAGAAACAGTGAGATTGGAAGCCAGAAAGGACCAAAAAAAATGCACCCACACTGGTGAGGAATTTTGATGCACCAAGAGTGAGGAATGTGGGGCATCTAATTTATTTTTCCCTTAAATAAATTGGACAATAAATTGTAATTTCATCTCATAACAACTTGTGTCAGTTAATTAAGTCATGATGACCGAGTGAGCTCAAGAAATTTGAGTTGAGGGTCTAATATGAGGCATCTAGAGGGATTCTAATATTTTTGGTGTCCAGTTGAAGTTGATGCATTAGTGGGGTGCAAGTGTAATTAACTCAATTAAATGAGTTAAAATTAGTTTAACTAGTTCTAACTGAGTGATGAGCTAGTGAGAGGTCCAGTGAATTAAATTAGATTTAATTCACAATGAGTGATCAATCAAATAACTGATAATTCATTATTAATAGTTGCATGCATGTCAGTTTCGAGGAATACCCAGTTGAGACAGAGGTTAAAGGGAACATAACTATCAGTTTTATTCATAGCAATTTTCCCATGTGCAATTATAAACTCATTGGGATGCCATGATGGATTGCGCAATCAAGGAAGACTAATTTTCCTAATTAATAAGGAGTTAATTCCCTAGGAATTGCACGAGCAAGGCAGGCTGAAGTAAGGATGAGAATTGGCTAAGTACTAGACCTAGATCAATGGGAGACAATATTTGATAGAGTGTTGGAGAATCTCATGAGAGATTAAGCATTGTATTGTTTCATGATTCCTTGACTTAATACACAATAGAGATAGAGGGGTTTTGATTAGTTGCTTTCCCCAAACACATCATGTTGTTGTGCGATTGATAATTTATTTCTCTTACTTATATGTGATTGTGCAATCATGTTTTGTTTCCGTAAATTGTAGGAAGGATTAAGTATCTTGTTTTAGTAGATTACAAGATCAGATTGAATCTTGTTGGTTAAATTTTCTACATGGTATCAGAGCAGGATTTTTTTGGGTACCCAAATGGAAAAAAATCGGTCAAATCGGAGCTCGGATGAGGGAGATGTCATCGATTTAAAATCAACTATTTTTTAGAAAATTTTTGTAACTTCGGGACAATTACACTGTGCGTGAGTCAAGTGTTGAGATTGCAACAAGATGATGAGCTTAGTGGAAAGAATTCACCTTCACTAACTGGGCCCACAGGCTTATTTTGGCACAAAGTCTATTTTTAGACTAATCATGTTCTATGAGTTGCAGGATGTTATTTGTGGATGGTTTGTCAAGTTGGAAAAATAGATGGATTTCTATTTTTAGACATACTGGGCGGAATCTATTTTTAGATTGCCAGTCTAAAAATAGATATGTCGAATATTATTAGCTCTTAATAATATTTGGACTATAAACATTATCTTATTCTCTTGGAGCACTTCAGTTAAGTGCACAGATGTGGCACAGGAGCTGACAGAAGGAATTACGCTATTCCTAAGGGTTAAGTGGAGCTATTGCATGGATACTTCAGTTAGAACTCATGTGACAGAGTTTGGTGGAGTTGATTGAGGAGTTAATGGAGTTGTGTTCATTTTAACTAATCTAAACATAGTTGAACTAGTTGTATTTAGTCTAACTGATTAATACACTAGTGAAGAGTGGTGTGAATTAATTATTAATTAATTCACTAATTATAAACTCATTAATCAACTAAAGAATACATCATTTAACTTCATTGCATGGACATTTTCAGTGGAGACCAGTGCAAAGATAGGTGAAAGAGCAGGTTAACTATCAGTTGTGACTATATTGTTGCATATTTGCAACAACCAGTGATTGGATGAGCCCATGAGGATTGCGCAGTACAAGACAGGTGGTTCAAGTTATTTAATGATCCATTCTACAACATTGATTACGCAATAGAGGCTGGCTATCAGGTGGCAGAGATTGGAGCATGTGTTTTGCTAGATCTAGCTTGATTAGTGTGTAGCAATTGGAGGTTGTGCTGAGAGCTTGTGAGGAGCTTTGTACAATGATTATTACATGATCTCTATGA
Organism: Pinus albicaulis; assembly: GCA_034641835.2. NCBI lineage: Eukaryota > Viridiplantae > Streptophyta > Pinopsida > Pinales > Pinaceae > Pinus > Pinus albicaulis. The sequence continues at coordinate 85,972,800 of CM076570.1, forward strand.
AATATAATATACAGATAGTTGGGGGTTTTCAGCTTTAATCTTTCCCATGAAATACTATGTTCATATGTGTGATTGTTTATGGTTTTAATGTGCGCATGCGATTGTTTTTATTTCCGCAATTAATGATCAATGGTAGAAGAGATTCTGTATTGTGCATGAAGTTAAAATAGTGTGTGATCAGGAGAATCTCGGTGAATAATATATCAGTTATTTAAATTTCTACAAGAACCTATATGCACTTGAGGTACCATCTGCATGCAAATCTTTGAGGAGAAATGAAAAAGTTAGAGACTTGGTGGTTTAGAAGGAGCATAAATTACCTCTCAACATGCATCCTCATGAGAAGCAGTCTCAGAAGGTTGTGGAGTAGCTGCAAAAATTGGAGAAGCAGAGAGGAGACCAAGTGGAAGCATCCACTCAAGCAGAGAACTCTATGACGGGGAAATTTCGAGCCAGATGGGAAGAGGGAGCAGCCATACCTCGAGGTGTAAGGTGGGGTTATGTGTAGACATAATCCCAAGATAAGAAATTTGGGGAAGGTCCATTGAGATGGCGTGTCTCATGGATCGAACCTGGATACGAGGAGCCCACAGTACAACAATACCAGGAAGGATCAGTTAGATTGATGTAGTCAGATGTCAGCAAGACAGAAATCAGAGTGACAAATGTCAAATACTGGAGCACAAATAGAGTTAGAAACAATTCAAAGGGCACGGATGTAGGTGTCAACAGAAGTGTAGAGAATCTAGTACTAGACAGGTGCAGTAGCTAGCAGCAATCAAAAGACTCTGATGACAGATGCATTATACTGATTCATTTTTTCAGAAGCTATTCAGTTTCAGGATTTGCAGGTGCAAACAACACTAGAGAAGTGTAGCATGCAGAACATTCCAAAGGTACTGGATGGGGATAGATTGAATTCCTTTCTTGTTGAGAGGGAGTGCTGAAATTTGCAACAAGAAATAGTGAAATTGGCGAATAGAAAAGACAAAAAAAAATGCACCCACACTTGTGAGGAATTTTGATGTACCAGGAGTGAGGAATGTGAGGCATCTAATTTATTTTTCCCTTAAATAAATTGGACAATAAATTGTAATTTTGTCTCATAACAAATTGTGTCAATTAAATAAGTCATGATGATTGAGTTAGCTCAAGAAATTCAATTTAAGGTGATCGAGGTGGATATTGGTGGCCACCCGTCTATTCCACTTGGGCCCTCGCCATTGTCTCTTTCAGTTTTTCAGTTTCCTTAATTATAGCACAATTTACTATTTTTGTTATTTTTTCAGGTTCTGAACTTTCGCAGCCGTTTTGAGGCCCCAAAAAATGTTTTTTGGGCATGAAAGTTTTGGTGATTTCATAGAAATCATATTAGAAATTGTAGTCCTCGGAGAGATCTTTCTAACAAGGTATCATGTGCGTCAAACGAAGATCATATGACCAAGTTACGACCCTGGGAAGTTGGCTGCTCAACTAACCCTAACAGGGCCCATAAACTCTTGGTGTTACATCTCCTCATGTTATGGTCTTTGTTGTTTAGGGTTTTATCTTATTTTAAATAATAAAAAGACCCTTGATCCTTATTGTAACACAGTTCAGAGGAACATAACTATCAGTTGTATTTATAGAAAATTTCCCATGTGCAATTATAAAGTCATTGGGATGCCATGATGGATTGTGCAATCAAGGAAGGCTGATTTTCCTAATTAATATGGAGATAATTCCATTGGAATTTCGTAAGCAAGGAATGCTAAGGAAGGCTGAGAATTGGCTAAGTACTAGACTGATTTTTCCTAGATCAGCAGGAGACAATTGGCAGAGTGCTGGAGAATCTCAAGAGAGATTAAGCATTGTATTGTTTCATGATTCCTTGACTTAATAAAAAATAGAGATAGAGGGTTTTGAGAAGTTTCTTCCCCAGATACATCTTGTGTTGTGCGATTGATAGCTTGTTTCTCTTACTTATATGAGATTTTGCAATTGTGTTTTGTTTCCACAAATTGTAGGAAGGATTCGGTATCTTGTTTTAGTACATGATTAAAAGATTAGATTGAATCTAGTTGGTTAGATTTTCTACATGAAATAGAAGAGAGGGTCGATACCATCTTGCCTTGTGGTGGTTAGTAAGCCGCAAGGTCTATGATAAAGACCAACATAAAGGGAGGAGGGCTTGCACTGTAATTTAGAGCCATAACAGAAGTCGATGCAGGCGTAATATTGACTGAGTTAACCCTAGTTTGAGGGTCGACATTCAGATCTAAAGTTCATGTCAAGATTCAGTCAAATAAATTCCCAGAATATATGGATCCATATGAGCTAGGTCGAGTCCCTTATGGAGGCAAGAGTCATGTTTTTTCTATGTGTGGATAGGGTTTGTTCTACAACAATTAGAAGTACATAAATATAATTTCCTAGTTAGGATAGTTTCGTAGCATGTTTAGTTCATAAGGTATGACCTTAAGACTCTGACAAATTTTCATAGAAGAAGATGGGTTGTGACCCTTAGAGTGAGGTTTATTTATGCAATAAAGACCGAAAATCTGGAAGATGGTTTGCAGATTCAGTATGTGTGGAGACAATAGATCCAAAGGAGGGTGCAACCTGAGCAGAAGATTGAGCATGCAGAAGAAATGTGCCATATGAAGAACGGATTGAAATGCAGAGGAGTTGATTTTGGTGGACTTTCCATAGATTTTTAGACAAATATCTGAAGAAACCTATAAAAAATTAGTAAATGGACTGTTAGTGGCTGATTTTTGACCCTAGTTCAGTCATCTACATATTGTTAGAAGTATGATAAGAGGAGTAGTTCATATTTTTTCATAGATTGGACAACAAAGATAAAATTTTCGATACATAAGAACAATGATCTTGAGAGGACTCAAACCATTGTTAGGTGGCAGATTTGAAGAGCCCTAGATGAAGACAATATTGTGGGCCCTAGATCAGTAAACATAATTGACTGTGGTTGGGCAGATTGATGGTAGGCCAAGTACAGTTGGAGGGTTGTTAGGTTACTGTCAAAGAAGAGCCCTGACTCTTGTTCTGGTGAAGGACAACAAAATTGGTAGAAGAGCAGGTGTATAGGGCCTAAGGATGTGCAAACTTTTAAGGACTAAAGTAACAGTCAAGTGGGTGAACCAACTAGCCCTAGTTCACTATATTGTAGAGGATTGATTTAGTGAGAAGAAGGGCAGCTTCCATAGCCTTGGACTTCTCATCTTCGACCTGTAGTATGGAAAAAGTGGGCATACCAAAGAGTTGTTCACAAATGGAATTGTGAACAACTTGTTACCACTCAAACTAGTAGTGGATCTAAAAGGGGTTCCTAAGAGGGCAACTACTAGGATAAGGGAAACGATGGAGGCTTAGCCCATTGTCACCATAGCTAAGGATCCTTGCTCTTCACGGACTTTCACCGATGGGTGGAGTCCTGATAGTTTAGGAAGTCACTTGTAGAGTATAGGTAAATGAATAGGTGGGAAGTGACCCTCGAAACCCTTTCTCTAAGATAAAATAAAGAGTGGGACTTGCTTTCCTTTTAAGCAAGGGAATTATCTTCTAGGGAGAGAGGAGGGGGATTGAAGGGTTGAGGGAGAAGAATAAGACTTATGAAGGAAGTCATCAATCCCTAAAATCCTTTGGGAACTTGGATTTCCAAATGGTCCTTAATGAAAGGCCTTTGACACCAAATGGGACCACACGAGGCCAAGTGGACCTAGCCCAGGTTCGGGGATGGAATATAACAACCAATGATGTTCTTATCCTGGACAAGGTGAATATGGGAAAGGATCAGACAAGTGTTTTTACTTCGATAGGTCAAATTGATCCTAGTAGGTTCCATCCTTGGGAACACCTAGGCAAAACTTGATCCTAGAGCTAGGGCTTGAGGTATCAGGAGATTCCATCGTCGGAACTGGCCCAATTTATGAGGAGAGTGAGGGCACCCATCAACGCAGCTGCCTCTAGGAGATAGAAGTTTTCCTCTAGCTATATTCCTAGGAAATTGTTGCCCTAGGTGACCTAATGGGGCTAGACCTAGGGAATGTGAAAATTTCTTAATATAAGAAACCCTATTGCAGTATCTTGATTTAATTCTCCTACTTCAGTTAAGTTACAAGTTAATTTCTGAAATATTCAATAAATTAGCGAAGTAAATAGTAAATACAACTAGCAACCTACACATATAGATCAAATACTGAATAACATGCTCATAGACAAAGTGACACACGGATTTTATGGATAAATATCCCCGGAAAAAACCCAATTTGGGAAAAATGGTGTAGCTAGCTCTGGTGGGTTTTCATTATTATGCAGAATCTAAGTACAACAATCCTGGGCACCAAAACTAGTTCACCCAATAGAGAAATAAAAATGGCAGTAATACGCTGCTCTGAATCCCTCTACATCAGCCTAACTGGCCTGCATCGGCCTCTGCGCTGCTCAGTAAGGGCCTGCATCACACCTGAAGGGCTTACACTACCCCTACGCTGCCCTGACTGGGCCTGCGTCAGCCTTGCGTGGCTCCTGCTGCCTCTTCGCTGCCCTGCTGGGCTCTGGCTGGACTGCGTGGCTCTTGCTGCCCCTGTTGCTCTGGCTAGCTGTAATGATTAAGAAAAAAAAGCATAGGTAAGAAAGAAGGCATTGGCCAAAGGTAACACATAACAGCCAGAAAAATTGAAGAAATGAAATGAAAATAGATCAATGTCCACAAATAACTGAAATAACTCAATGGGACTAGAGAGTAAAATCTTTGACAACAACAATAAGTGCTTATATAATCATATGAGAGAACAGAGGAGAGATAGTTCATGAGGTTAAAATGTTGTATAATTGTTGGAATAGGAAAACTGTATAATTTTTAGAGTAAATATCTGCAGGTACCATTAGTTGGTGATCATCGATAATCATTTCATTTCATCAAATACCCTGATGAATGGGCCTTACAAGCTATTTGCATAGACAAACCCCACAGAAGTTGTGTGATGGAAAAATATTCACACTATATTGAATAAAACACCTACCAAATAAGGATGACATTTCAAATGGGGCAAGAAAGAATAGAGAGATAGACATCGAAAAAGTTAAAATGCTAGGGCAACAGGAAAGCAACTAGGTAGCATGTAGAAAGCACAACAAATAAAATTATAAAAATGGAAAACCCTACAAATTAACACCCATTCAAACATCACCACAATTTTTTCTTTAACTCTAAATCTCCAAATTCATCAAATTATATCTTCTATTCAAACCTGATCCTCTCTGTTAGCCATTCTGAAGATAAGGCTGAGAACTTACTACATAACCATCACCTACATGTAGTGATCTTATTTTGTGACCAAACAATCTACATTTGTGAAGATACAGAAAGGTAAACACTCTCTGCCAAGATTTTCAATATAGCCCAGGTTGAGCAACCACATATACATTACCAATTTTTTCTCTTCAGATTTGTAACTTAGAAGAGCTTTGTCTGACCACCTCCAGGTTGTCCCAGAGTCACCCAGGCAAGCCCTCTCAACATCATCCTATTTCTGTAGTACCTAATTAGTAATTTAATTAACCATAACAGTTTCTTGATCATGCAGGTATTTCAAATATATTGCCAATAAGCATAAAATTTTTATGTTAAACAATCAGGTCAAAAGACTAGAATATGATGCAAAAAATACAAAGAAACCTCACCAACACTCAAAGGAAAAACAAAGTCAAACCTCTACAAAGTATAAATAGATATTTGATAAACTTCATTCTACCACAAAAATGTGCTTAAGTAAAGAAAATTCTAATTACTGTGCTTTCAAGACAAAGCTTTCAAGGGCAGTGATGTTATAAACATACCCCTACACCTTGTGAGCAATCAATGTGTATAAATAGACCATCATACGGCTCATTTTAAACATCATTATTATAATTTTATAAATATTTTTTATTAAATCAACAAGAAGCAAGCAACAATTGCATTCAGTTCCACTGAAGCAAAGTATATGGTAGTTTCATATACTTATTATGAAGCTATCTAGATTTGCAACTTGATTGTAGAGTCAACCAATCAGTTGTTGAAGCCCAATATTGTCCCTTGTGAGAATCAAAGTTACATCAAGCTCTATGAAAATCCAATGTGTCATGACCATTTCAAACACATTGATATTCAATACAATTTTCTAAGATTCCAAGTTCGTTAGGGAGTTGGTAGTGTTGGACCACATTCTCACAAAGTTGCATATGGTTAATAGTTTGACAAAGCTCCTAAAAAAGGGGAAGTTTGACAAGTTGGGGGAGAATCTTGGGTTATTGGGAAAAAAAAAATTCTCAAGAGTGTTAGATTACCTAGTTGGTCCTAGTTGGTCTCACCTCAGCCTTGAGAAGTTGAGCAACACCAGGATTGCAAAGCTAGATTGTGGTACACCAGTCAGAAAGATTCTTAAATACAGCTAGAAGCTTATAACGACACCTTCGAGGATAGATGAATTAGTTTTTGGGTCACACCCACCAAGTATGGCGCACTAGTTGAGGATAACGAGTTCATGATATTTTATAGAAAGTTGCGAACTCCAAGTACAAGTAGATACACAATCCATTCGGATCCACATAAGTTTCAGGTTGATGACGAGTTATGGTTGGACTTGCATAAAGAGAAATTGACAAAGTCCTAGAAGAAGCTCATACCATTTTCATACGAGCCTTACACCATCACCAAGGCTATGGGTGAGAATTCTTTTGAGGATAGTCATAGGATGATTTATATTACTTCAAATGTATATGTTAGGATGATTTATGCTTGATGGGGTGCATGTCTAGAAAGAGTTCCTTTAAGATAATGAAAAATATGATCGCACGATTACTTACATAAGTAATTGTGATATCTACCCGAATGACATGAGGTAACTACATAAGAGATTTTAAAAGTGAGATTTTTAAGGTTTTTTTTATATCAAGGTACGTGGATCATTATGTTTTTTTTCCAAAGCATTTACATATGACTAAATTTTTTAAGTAGTACATCACTCTAATATTATTTTTCCTACATGCTCCTAGGTTATAATTCAAAGCATCATAGGTACTAAAATTCATGAAACTCTTGTTTTTTTGCTCTAAATAACTAAAACTCCCAAGTGTGCTACTCTTAATATTCAAACTTGCACTATTGTTAATACTACTTCCTCTAATTGTTATTTTTCCTCCATAAATAAGCTGACTACGAGGTGGACTTGAACCATTATTAACACGCTAGTGTAGGGTTACCTATTTGTATTTAAGAAGCATAAGGGGTGGGGTTGGTATAATGCTAGCTTTGGTACTATTTAGTGCCATGCCCACTACTAGGTTCTCATCCTCTGTTGGCCTTAGGATATGGTTTCCCATTAGTTCATTTGATTCTTTCTCATTCGCAATCTCATCCTACATTGCATCCAACCTGCTACTTTGTAATCACATATCTCTCATAACCTCACTCCAGTGTGTTCATTAGACCTCATTGAGGTGCATTGACTACCACTCTTTATTGAGCTATATTTTATCATCAACCCTTTGATTCACAACCATCCGTTCACCAACTCACCTTTCTCATTGAAATTATTCAACTCTCTCATCCTCACTTCACTACTCTCTTCCTAGTTAATCTACTTTTATAAATCCTCATTGCCTTCTTCATTTTCTCGCATCAAGTTCAACCACCACTCATTAATTATCTCTACTTCCTCAAAACTTATTCAACTTAATTTTTGACTTTTATATCCTTCATAGCCATTTAGTCTTTTGAACTCTCATATTTTTAAAAAGCATTGTAATCAATTGCTTTATTACTTAATGCATACCATAATCAACCACCATACCATAATAAAAAAGTTAGTAGTAGGAAACAATATCAAAATTTTTAGTTTCCCTCGTCTATTTCCCTCGCATTGCAGGGTTTTTCCAATGAAGGAGGGAGGGCATGTCCATGCTATCCAACTATGATTTGATACACTTGGTTGAACTCAAGAAATTGGAATCCGGATGCCTCTAATCACGGTGATTTCTATCCCGAGACTACCACGGAAAGCTCCATTAGATCCATTACACCGAGGGGTTCAAGTGCGCTAATCAGAAGAGGCATGGATGGCCATGATCATGATCACTTCCTGTGAGATGAACTACCTGGTTTTTTGTTACCTCCATGAATCAGATGAGAGTTTGTATTCAACCCATTTCAGTGAAACCGTTTTATTTTATATGAACACCGCATGTAAATTTTTTTTTCAATGAAATTGTTTGAAGCTTTCCATGTAAGTGCCAAAGATTTCGAAATTTAGGGTAATGGAAGACTTAGTATGCTTCTTACTCTTCTCTGTAAGATTTGAAGCCTTTCCACACTGGTGAAAGAGTTGTTTATATCATGTAACCATAAATACTTTGTAGCTTAACGTGGAAGTGGAGGACTTGAGCGAATTCGAAGTGTAAATCACAGCAAAGACATAAATATATCTAAAACCCTAAGCAGAATTGAAGGTATTATATCATGGTTATAATCCTAGAAGGAAAATTTCATATTTTCGCAGCATTGATTGAAACCCCTGCGTGCTAAAAATTTTGATTCGACCTTTTTTTTTTCAGGATGAAAAAAACGCTGTTATATATAACAGTTCATATTCGTTGATCAAATCTCATTTTCCAGCACATTAGGCATACCATTCTAGCATATGCCAGATAGCAGGCAATATATGAACCACATGAAGAGGCAAACCAAATCCATCATAAGAACCGTACAAAGGCCATAAAGACACATAAAAACTATGCATGCCAACCATAGAAAACCCAACCAATACGTAACTGAATAGAGCATCACTGAGCCTAGATACTTACCGAGGGTCAGTGGGAACATCATCTAATTGAAAACAGCATAAAGGAGAATATGGAGAAAGGAAAAAAACAGAAAAGGATCTGGTATGTACAATTAAGATATAGCCTATAAAAGCAGCATAAGAAAAAAGGATATCCGGCTTGCTTGCATATGTATTCTGGCTCACTTGAGAAGATCAGGCTCGCTTGTTGTAGATTATGGCAGAGGAAAAGATTGAGAGTCCAACAGAGTGGAAGCCTTGTAATGCATGATCTAAATAGCGCCATATTTGGACTCCAACCCTCTTTTGGAGAGAAGGTCAGCACATGTATTTTTCTCCATATGTATGTGCTGAATAGTGTAAGCTTGAAACTTTCCTAATAGATACTTGATCCACTGTACCCAACCAACGCTATTGCTGCATTGCATTCCACATCTTCCGCTGATCCCATCAATGGTGTACTTTGAGTCTCCATATATGTGAATTGAAGGGAAATTTAGATGATAAGCAATCAGTATCCCACTCCATAACTCCATAATTTCTGCCTTATTTTTTGAGCCAACACCTCCATTCCAAAACATGTGACATCGGTCCTTGTTTTCAAGCTTTATCTAGGCCCCATAGCCACATAGGCCATCCTTATTTGCACCATCAAAACATAAAGTCAGGAGCTCAATATGGTCAGGCTGGATTCTCTTAGAAAGATCCTTAATAGTAGGTGGGATACAAGGACGATCGTTAATCCATAAAGCAATATTCCCTGTAATCTTGGAGTGTTGTGGGGGAACCCCTTTGAAAATCCAATGATTCCGAGCATTCCAAATTTCCCAAAACACATAAAAGGGTAAAGATTTATAAGAGAAACTTAAAACAACCCAAGATTTGATAACTTGAATACAGTCAGAAGGATGCCAAGAAGGGTCACCTATAAGCCCAGCAAAATGATGCCAAATAGAAAGAGAGAAGGTACATGTGAAGAAAATATGAGAAGCAGCCTCTTCATGTTGGAGACAAAATAGACATCTTCCAGGACCATAAAATCCTCATTTTCATAATACCTCCCAAATTAGTACTTTGTTTTTCCACAATAACCATGCAAATAATATTATCTTTGTAGCGATTTTAAGATTCCATGCAATATAAAAAGGAGACAACGTAGGGTCGGGAGTCATTTTAGCAATTTGATTTTCATACTCATCCTTAACGAGTAATCCCGCACCCTTGAATTTTCCATTCCAAACCATAATGTCACATTCCCCTCTGAAAGATAATCCCATTGCCTGTAGAAGAGTTTTATGGCATTCCAAGCTATGTGCTTCACTACCCCGTAACCGCAGCATATCTGCAGATTTCCATATGGGAGCCCCGAGGTTCTAGTGGTATATAAGATCAAAGAGAGAGAGAATGCCATTGTGATGAAGTCTGTGAAGTAGGTGTGAATCAAAGAGAATTGCATTTTCAGACGCGAGCATTCGGTCGACTCCAATTAGAATATTTTTGCAATTGCCGAACTCCCAAACCAATATTTGTCCCAAGATGTGCATCACTCTTTGGAAACTGCGCTATATGGCTGAAGCCTTTTGTATAGACCTTACAAATCCCAAGTATATAGATCGCATAGAATCACCCTCAAAATATTTGTGTGTAATTATTTTAGACCATACTCCATCACCCTTCAGAGCACACCATAAAGATTTTACCAACAACGCATTTGAGAAAAGCTTGAGATTTAATAGACCCCAACTGCCAGATATTTTTGGGATAGATATTGCCTCCAATTTACAGATATGGATTACCTCGAATATTTAGGAGAATTAGCCTAATGGAAGACCAATATGCAGAATCATATGCCTTATGGATGTCGATCTTCATAATTAGAGCCTCATTTTTGTTTTCATGAATGGAGTGTAAATCCTCCTGTGCTATAAAAATGGCATTGTGTATAGACCTGCCACTTAAAAACCCGAATTGTTACTTAGAAATGTATGTTGATAGGATCCCCCGAATCCTATTTGCAATAATTTTAGAGGTGATTTTGTACACAACATTACATAGTGCAATAGGCCTAAAATCTAGGAACTTTTCAGGATCCGATGACTTAGGAATGATTGTCAAGAAGGTCAAATTCATATCGCCAGGAACAAAACCTAGAATTCTAATCTGTTCCACAACCATAAGCAGCTCGTACTCCAACATATCATAGAAGTGTAAATAAAATTCAGCCGGCCATCCATCCGGCCTGGGACTTTTTTCATGTGCAAAATATTTTAATGCAACTTCTAACTCTTTAGATATCTCCACCTCCATAACATTGTTTGCATCTAAGTCTAACATGGAGGGCATATTTTGTAGTACCCAAGCTTGGATTTGATGATCAATTTCATGGTCAAATTTATAAAAATCAGTAAAATAATTGAGCACTTCAACCTGTATGTCCTACGTTTTATGTTTCATAGAGCCATCCGCAGCCTTTATTCTCCAAATTGAATTCATGTTCCTGCAGCAATTTTCATAGTTATGTAAAAACCTTGTATTCAGATCGCCTTCCTGCAACCATTGAACTCTTCTTTTTAATTTCCATGTAGTTTCCTGTATTTTTAAAATCTCAAGCTTTCGAGGCTCCAACTTCTCAAGAGTGGCATAGGATAGAGAGTCAGGTGGAGCGATTGTCATGCCCATATAAATCTGACCAATCTTACTGTTGATGTCTGTCAGCTCTGAGACCCCTCTTATATTACCGTATAGAAAAATACCTCCAAATAATTTATAGTCCTTTAGACTATACAATAAAGGGTCCCAAGTGGCCAACATTCCACCCGCCCAACCCACTGCATCCACTCCCACTGCATGCCAACTCGAGCGTATACTTAAAATGGTCTCAATAGAAAAAATCCAATTACAAAGAGTTTCCTGGAGAAATACCATTGATGGATTTATTTTTGAGAACATCTGGCAAATGCGAAGATTTTTAGAGGGTCCGCCCAACCCTCTTACATTCAGAGATACCATAGTCATCATTTAGGTACTTCATTGGGGCTTCTTGCTCTAAGGCCCTGAATATCACCAATTGAAGTAATAGGAACATCATGAAAATCATGCAGATCCCCTTGAAATAATGATTTTGTCCTGAGCCGACCACAAAAATGCCTTGATCCCTTTTTATTAGTCTTCTTGACAATGATGTTTGAAGCTGACTCAGGAGATATATGAGGAAAGGGTTTTGAAAGTCCTTTATCAAAGACAGTAAGTGCAGCCATATCTAGCATCGAGTTTCCTAGAAGCGCATCTAAATCACTACCCACAGTATTCGGCGGGGAATATAGGCATTGTGGGGGATCAGGTTCATGAGAAGATAATGGAGAAGCCCATTCCAGGGGGGGCATCAATGGTGAAACCACTAGCGGTTTAGAGGGATGTGGACATGGTGATAAGGTAGGATTGATCGTATAGACCATTCCTTGGGGGTCATCTATTGGTTTATTAGAGTGCGGCGAGGTTGACTCATGGGAAATTGGAGATAATTCTTGATTGTAGCGAGGGGAACTCGTGTTTTCAGGTAAATATGGGGCTTTTGCAGTACATATAATTAACAAAAGTAAATCCAAAGAGTAAGATCTGACATTGTTATAAGAGGGGGGAATTGACTTACCCGAGTCGGACCTAGATGCACGAGCTGACTTATTTCCATGTTGGCGACCAAAAGACATGTCTTTGTGGCATCCTCTCCTCCATTGTCACATAGGACAGATTCTTTGCAAGTGACTAGTGTGGTGACATATGAGAGCGGAATGGCACACCCCAGTAGTCTAGTCTCTTTCAGTGTATTCGTTGTCCCCAAATTAAATCAACATCACTCAGCAACCCACCTTGGAATGAAACTTCAACTAAAATCCAAGCAATCCGCTTGTCCGCAGTACCAATGCATCTAGGATCCAAATATTTGGTCATTCCAATGGAAATTCCAATAGCTCGAAGTGTTTTCAAGATCCAGAACTCCACGGGTAAGCTTGGTAATTTGACCCAAATCAGTTTACTCTTCGGGGCATCAATTACAGGATTAAAACCCAAGAACCATGGTAGGAGCTGCAAGAAACTCCTGCCCTGGACCCAAGTTCAAGTCATAATCTTCCTACAATATTCCTCATGCAGAAAATGCTCGTTGAACTAGTTTTTCATCATTTTACTTACTTTAGGAATGTATCCTAGAATTGGACACCAGAAGGTTTTTACCCACTCCGACAGATCAAAAATTAAATCCTCTGGGTACAACCATCTTCCTATCAGCGCCGCTTTTGCAAGCTTTCAAATTTGTCCCAGAGGTCATTATGTTCCAAAATTACTTGTTTGACATTAGATGCAGGTTTATAGCAATGGTCCTTGTAATGAATCTTCCTCCTATATAAACCCGAATGTGATTCAGAGTGTGCCTCATTCCTGTGTGAAGAAAAACCCTGCCTCTTCTCATTCTAGGGCTCGTTGGAAGTATGTTCCGGTACATGATTCGGGTTATGATCAAAATCCACCCATTTTCCATCTTGGAGTCTTTTGCAACCACTCCTTTTCATCACGTAAGGTGGCGAGAATCAGATCCTCATGGGCGGATGTGTTGAAGAAAGTATATAGTAAACTTGTGGTGAGTGTAATATTGTCAAAATTGCTTTAAGCTTTTCATCAAACATTTCACCAAGGAAAGCCCTCTTTTAGATTTATTGAAACCCTATAAATAGTTTTATATATTTGAAAATATTGATCGGGACCACTGTTGAAAACTTGGTTGGGGTAACCAGGTCAGAGTATTGTCGGATTTGCAGTCGAAAACTTGGTTCACAAAGAGGGAATTTGGTTGGCCCGCTTATACCTCTTTTCCTTATGTTGCCCTGTGAGAGAATTTTCTTGTGGTTTAGCTGCTAGATGAAGTAATTTACTTTGGGTATAGCATTTGGTATCCAGATTCGATTCCATATCCCAATTTTAGGGGGAACCTGTTCCTTAAAGAGGAGATGTGTGTAGCCTTCTTTGAATGAGTATCTTGTGTTCTTCCAACACCATTTTTGTGGTTTATCTCTTGCTATTGGAGAAAATCCCTCGAGAAGACTTAGGAGTTCTTTTTTTTGCTCATTTAGCTCTTCGGGGAGATCCGACAGAAGCCACCCTTCCCATTTCCTCTTTTCATACCACACTGAGATTTGTGACAAGGTTGTAATTCTGATCGACTTGAAGTGATCTCAGAGGAGTTTCAGCTGTTCAAAATCTGCTAGTGGATCGTTATTCATTATTTTGTCTTCCCAAATTTTAACTGTCAGACCATTTCCAGGAATTCTACTGATGTTTTGAGTAATTAAAGGAGATTAGGATAGAAGAATATGCCATATTGGGGAGCCCTGAGTGGTTGGAATATACCCATTCCTATTCTTGTTGCTTGAAATACTTTCCTCTTATTACTTGGGCCCACCATTCTTCAAGTTTTATGACTAGCCCCTACCATAATTTGGCCCCAGTTGCTAGGTTAGTTAATCTTGGGTCTCAAATTACTAGTCCTCCATGTTGCCTAGGTGATGTAACAGCCTTCCAGTTTACCATGTGATATTTTCTTGTTGTTTGTTTCCCTCCTTCCCATAAGAACTTCTTTATAAAACTGCCAAGTTGCTGCAGGACATACCTTGGAGCCTGGAGGACCACGAACTGATATAAAGGGAGAGAAGACAACAGTGATTTGATAAGAATGAGATGACTTGCTGGATTTAACCAAATCCCTTCCCAATTGGTTATTTTTTGTTTCATTTTGTCAATCATGCCTTGCCAGGCCTTAGGACTGGTCCTTTTCAAGAAAATTGGGACTCCTAAGTATTTAAATTCCTTCCAGTCTATTTCTACCTTAAATCCCAATATTTCTTCTATTTTATTGACCTTTCTAATGGATATATTCCATGCATATATTCTACATTTGGCATCACTTGTTTTCCCTCCAGATGCTTCTTGGAATATGTGCAAGTAAGACTTGAATCTTCTAGTTATGACTAGAGAGGCCCCACCTAGAAGAGTTGTATCATCAGCAAATTTCCCGTGATTTATGCTTTTGATTCCTTCTTTGAATCTGATTCCTAGGATGTGATGAGAGATCCTTGCTGCTTCAAGGTTGCGGCTAAGAGCCTCTCCGACCAATATATATAAAAAGGGCGAGAGCAGGCACCCTTTTCGGAGAACTCTTGAAGCTTGGAAGAACCCATCCCCCCTACCATTAATCATAGGAGAGATCTAGGGCCTGGCAATGCATTTCTCTATCCATTCGATGAATGTCTCTTTAAATCCCATCTTCATTATGTTGAGGAGGAATTTATGCCGAACCCTGTCAAATGCATTGGCCATATCCAGTTTAATGACTGTTCCTTGCTCCTTACGTCTCCAACTTGAGTCAACGACTTCCTGGATTAAGATTGTATTGTGTCATAGATTTGTCTTCTTGGGACGAAGCTACCTTGATTAGGAGAGATGAAGAGAGGCAAGAGGAATTTCAGTCTAAGGGCTAGGATTTTGGCAGTAATTTTATAAGAGAAGTTACAGAGGAAAACTGGCCTAAATCTCGAGAAAGAGGATGGATTTTGTTCTTTTGGTATCAGGGCTAAAAAGGCTGAATTTATTCCACCGCTGATGTATGAGATCTTTAGGGAATACTCGATCATTCTGCACAAATATCTTGTTATTAGATGCCAATAGGTTTAATAAAACCTACCAGTGAAGCCATCAAGCCTAGGGCCCTTATCTGGAGAAAAGGAAAAGACTTCGTTTTGAAGTTCTTTAGGATCAGGCAGAGCAGCAAGGATTTCATTGGCTTCAGTAGTCACCAAAGAAGGCATCAAGTCCAAGAAGAAGGCTTCACTAATGGGGGTCGATGATTGGTCATCATGTTACAGGGCAGATAAGGGATCTATTGCATCGGCCTTAATCTCATGAAAATAATCGAGAGTTTGAGATCCATGCTAAATTTGGGTAATGCCATTTTTGATCTCTCGAAATTTTGCTTGCTTGTGAAATTATTTTGTATTCCTGTCTCCAGAGCTGAGCCAGCTATTGCGAGATTTGAGCCACCAAATATCTTCCTCTTGTCTCAGGCTTGCATGGTATGTTTGGAACATTTTTATTTCTTCTTGGAAGTCCACCTTCTCCACTTCATTGTTTTCTATTTGAGCCTTCTTTTTTGCAAGATTGTCTTCTGTTGTTTTGACATTTAGGGACATATTTGCATTATATGATTTGAGCCATTCTTTGATGTCGGCTTTTAACCTTCTAACTTTCCTTTCCCATATGGTTATAGGGATTCCATTTACCCACTGAGCCTAGGATGCAGTGATCATTTCAGAAAATCCAACTGATTCGATCCATAATGGGGAGAATTTGAATTGGATTGGCACATAGTTTACTAGAGGAGAAACAAGAAGCGTGATCGGTCAGTAGTCTAATCCACACCATGGTCGGATATCTGAAGTTATAGTGAAGGAAATTGATAGCAGAATATTTGAAGCTAAAAACCTATATAACCTTGCTGCTATGTGCCCCGGTCCCACCCTCTTATTGTTCCATGTGTATTTAAATTTTCTCGGCTTAACATTGAAGAGATTTCACTACATTAGCAGGTCTTCTAAGTCTTTCTGGTGAATTTCTCTTACCACTGTCCCTCTTCTCTTTTTGTCCTGTTTTAGAACTGTATTGAAATATCCCCCTAGAATGCAATTTGTGCCATACTCTGTGTGCTTGAGGTCTTGTAGGGACTTCCAGCAATCTTGCTTTTCAGCATAACTGTTTGGCATGTATATATTTATGATTGTAATGGTGTAATTTAGTTTTTTGACAATTTTTTTTAATAATAATAATAAAATTATTATAAAGCCTTACCTCATGGGTTTCATGAGCAAGTGATTTTATTTTTAGTTGGCTCTCACTTGAGAGCATTAGGATTGGTCATTTAGAGTCAAAAGAATTAGTGTCATGTATGAAGTAGCCCTTCTTGTTCATTTTTCAAATGTATATATGATTAGAAAGTTCTCCAAAAGACAAGTGCTAGCTCTCTTCCTCATGTTTTTATGCTTTTTATATCTAATTCATCATTCTAAATACTTTTTTTGACATACATGCATCAAAATATATAAAAATTCACTACCAACCTGGGAGCTTTTGAAAATGTCGCTCCCCACTCCCGCTTCTTCTCCCACTTCCTGCTCCCGCTTCCCACTCCAGCTCCTGCTCCCAAGCAACCTTGGTATGCACAAAATCATGAATATGTTGTTCAATGTTCTAGATCAATGAAAAATGCAGACATATGTTAGCACTGTTTGAATATGGTTGTAAATTAAGTAGCCTAGGAAGTTGATCATGTCTGGAACATTTTCTGACTATATTCTCTTATTATGTTGTAAAACGTTTTTATTTGAAAACAATTTTCCTAATTTCCAACTGTACCATTATACATCATTGATTTAGATGTTAGATGACTGAAACATTCTCAACCTTTAGATTAAACACAGTTATCAGTTTTAACCAGATGAAAATTTGATACAGTCTAATCAATCCTAGCTACCTAGGGCACCCAGAATTTCATTCCTGTCTTGCGCTCTGGAAGTTGGGCCACATAAAAATAGTAGCAGCCCATTTAAGGAGCTTCCTGGAGCCATTCTCAAGTTTGGCGGGGTGTACGAGCAGGGTGCACCTTCCCATGCTTGCAAAAATATGACGTAAGAGTTCCACTCAGTGGATTTCTTGCAATATCTAGCATTTGCAGGGTGGAGAATTTCCCCAAATTCGAAGGTAAGCTACCATTCAAGTTATTCGTAAAGATTACAAGAAGTAGCCCATATATTCTGAAACTTTGCTAGCTTCCCCAGCTCCAGAGGAATCACACCAGGGGCAAAGGGATCGTATGCCAACAATAATTTCTGCAGATTGCTGAGATTTCCAAAAAATGTTGGGATTGTCGCGTTTAGCAGATTACAACATAGGTTCAGTACTTGAAGCCTTCACAATTTCCGAATTCCTGCAGGAATCGAACTAGAGAAATTGTTACTCGATATATCCAAGTACTCTAGCTTTGTGAGCTCTGAAATAATCTGAAAGGTTCCCCACAAAAATATTCTATGACAAATTCAAGCGCTGAATCTGCCTACACATGGAAAGGTTGCGAGGCAATGTTGAACAAATATTGTTATCCCCCAATGATAGATTTATCAGCTGTGGAAGATTGCAAGTGACAATAGGAAAAACAATGTAACTGATTACGATTCACAAACACCTCCTTTCATCAGAGAGTACAATCTATACATCAGGATATTTCTCCCAAATGTTTTCATAAATGTTATCGAATGAAAATGTCACTCTGTTTAAAATGTTTGTTGTTTTAGCTTTAAATTTTAGGACAAACTTTTATGATTCCTCCACCTCTTCCATGAATCAACCCTGAACATATACTGCCTGGTTTTCACTGAAGTATCAACCATTACTCTCATCTAGCGTGACACAACTGCATTCATATTTTCATAAGGTATGTTATAATTTTCATTGAATTTTAGCCCATTTTCATGAAATTTCATCTCATTTCTCCACGTGAGTACTGGTTTTATATCAATTATAAGCATTCTGTATAATTCTGTGAGAAATCCAGAATTAATTATGCTCTCAGAGCTAGCTAGCTGACTCAATACTCCTCATTAAAAACTTTCAGATTCACTTTTGTTCAATAATTTTGTTGAGTTTGATTGAGTTTACTTCCTTGTATTTTTACTAAGCTGTGATATTGTGGAGTTTTGTTGAGTCTCCACTTTGGATTTACCAAGTCATTGTCGAGTCCAGGTCATGTGACGTTTCCCTAGGTACAAAAAATTAGAAAAAAATAGACGTGTACAAATTAAAAAATTAGGATATTTTCCAATGAGATGGTGGTTCAATGTCGGGGTTGTGGCATTTCAAGCTGCTCGCTAGAATCTCCTTGAGGTATGTGCATAGCATCACCCTTTGTGGGTCAGTTAGTCTGTCAAAGCAAGACCGTCTGTGATTTTTCTCATAATGTGAAATGTGAGTATGCATTAGTTTTAGACACTAAAATCAAGATTCAAAAACTCAGATCCTGAACTCCAAATGATATATTGTATTATATATAATGCCAAGTTGCAAATGACAAAATTGACTAGTCCATGTTGATTGTAAATTTATAAGATCCAAATGGGTTAGAGTCTTTTTCCTATCAAAAAATAATTCAATAATCGAAATCAACATCCAAGTCCTTGCCCTCTGCCTCATTTTATGCAATAGGCACGTAGTCAGTATACAAACTCCAACAGAAAACCCTCGATGGAGGCCTCTTCATCTTGTTCAATTTCTATGGCTATTGCACAGGACATGGAATTGCAGTCAGGGAACTTGAATTGAAAAATTAGGGATTTGAGGCTTATTGCTGGCCGTGAAACCAGTTCTAATTATATTTATTGCCCCTACCATCCGCCTGCTACCAAGAAACCCAAGAGGAATTAGAGTTTGGTCTCTGAGGGCAGTAAGAGCCCTTTCGAAATTGAGAAACAAAGGGCTAAATCTGAAATCCAATTTTCTGGGCTTTATCTTTTAGCTGATGTTGCAGAATGGTTGCAGGAGTACAATCCATGCATGATGAAAACAAGGATTTGGACCAGAATTTATTATTGGGTTTTATGTAGCTTATGATATCATAAAATACCACGATAAGCAACGGAAAAATAACCACACAACTTGCATGGACAATTCCTACTTATATTAGAGATCTTCCATCTACATAATGATCCATTGCGAAGGAAAGCATTGAATATTTGATCATGTGAGAAAACATAAATACAAAATTCTACATTAATTTTTCATGAAATTGATAGAGATTTTGAGATAAACCAACCTCTCTGTTTTTTGTTAGGAAGATACTCCAATTATTCAGTAATATAAAATTTTAAATTCTGTCAACAATGATGGTCCTCATGATCATGCTAATGTGATGGTTTTTCAATTGATGTAATTAGGGGAATATTTGGAATTTATGGCCTAAGAACCTTCAATATTCCAAGGCTATGGTTATAGCTCAGGTTGAGGCAGCTAATTTGGAAATTCAGGGTTTGTAGCTAGAAATTGACACTTTGAAGATGTCTGAACCAAATTCGTTGGATATGCATACTCTTTTGGAGATGCTCAGATCTGAGCTTAAAGAAGCCAGAGCATCCGAATCAAAGGTTGCCATGATAGCCCGTGAAGCGAACCTTAATTTAGAGGAAGCCAAAATGAAGACTGAAAGAGAAAAAGCCGAGGAGAATAAAGCACTGGAGTCCCTAAGATCAATAACTACAGAGCTTGAAGAAACAAATGCAGATCTGGAAAAGGAAAAATCTGATTTGGGTTCCCTTACAGAAACTATACACTCCCTGAATGCTGAGCTTGAAAGAACTAGATTGGACTTGGTTGAAGCAAAGAAGAGAGAGGAAGAGATGATTTCAAAAGAAGCCGAAGGAGTAGAGAAGAATAAGAAGGCAGTGGAAAACCTGGAACTCCATCTTCTGCAAACTATTGTAGAAGTTGGGCAAGCTAAAATGGAACTAGAGACCGCTTATGAAGAGGTGCAGAGCGCAAGACTTGAAATTGAGAAATTGAGGGCTGCTTTGGAAGCCACAGAGGGAAAATTTAATTCAATGCTGAGTGAGGCTAGGTTGGAGGCAAAAAATGTCAAAGAAGCTATTGAAAAGTATAAGCTAGAAGCAAAGGAAATCATGACTCGGTCTACTGAAAGAGAGGGTAAATCGATGGCATCTCTGAGAGAAGCTGAAGCCAAGGCCAATGCCACAAAAGAAGAATTAGAAAAGAGCAAGATGGAAGTGGTAGATCTCAAGGCCTCTCTAATGGATCAAGATAATGAATTGCAGACTATCAAGGAAGAAAATAAAAATATGAAATGCAGAGAGCTTGCCATTGCAGAAAAATTGGAGCAAATGGAGAAATCACTTGCCACTGCCCCAAATTCTAACTCTTCACTTTCATTGGAAGGTAAAAATTCAATAAATAAAAAACTTGAGGAAGCAGAAGCTAGTGTACAGGAAAAAATAATAGAGGCCCTTGCAAAAGTTGAGGCTGCTAATGTCAGGGAGGAGGAGGCTATAGAGAAGCTAAAATTTGTCATTCTCGAGATGGAAAACAATAGCCAGAGAGAAAACAGATCATTAGAGCAGCTTGAGGCCACACAGGCTGCTAACTTGGCTATGGAAGCCAAAATTAAGAGATTGAGGGTACAAACTGAGCAATGGAAAAAGACAGCAGATATAGTAGCAACGGTTCTGGCAGCTGCCCATAAGGGTGAACTAAATGGAAAACTAGTGGAAAGATCAGCCTCTTTCGACACACACTTACTATCAGATTCTGATGTTCTCAACATGAAACTGAATTACTTTGAAATTTAAATTTATTCCTTATGCCTCTTTGAATGGTTGGTGATTAAACTAAATGTTAGATTTTCTTAAAAGAAAAGTTAACAGAATGTCAGATTAATAGATGCCTCATTTAAGGCATTTTTCCATATGGTGGTTATGTGACTTTGCAAAACTATAATCCAAGTCAGTCCAGTTTAGGACAAATGAAGTAATGTAACAATGGACATAATGGACATAGTGGCAGGAAGGTCAGTGTATTCGTGTTCCAGCAACTCTTTAGAAAACAAAGTTTGCGGTTTTTATAAATTGTTGAACTCTTGTAAATCGCAAATTTGAAAAAGGAAGAAACATGATCCTTGCTCCTAGAATGATTTTTTGAAAAACTTACGAATCATCTACTATTTTCTATACAAATTTAACTCCCAAGCATAGTCTTGCAAATATAATACTAGTATTTCCTATATTACTGCTTTACAACGTTTCCTTTGCAACATATGCTGCAATTGCTAGTCTTCATAGTTCAGTCATGGAAATTGATATAGTAATATGTTCAGTACAATGGTATGACCCAAGAAAATGTCACTGCAGTATTTTGTCTTTTCAGGTCTGCTGATGATGCCAATGTATTTCTTGTAAATGACATTCAAGATCTGCTTCAGATAATTACCTTCTGAGGCTATACCTTAAAGCTCATTGTGTGTCTATAGTTTTAATCCCTGGTTTGTCTTGAGATTCATTTTTGCTAAAAGGAAATTCCATGTCATAAGTTGAATTTTGCAATGTTTGGATTGTTGTTTAGCTGCAGAGAAGTCTAACATCTTTGGAACTACCTGGAGCACTTCCAGTTGCAAACATCAGATCTCCTCTTCATATAGAAGGACCAGCTCCTTCTATTCAGAACACAACGGCTACTTCGAATCAAAACTACCAAGATAAAATTTATGGTGGTTTGAAACATGGTGGGGTTCAAAATGAGCGCTTGAGGAATCTTGCTCATGAGATTTTGATTCATGGTTTGGAAAAATTCTCCATGGTGAAAAATTTTTCTCATGAGACTACTGCGCATATCTTTGGTGAAAATCATTTATTGAGCAGCAGAGACAGTCCAAAAGAGAATTATTTACATACAGATAATGTCGAGCATGGTAGTGGTCAAGCTATAAAACCAGAAAAAAGAAATGGACAACTCAGTAGAAAGTCAACCAGTTGTTTCTCTAGATGATTTACAGCTCAGTACATTATTTCCTGAAATATTACTCAATGTGTAATGATTCTAATGAGTTTGTTCCACTATTTCATTAATCCAAGGGGAAACCAATTATTGAAATATTTTGGATTGAGTATGTAGTTTTTTTTTTCCTTTTGAAATTTTTTGAATTTCAATAGAAAGAGGCAATGGTACATTTTGTAATAGTCAGAGTTGACTTTGGACTGAAATATCCAGGATGCTATTTTCCCCAGGAAAGACTATAAAAGAGTCTTCTGATAGGCTAGGCATTTACCCATTATTATCATAGAAAATTTCTTTTTGAACATTACTTCAAGAACTATATTGATATATAAACTTTTATGGAGTTACCAACATGCAATATACAAAATAGAGCATGATTAGATGTCAATCTGCCTGTGGGTAAGAGAGAAGACCCCATCTCCTTTTTGTCAGTTCATCAGCTCTGGAGTTGCTCTTCCTGAAAACAAGTGTGAAGGAACATATTCTGGCAGGCTGCCATAACTATATTCGATCTCGTGTAGCATCTGTGAGGGGGAAACAACAATATCTTGGAATATAACTTTGTTCATGGCAATCCATATTGACCAAAGAACTACTGTAGGATGGGCTGGACATTCACTCACCTCTTTATCATCTACCCACTTGCAATGCATCCTCAACATTTTCACTTGTCCAATTCCCTTTTTCCTTTGTTATAAACTCACAACATCCCAGACTGTTTTGGAAAAATGTCATTTAAGGAACAAGTGGTTTACAGTTTCTACCCGTTATTTGCACAAAAAACATATGCTATATTATAATTTATCCATCATATTTATATACAGATTTCAACCCTTTGAACCTCAACTAGTTTCATGGCACAAGGACTTATAAAAAATGAGATAGCATCTCTACACCAAATCTGTCCATATCAGGATAATTTTCCAAAACAATTTAGCTATTTGCAAGAACTGTAGGATAACAATCATCGACCAATGAATTGATACAGAGTAGAAATAATTGATGTACATTTTAAACCCTAGTGCCATTCTTAGACACATTCCTTTCTTGACAAATTCCTTTTTTTGACAAACTGAATATTATGATTTATAATCTTGAAACTTCCTTTGTACTAGTTGGCTTGGTTGTATTATTCCATTATTAGTCCCTGGAATTTTTTCCTATTCCATTACCTCTTATCATCTAAGCAGGACTTGAATAGGATTATTGTAGATGACATTTATAGATAGAGTACATTACTTCTCCTCCAGTGGGCCTTAGAAGTTATATGCTTTTCCAAGAAATAATATTTGCTTCCAATCATCAGTAGTATCTCTATTAGCATCAATAATTTCAATGAATGTGTTCATGGATCGAACCAATCAACTGCAAGTACTACGATATCAGAACTCTTCAAAAGCTTGCTATAGGATATTGCCCTATATTGGTCAAATTTTATTATTGATCACAAGATTCTTTGGTGTTTCTTTCAAACTTCAAGTAGTATAGTATCCATTAAGATCTAACTTCTCCTTCCTTTTGTTTTTCATTTAATCGGCTTATTTTTTCCTCCTTAATCTTCATGCTTTCCATGTTCTTCCAATTCTTCCAATTGCTAATCAACCTTAGATATATCTTGTCTTGACTTGCAGGCTTTGTTAGAACTTAGAAGACTATGAAAGAAAACAAATAGGCAAAGTATAAAGATAATAGTAACAGTTTTAATCAAGGAGATGTAAAATTATTATCTTTTGAAGAAGGGTTAGATCCCTCTTAATCTTGGACCTGTTCACCAACCTAGTTCTTACATTAGCATGGTGTCATTATTAACAAGATTTAGATCTACTTTTTACAAAAAGAAATGATTATATAGGGTTTTGTTCCTAGGGTTCATCTTATTCCAAACTAGTGAGTTAGCTGCAAAGTCCTAGAGTCTTTATTGAGAATCCTTCTATACATGAGATTTTCATTCCTTGATCATAAATAAATTAGCAAAGAAAGACTTCAAATGTTATAATAACAGTGATTAATATTTTTCAAGAGATCATTATCTTAGCATTACTACTATTGACATTGAGCATAGTTTACATGTACCTCTTTTAACTTCCCCTGTTCTCCATTATTGCCTTCGAGTATGGTACTACTATATTGTAAGTTGTAAATTCTTGGGGCTGCTTCAAAAGATATGCTTACGCTAAATTCGAACTTCTCTGTCTATATAGTTCGGCAACTTGGTCTTCACATTGATCTCACTAATTGGTCCTTCAAGCTTGGCTATAAGCCATAGATATATCTTTGAACTGCTTTCAGTGTCCTTTATCTTTCAATATCAAATAGGTAGGCTTCAAGAATTGAATTTGTCCTTCTTTTATGTATGAGAATGGTGCTATTTTCACAAAATTGTGTCACAGATCCCCTATACCCTCACAGTCCTTATGAAGAGATATAATGCTGCTACATATTCTAGTGTCACAGAGATGGGCCTTATATCATCATGATAAATTATGTCACGAAGTAGCATCCCTTAGGTTTTCGCACAGGATGCCACTAAACTCTGATTCTTGATGATTCAAAAAGTTTTAGATGTCTTTGTATAGTTCAGATCACAAATATACATGTTCTACTTGTCATAGAGATGCTCAGACTTTTCACAAATGTAAATTATGTCATTAAGTGTAGCTTCAGACTTGGAATTGATCAGAATCTTGGCTTTTATTCACAGTGATGATTTTGGTCCCTTCTATAGACTATGTACCTTAGTCTTTTGGTCCTGTAGCACAGAGTAGATCATAGAATTTTGATTCATTTTTCACAAAGGTATAGAGATGCTCAGTCCTTTATGTCACAGATAAGACTTGTTTTGCATGTCTTTAAGTTCATCATTTGTACATTTAAATGCCTCAGAGACGATCCACATGGTTTTGGTTTCTTTTAACTTCAGATCACAATACACTTCTATCCTTCGTCTCACAGTGCCACAGATTTGCATTGATTACGAAGATGATGGTATTTTTAGATGTCAAAGATGTATAGTCTCCCAAATGAGTCGAGTTGCCTTATATAGTGTTAGATAGACCTTGTATCATTTCATGTTGGTGTCATCATTGATGCCTTGAATCTTCAAATATTTGTTGCTATAGTAAGCTTCAGATACCTCATAGAAGTGTCACAGAACCTTTTTTTATTGATCGAAGAACAGTACCTCAGATATTCGTGTTTTCCCAAACAAACTTGCTTCAATCATTATGGAAATTTTGGACTTGTTCATACTCTCAGACTAGCATTTGAACTCAGCAGTAATAGATGTCAGCTACAGTATTTTGGGTACTCAAACTATACAAATATCATGAATACACTTGGTCTTTTTGATTCAGAAAGGAGCGCACAGTCATGCTCAGATTTCCACTACTATTATCGTTGAGCATAGTTTACATGTACCTCTTTTAACTTCCCCTGTTCTCCATTATTGCCTTCGAGTATGGTACTACTTATGTTGTAAGTTGTAATTTCTTGAGGCTTCTTCAAGATATGCTTACACAGAAATTAAACTTCATCCTCTGACTCTTGCAACTTAGTTGCCCCATTGATCTCACTAATTGGTCCTTCAAGCTTATTATAGGCCATGAGATGTATTTAGCTTGCTTTGATGTCCTTTTATCTTTCAATATCAAGGTGGTCGGCTTCAAGAATTGAATTCATCTTTCTTTTATGTATCGGTGCTATTTTTACCAAACTTGTGTCACAATTCCCTATACCCTCATGACCCTTATGAAGATATAATGTTGCTACATATTCTAGTGTGCGAGATGGGCCTTATATCATCGTAATAAGTTACATCGCAGTAGCATCCCCTCGAGGGTTTTCGCACAGGATGTATAAACTCTGATTCTTGACGATTCAAAAAGTTTTGTATGTCTTTGTATAGTTCGGATCTGAAATATACATATTTCTACTTGTCATATGAATGCTTAGACTTTTCACAATGTAAATTATGTCATTAAGTGTAGCTTGATTTGGAGTAGTCGAAGTCTTGGCTTTATTCATATTGATGATTTTGGTCCCTTCTATAGACATGTGCCTTCGTCTTTTAGGTCTGTAGCATAGAGTAGATCACAATTTTGATTCGTTTGCACGAAGGTATAGAAATTTACCTTTGATCATTTATATCACAGATAGACTTGGTTTGCATGTCTTCAGTTCATCATTTTTACATTTACATTATAGAGACAATCACATGGTTTTGGTTCTTTTAACTTTATGTCACAATACACTTCCTCCTTCGTCTCAAAGTGCCATTTGCATTGATTATGAAGATGATGGTCTTTTTAGATATCCAAAGATGGATAGTCTCCCAAATGAGTCGAGTTGCCATATATAGTGTTAGATAGACCTTGTATAATTTCATCATTGTTGCTCATCATTGATGTGAATATTCAAATATTTGTTGCTATAGTAAGCTTCGAGATACCTCGCAAGTGTCACGAACCTTTTTGTATTGATCGAAGAAACAGTACCTCGGATGTTTGTTTTTTCCCAAAGAAACTTGCTTCCAATCATTATGGCAATTTTGGACTTGTTCATACTCTTGAACTAGCCTTTGAACTTAGTGGTAATGGTGCTCATTCTGATATTTTGGTTACTCAAGCTGCTCCCAATTCATGAATACACTTGGTCTTTTTTGATTCGAAGGTAACGCACGGTCATGCTCGGTTGCCCTTTGAAAGTATTGTCACGATGGAGGTTGTCTTCTTTTAATAGATTTCATATAAGCATTTTGCTTTTTCTTTGAGTACTTTTGAATTATAAATATAATGACTTGTATGCTTATCATGGGAGAAGGTGCCTGCGAAATTCATGTAAATGCAGAAACTTACTTCATAAATCAACATAGAAGACTCAAATATTTGTACCTGTGAAATATTTTATGTCGACAACGAAGATATGAATTTCATCCTTGATTTACGAATAATGCGATAGAGTCTTTCTGAGAGATATGAATTTCATCCTTGATTTACAAAAGATAATGCCATGAGTCTTTGCATGTGTGTGGTATACTACAACCCTTCGTACAGTCCTTCCTTTGTTGATGAGCTCGGTTCAAGAATAGTGATTTCTTTCTTCAACATGAATCACAAAGATGTTTGTGCCTCTTTCAATGGTATTTTAGGGAAAGAGATGTCACGAAATTTGTGTGATACTTTTACTTAAGTGCCACGAGGATAATAAAAATAAGCCAACAATACAGTATCTTCAATCTTCCTTTTCATTAACCTAGCTGCGATACCATGTTGAAAATCAAGATGCTGTGAATTAGGGTAGATTTCTCTTAACTTGATAATTAATTGTGAGCTGTTTGTTGGATTCTTGTTACTTATATTGTCTTCTTAAGGATCTCGAATCACTATTTCACGTATTATGCATAATACTGTTTTTGACCTTATTTTGTTAACCCGATTGTAAATACTTCTTCCTTTATGTCTGCGACTTACGGCCATTTGACGAGACCCAAATGCCATCAGGCAGAAATGGCATACTTCTCATCAGGGGCCAATGACGGCACCGAACCAATGGGACCTTTCTCCCTTTGTGGCCGCACGAAACAATGATAGATTTTTCCATGGTAGTTCAGGGTGTAGTGTCATACTTATCATGTCATTGATTATCCAAGGTATGGTGTTTGTGATTATAACAACAAAGATATTCCTTGTAATACGGATTATAAATATATTTATGTCACACCGAGCCTTATTGTAAATACACCTTTATAACTCATTCTCCCCTCATTAACATAGTATTAAATAATCTTATAAGAGTAATCTTGAATTAGGCGGAAGTATTTTCAACTGCTTGTGATGTCATTAAGAGTGAGATGTTACCGAGATCAACTGCTAAAACAGCCGAGAATTGACCTTTCTTGTGAACTTGCACCTAGCTTAATTATTGGGTTGTCTTACTATGATTTTGAGCCTTTTGACATAGGTCTTTTTAGAATGTTTTAAGGTCCTTTCGGCCGCCTTTGATCATAACCCTTAGCTGCGAAACCATGTTGAAAATTTGTGTAGCTTGTGTGTAATAAATTCTCTTCATATATTCATGTGAGCTTGCTTATGTATTCTTCTTTAACCAGTTACTCCATCATCAAGTTAGTTATCAAAGTACTTAGTCAAAAATGTTGAAACAAAAATTATTTACACTAAATAGCGAATATATATCTTATAATGTAAAATGCAGTTTACCATTACTCCCCTTGTATCCTTTAAAGATGTCGGCCATGTCTTATTACAATGTTGTCTTGACGTTGGCAAATTCCTTCAATAGATATATACATGCATGCACTTTTGCATCTATCCATTCCATCTCCTATGACTTCCCCCAGACCTGTTCTTGTGCCTTTCAATTTTATAGGACTTCCATTTCAGTCCACATGCCTCGGATCTGCAGTACAATTTAACAATATGTCTTTGTTGCTTAGACTTCCTGCTTGATATGTCACCCTTTGACTCGGACCAAAATCACAAAATTTTGTTCTTCTCTTTTAATGTTGTATACTTTACCTTAATACTTTCTCCTTTTTCCACGGTTGTATTAACGTAAGGTGTAATCCATAAAAATTGTTCCTTTGCACATTATATGTCTGTATGTACGGATATGTTCTCTTATTTATAACATATGAGAGTATATAGTAGTTCTAGCAAGTAATTAAGTCGACCTTATAGCCATTAAGTAGGCCTACTTTAACACTTGTTTTATTGAGCCGACTTCATGAAGCATATCTTTCAACGTTTGTAAACCATTCATGCACGCGTCACGGAGGTGTTCTTCACGTCTTTACATGACTCTTAATTACACTAATGTACCTAATAGACATCGAAAGAAGTCTATAGACCTATAATAAGGATCTTGCTCATGAAACCGAGGAAAAGTAAACCAAAAATTCATTTTATTATTATTGACTTCCATCTTTACACCAGTACATAATTATAGTCATAATGAAGACCTACCTAGTTACACTCTTTTAACACTTATGAGTGAAATTGTGTAAGCGAATATATGGAGTTACAAAAGGATTTTATGATGAGGAGGGACATCATTTTGGCCTTTTGGGTTACTTTGAAAATGTTCCCCTGGGTGGTGCTTGTGGGTGCTTCATGAGATGTGGGAATTGCACCTGTGTAGTGAATGGTTGTTATGCTCTTCTGTGTCAGACTTGAACATTGGAGGTGGTTTACTGTTCTTTGCTGAACCTTGTTTGGATGTTTGAAGAACATTCTTCCTAGAAGTGTTGGTTAATATGGGCTTAGTGACTTCATGTTGTTGATGAAGAGTTTGTGTCCGTGAAATGATTAGATGACACCATGCCAAAAACATCTGAAATCAGCATGAGAACACAAAATCCTCGACATGTGAACTCTTGGGTCAAGGGAGTGGATATGTAGGTGTGGGTGCCAGGTGACACATTACCTTGAGTATGCATTGTCCTTAAGGGTACATGATCTGGGGAGATGCATTTTAGATGGTTTGATACTCTCATACAACCTTTATCAAAGTTACACTTCACACCTCGGCAGAAAAACCAGCGGTAGCTTTGGGCGCTATCATTTCTTTGTCATTGTTGACCCAAGAAGTCTTTTAGATGAAAACTAGTTTTCAATTTATGGCATAACTTTTCATATAAATTAACCTGGTTGTATAAAATGTTAACTTGTAAACTACTTAGTGGTTTTAGGCTTTCCATTTAAAATCTACTTCGAGTTTGAACTTTGAGCAAGGTTATTCCATATACTTGAATATTAAGATAATACAGGTATGAAGTTAAAAATTAGCCACATCAGGCCTCCTGGATTATCTTTAACATAGGATAACATTTATAATGAAATGGCTTTCAGCAATATACTGATCGAGATCACCCTTTGTAGAGTGTCGTAGAACAAAGCAAAGATACCGGAACCTTTGAATTACGGTTTCTGGTTCTTATTCCTTTGGTGTATATTTTGCACCTTTAGGGAGCAGTGCTAGTTTTAAAGTCTAATTCTTTAAAGGTGCTAGCTCAATGGAAGAGCACACACAGCGGGGAGGTTGGTGGTTTGATTCCATCGTGCACGTGTTCTATGAGAATGATGAAGATCAGTACAGTGACGAATACTCTTGACTGCATCATAGTGAGCTCATGATGACGTTTGTAGACCCTCACCAAAATAACAGAAATGGTAACAGTCAAATGCCATATGTACCATCAGTGACGACCAACAAAGATGCACTGCCATAAGTGTTGTTGTTGATATGAAATGGTGAGGGTGTTGTTTGTCATTATAGTCATTATTCATGATGGACTTTGATATCACCGTGATTACATGGTAGCGGTCAATGAACATCACCATATATATGCACCAATAGTGACGACCATGAAAGGTCCATCACAAAAATCATTATTGTTCATATGGAAATAGTGACGGTCACTATGGTCATTATAATCAATATTTGTGATGGACCTTGATATATACAACACATACTTTGGTAAGCATACCTTTGGTGGCCGATTACGTTTTTAGTGATGGAGGGCTATTGTCCCATTGCTCATATAAAATAGTGACAGATGCTATCCATCATTTCTAATCATTATTGATAAGCGGACCTTGAATGTCTTTAACACCTATCTTTAGGTGGCCTTTGGTAAACATTCAATTTTGGTGACAGGCTATCTGTCGCAATGCTCATATGAAATGGTAGCGATCACTGTTAATGCTATAAATGTTATTTAGTGA
This sequence comes from Pinus albicaulis, assembly GCA_034641835.2. Taxonomy (NCBI): domain Eukaryota; kingdom Viridiplantae; phylum Streptophyta; class Pinopsida; order Pinales; family Pinaceae; genus Pinus; species Pinus albicaulis. Next base: position 86,004,010 of record CM076570.1, read on the forward strand.
CGAACCTTCAATTTCACCACAACACCTATACTTTCGGCGACGCCACCTTTGGTGACGTTCAGTTTTTGGTGACGAAGGCTCTTTTGACCCTCACCAATGAGCTTATGGTGACCATTTTCGCCCCTCACCAATGTGCTTTTTTATTGTAGTGTAAATTCCAAAGGGCCATTCTCAGCATCTTTGCAGACTTAATAAATGAAGGTCTCGAAATATATATGGATGATTTCACACCTTATGGGGATGATTTTGAGCCTGCATTGGAAAATCTAGAAAAGGTATTCCAAAGATGTATTGACACTAGGCTTTGTTTAAGCCATGAAAAGTGTCTTATGATGATGACCAAAGGAGTTATCTTAGTGCATTATATTTTAGCAGCTGGAATTCAAGTGGACCCAGCTAAAATTCAAATAATCTTGTTAATTCCCACACCCACCACACAAACAGAGGTACGTAGATTTCTTGGATTTTCTATTTACTATAGAAGATTTATAGAACATTATTCTTGAATAGCTGCACCTTTATATGCATTAACTGGAAATGCTGATTTCATTTGGACAGATAAATGTGACAATGCTTTTAATGCTCTAAAAAAGCTTGTTTCAACAGCCCCAATGCTGAGGGGCCCAAATTGGAATTTTCCATTCCAAATTTCATCCGATGCCTCAGACACAGCAATTGGAGCAGTACTCGGACAAGAGGAAGACAAGAAACCATATGCAATCTATTATATTAGCAAAAATATATCCCCTGCTGAATTAAATTATACTGTGACTAAGAAGGAATTTTTAGCTGTAGTTCATGCTATAAATAAGTTTAGACATTATATAACTGGGTATCCTGTAGTACTATATGCTGATCACTCTGCCATTAAATTTTTAGTAAATAAACCTGTTACAAATGGAAGAGTGACAAGATGGTTGATTTTACTATAGGAATTCGACATTACAATCAAAGATCGACCTAGGAAAGAGAACCTTGTAGCTGACTTTCTGTCAAGAATGCCAAAGCCAACAGATACAGAAGTAGTTGAAGACCACTTCCTAGATGAACATCTATTCGTTGGTACTGTCAGAACATCGTGGTATGCTGATATAGAAAATTATTTGGCAATAGGTAAATTACCTAAACATCTATCCCTTAATGAACGAAAACAGATAATACAACGTAGTACCCGATTCTCTTGGATTGGGGGCTTCCTATTTCACACAGGGGGAGATATGCAAAGAAGAAGATGTGTCCGGGAGGACAAAGTATTTGATATTTTGAAAGCATGCCATGATGGCCAATGTGGCGAGCATTTTGCAGATTGTAGAACTGCACATAAGGTTTTACGAACAGGCTATTATTGGCCTGCCATCTTTAAATATGCCAAAAAATTTGTGCAGGCCTGTGATAGCTGCCAAAGGGCAGGTCGCCCTGGGCAGTATGATGAAATGCCTTTGAACCCTCAACTAGTGATTGAACCATTTGAATGCTGGGAACTTGATTTTTTTGGCCCTATTAGCCCTCCCTCAAACCAAAAAACATGCATCCTAGTTGCAACCGAATATGTCACTAAGTGGGTCGAAGCTGAGGCAGTCTCAAAAGCTACAGAGGACTCTGTAATATAGTTTCTTTTCCAAATCTTTGTGCGATATTGCCTCCCAAGGGACATAATCACAGATGGAGGACCACAGTTTGTAGGTAATAAATTAGCTAAAACACTACAAAACTACCAGATTCAACACAAGATTACAACTCCATATCACCCACAGGCCAATGGCCAAGTAGAGAGCACGAACAAAGTAATTGAATCTATATTGACAAAAACCGTTGCCTCACATAGACAAGATTGGGCCTACAGATTTCCAGAAGCATTGTGGGCATATCAAACAACGTGGAGACCCACTACGAGATATTCTCCATATCAATTGGTATTTGGAAAAGAACCCATCTTTCCAATAGAATTTGAAATTAAAACATTAAGAACAACTCAAAAGGCGGGTCTAGATCTAAATGAATCCCAGGCTAAAATACTGCAGCAAATTAATGAGTTAGATGAAATTAGGCTCTCTGCTCTTCAACACATAGCGTTAATTCAACAACAGAGAGAAAAATGGCATGATGCCCTTATCAAAGAAAAGATCTTCCACGAAGGAGACTGGGCACTCTTAAATGATTCTAGGTTTCATGATTTTCCAGGGAAACTCCAGACACGATGGCTTCAACCATATGAAATAAAAAAAGTGCATGATAATGGCACTATTACATTAGCTACCATTGATGGATTTGGACATTCCTTTAAGGTAAATGGTCATCGAGTACGATTGTATCACAAACCGCTTACCCGGGAATCCTTTTACCAACAGTTACGGGAAGATTCTACTATGGAAATTCTCGCTGATGGGGATAACTCCTCCTCGGAACCAGTTTATTAAATCATTCCTTTTTTTAAAATTTTGTACATAAAGAATTGTTGATTTACTTTATTGTTGCTTTAGGGAATTCGTTTTTTTTTAATTTCCGTTTATTTTGTTTTCGTTGTTTGTTTCATGGAATTCTGTTTATTTCACTTGTTTTGAGTATTGATGTTCCTTTCTAAAGGAACATCACTTTTTTTGTTCCTTTCGAAAGGAGCAACAATTCCGCAGCATGTTTTTGTTGTTCCTTTCAAAAGGAACAACAGTTCCGCAGATTGTTTCTGCTGTTTTTTTAAAGGAACAACACCTTTTGAGTGGATTGGTTTTTGTTTTAGATTAGCATTTTGAGAATTTTTTATCACTCTTCTAAAAGAAAACATATCATTTATATACAATCATACAAATTAAAGCTTATTGTAATCAGAAAATCAAAAGAAATCATCATTTTTACGAAAATTTTCTAGTAATGATAAGAAAAAGGGAAAAGGGGCATGGTCAATAACATAATTTTGGTGTTTTATCACTATTGAATTAATCTGATCGATTATCCTTATCATGACTGGTTCTTTCCCATATTCTATAACTTTCTTTGATTTTTTATTTATAGGAATAAGGGCATATTATTTTCTATTGAGATGTTCAAACTTCTTCCACCATGCCTACTCTTAAGGAGTGTTGAGCCATCCTTTATGAATAACTAGGAAAGTGCTATATGAAAAATAAAAATATTTATATGTTTCACTAATAATTTTATGATTTGGCAGATGGAGGATAGGGAGTCTCATCAAGAGCCAGCCTACCATGATCATAAGGAAGTCAGTGAAGTGGCATTCCCATTATGGCCACCAAACCAGGGATATGGTCCAATGAACAATTGAAAAAATTAAGAAGTCCTTGGAACAGGAGGTCTCATCATGAGCCGACCTACCCATCTTTCACTTCTTCTCGGTGAATGGCATTGTGATTTATCTGGTCACCAAGGCAGCACAATGACCTCTGTCATGACATTCAACAAAGCACTTCCTTAATATAAATAAAGGACAATGGTTCCATGGGTATGAAAGAAACTCTGTCAAGGTTATGGACACCTGTGGGCAACAGAGCTCTACTGATGGTATTGGAGTCACATTTATACACATCAATAGTTATATTCAACCTTTTTTCCTATATCTCTATTTAAATATCAAATGAAAGTATGAATCCTTTAACTTTGATTTCGAACCTATTATACATGAAAATCATTACAAATCGATCATATTAGTTTGAAGTGGTAAATAACGCATTTGTACTTATGTTTATCTTATGTTTTCCCTTCTCCTCATATTTGAATCATTACAAAATGATTTTCTATCTATTACTGATTTATCACACGCATTGATTTCAGTAATTTCTATAATTTGATTGAATGTATCATAATTACGCTTGCTTTTTCCTGTTGTACTACTATCGTGCCACGCCTGCTTCTCTCAATTGACGGTCGAGGGTGACCTATCATCCATTAGGGGGGGCACGGATGTCTGCATGTAGATCAAATTCTAATATTTATTTACCTGTATGCGAACTAAATCCCTGCATTTTAGGTAATAACAAAAATTTAACGACAATATTCCAAATCACTGTGTTGTGTTGTTCCATTACGATTACTGTGTGTTTGGAAAGAGCTAATAGGGTGCAAAAACGATGGGAGGATGGCCAATTCGCAGTGAGCCGCTAGTGCTGGTCGTTTCTGATGCTGCACGAGCAATTTTGGAAACACTGGGGTGGATTACATATTTCATGAGGATGAAACAACCCCATGAAGCAGTGGCCACCAAATTTGTACATAACTTGCAGGAAGGATCCTCCATGGTTAGAGGAAGACAGATAGTTGTATCCGACGAAATAATTGCAGAGGTTTCTGGCATACTAGCGCAAGGAACTATATGGACTCCGAAAAAGATTAGGATTTGAGAGGCCATGAATATTTTTTAAGATGATGGACAGACATTGGTTGTCAAAGGCAAAGGAGTTCAGCCAACATCATTAGGAGAACCATGGATGAAATTGGCCAAGATTGTGCAGGCTTACATAACGTGCGACGGAAGGAAAGATGTTGTAAGACCTCGCCACCTTAAGCTACTGGTTGTATTAAAACAGAAATGCACTGTCAATTTTCCTACATTTTTAAATTCCTTGTTTCATGATATCGCTCGTAGTATAAGAAAAGCTCAACATGCAAATATGGTGGTCAGCCAACATTTCCTAATTCGATTAATAGTGATTCATGGCCTCGCCCAGCAACAGACCAGCTGGGAAGAGTTGATATTCTCCATTGACGGAGGGTTAGCTTTACCTACCCTGAAACAGAAGAGAATGACTGGCTCAATAGCTGAGCCATCAACTCACAGACATTCCCTCCGTTCAAAACCAAATAGCGGGATGATGGAAGGACTTCCGGGCAGTAGTAGCTAGCCCCTGGAATTGCACAACTCAGAGGATGAACAACCTCCATAATTGGAGGGAGAAAGCCCTCGTACTGATGAAGAAGAGGGAATGGAAGGAGAAATTCACTACTCGGATGAAGAGGAAATAATTCACTACACCAGTGGTTAAAAACAATCCAGTGCAGAGGAAGGAAATACTGAGGAAGAAGAAATTGAAGGAGAAATTCGATATTCGGATGAGGAAGAAGGGAGCTATCCTACCTATGAGGAGGACGAAGACAATAATATCAGCGACAAAAACAGAAAAGAGCCTCCCGAAAATGCTACCGTAAGCCCCTTACAGGAAGACCAATTGGCCCAAATTTTGGCCAATATGAGTGACTATGCAAAGCCTCATAGCCCTTTGGACCTTAATATTAATATTATTCAGTTACTAGAGCACTCTGCTATCGATAAAGAAACAAATGGAGAAATGCTAGATGAAACAGCAAACCGTAGCGAAGCTAGGGTTACTTCCCCTAAAAAGCGTGAACAAGTAAAAGAGAACACCGAAGCAATATCTCAACTTGGAAGCCCTCAGAAGATTGCAAAGTCAACCGAGGATATGATTCCCGAAGAATTTAGCCAAGGGAATATGAATGTGGAAGAAGAACCCCAAGCAGAAGATCAAGAAGAGAACTTAACTGAAGGCGCGACTGGTATAGACCAAAACCCTGTTGAGAAAACATGTTTAGATAAAGGAACATTTGTTCCATTAAAAAAGAGGAGGAAAAAAACTGAGATTGAAAAGCTTCGCAGGGAATGAATGAAGCTTCATAAACTCGTAGAATAGCTTAGGCAAAACATTAGGGTTCTAAGAATGAAACAAATGCCTAAGCAAGCCCCTAAGAGAAGAAGCATAGCTACCAAGAGAATTTCAAAAAAGAGAAAGGTGACTGCTAATAGGAACCCCCAAGTTGCAAAAGAAGCCATGCCTAAGCCTAATTATGAGGATACGGAGCAGAAAATGGTTGTTCCAACCCAAGCTGTTCCAGAGGGACCTGTTTCAAGTGAAAACATGCAATCTAGTAGTCAGCATACTTTTAGTGATCCGACACTAGCCAAACTCCAAGAGGAGTTGGCATAGGCCCGAATAGAAAGGCAGAGACTGGAAGAAGACACCGTCCCAAGAAAGAGATATCAGGAGTTGCAGCAACAAATGAAAATTATCCATGAAGCAAAAGGTGAAGCTCACGAAAAATGTCGAAAAGTAGAGGAAAAGGCTGACAATGTAATGAACCAATTAAAACTAGCCTACAATCAAATGGACACTCTCTGCTCATTGTATACTGATGTCTTAGCCTGTAGATGCCCCGCCAAAAACTATTCTTTGTTTTTACTAGAAAGATATTTACAGCTAAATATTAAGGCAGTTAGGGCAGGGAAATCCATAGAGCTAAAAACCATAGATGACTTTGTATCATGATGCAAACTTTATGGGATCAAAGTACAACGACTTTTGTGTGAATTTTACTTGCATAATCTAATACTTGGAAATGATTGTGAGTCAAACCTTAGCCCTTTTATGGGATATGTTCAATATCAGGCATTCATTTCCTTTTCTGTAAATCAATTAAAATGGATTAAAACCTATAATTCCTTTCAAAGGTAGGAAAATGAATTAGATTTGTGGATTAGGAGCCAACCTCAGAACCCAGTTCAATTTTAGGCTAGGCAGAAAAGTTTGATGACAAAGAAAGGTGTCATCCAAGCATTGGGGCCTATCCACAAATCGATTATCTTGAATGGGAAATATTATTTTTTATCCATTAGAAACCAAGCTTATGTAGTAGCTAAGGTCCGGTGGAGAATCTCCAATCAGAATGTGCAAAATAGGGAACCATTTAATTATAGAAACTTTGGGCTAGCTGCAGACCGCTTGATTTCCTATAGTCATCTCGTTTTAAAATAAGGACCATTCTGGTTAGGATGTAGATTCCGCAGCCCTATTGCATGGTATCTTGCTTCAGACTACAATGCTATTTACGAACTCCCTGAAGGACATACAGAACATGTTTTTGAGGAATTAGTTGCACTACATGGTTTTAGGCATGTCGATGAAAAACCTTATTCGGCTTATTCTTTGACTTCTCTCCATGTGAACTATATTTTTCATGAGGAAATGAAAAAGATTAAGTAGGGGGGTATGTTGGGAAGTGAAAAAGGTATGAAATTATTGTGTATCTTCTCATTCTTTTACTATTGACATACTCCTTTTTACCTTGGGAAGGTAATTTATTATAAGAATTATGATAGAATTGGAAAGTTTTATGTTTATTGTAAAAAGATGACTAAAGGTTGCTTTTTGTTGATAAAACATGAATTAGACGAAGTGAAAAGCTGTACCAAAGGTGAGGCTGAGATCAATGTAACTGTTGCTCCATCAGCGTTGAACCACATCCAGCCAAAGGCAAGGAGATCTGAACGAATTGCCAAGAAAAGGCAGGGGATAGCTCAGCCTCGGTCAAAGTAAATAAGATGATAACTAAACGAAGGGGGGTGAATCAATTAGGATCCTTCGATCCTGAGGGATCGCTGTTCAAACTCATCATATTTATCATCTTTTCCGTCAGGATTTGATATATAAAGCAATGTCCTTTAGTGATGAAAGGAGGCAGTCAGTTGGTCGAAAATCCTTATATTCAAACGTTTCCTTTGTAATTTTTTATTGACTCTCGGATTTGAGATAACAGTCTCTGTAATAATTTATGTTCAATTAATATTAAACACATGTTTCATTTCATCTCTTAAATTCTGAAGTAGCCCAGCAGTATTTCACTGGCGGTAAGGGCCCAGCTCTAGTGGAATTACTTCGCTGTTTGTATTCTTAATCTTTGCGTACTATTGTGTGAAGTTGTGTTTAACATTTCTTTCAATTACAGAGTTGATTGACCACTGTGAGATTGAATACAGATTCATTAACGAATTGTATTTCTATTTTATCCTTTGCAATAAGTACATTTGTTGTTCAGTTATCTTGCTATTTTTATAAAAGCTTTGCTGTTCTATATCTGATTCTAGTTGTTTTTCTATTAGCTTATGATTTGTTATAATTAACTGTTGTGTAGTATTGGCTGTTGACAGGATTGGAGTGTGGATATTAGTTGCTTGATTGCGTTATAATTATAATTGCTATTCAATTCATGTTGTTGTTCCATTTATGTTTATTTTTTATTTCCGATTCATAGCTTCAGATTAGAAAATAGATGAGTTACGATTGTTATGCATAGGAATTACAAGTTGTTGTTCCTTTCCAGATTTTGTTCCTTTCAGTTAATTTCATCAGCAAGAAGATTAATTTTTCTTTCATTTCTTTAAGAACAAGACCACCAAAAGTATAGGACACTGGTTACTGCTTCCAAGTTCCCAGATTGGCTATCTTACCTTAGTGTGATTTCAGTTCCATCGATTTCTAAGGGAAGGAGTTACTGCTATTGTATCCCTGATCGATGGTTTGCAGATTGATGTAGTTAAGATTTCAGAGCATTTCCATTTATGTCACTGTAATTAGATTTCTTTACAAGCATCTGTTTACTCTTTTATTTGATATTATGTACTATATCTTCGTAGCATTACTCTTAGTTAATTGCAGCCTCAGACACAATACACTCTTGAAATAAAAAGTCACTCCCAGATTGATGATTAATGTAGGCTAATTAGGTGTTCAAAAGATACCTTTTTATGACCCAACAGACAACATTTATACCTTCTACATAAATCTCTGTTCCTGCACTAGTGCAAGCAGACTGCGATAGTGCAACACAGATTAGTGCAAGAAGGAAATCTATAAAGTAGCAGGTTTAAGGGCCATCTGATGAGACTGCTAAGTGTCTCTGCTAAAGGAAAACACACACTCAGTAGTTAAACAATAATTAGCTAGAGTGATTTCCTTTTATCTTTAATTCCCTCTTGCAAATGCATTCTTCCTTGTTCCAGTCTTAGATTATTTTGATGGTTTAAGTTGCCTTTTTCTCTTTTTAATTTGATTATGCAATCTTTCCTTTAAAGAAAGTAGGGATTTATATTAGGAAGATTCATACCATCTCTGGCATTGCATGTGCTTCATCTCTAAGTTTACGGATCCCCCACGTTGACAAATTAAGTGTTGAGGACTTTTCTTAAGTGTAATTCCTACACCCCAATAGCCATATAATGAAAATGCCATGCCAAATCCCAACCAACAACATAACCTATGAAATAAGATATTTCACATGCTAACCAAAATCTTTCAAGAGTAGCCAACACAGCCATGCGTCTTCCTGCCCTATGTCATAGATATGCAACTGGCTCACCAACCCTTTGCTCACCATCCAAACCCATTCATCCAAATGTGGGTGTCTCCTACAATGCTCAAAATTGGTATCCCTCCAATGGAAAACACCATCCTCCCAAATCATATTTCTATATGTGCATTCCATGGGATGTTGAAATGAAATCTCCTAGAGATCTCCAAATGAATACCACTCATCGATGACCAAGTTGACCCCATAAGGATCCAAATAAGATGTAGGAAAAAACTTCTCATTAAGATGTGAAGTGCTCATAAAGAATTATCCATCATAATAATGGAAGGTGTCATCCATCATAAGATGTCCTCCATCAACCATTTTCCTATCCATTGCTAAACAAGTGTATTGGTCATCAGAATGTCCCAATATTAGTTGGGCTCCCAACTCATCACTACTGCTCAATGACAGTGCTTTTGATATTCATGATGGTGCATATGATGTCCCATGATCATGCTCAATTCTGAACATATAGTTTTGCATTGGGTTATTTAGGACAATACTCATCCTATCCTCCAAAAATCTACACTCCAACCCCAAGAGTTGTGTCAGCTCAACAATGGTATACTACGATGAATGTATATCTCCTCCTTGATCATGTCAAGGGTCCTCTACGTAGTGATAGTTTTCTGCTCCAAATCAAGACTGTATCTTGACCCTAGTTCATGCAATGGCATGTCCCCAAAACCTTCCGTAAGATGTGCTGAAATAATAGGAAGTGGAAAAATTTGCATACCTTGGTTTTTCTTGGGAACATCATGTACTACTATAAGGGTTCCTCCCTCCAGTGTGATGGCTTCCCCAACTACTGATGATGATGGCTTCTCCTCTATGGCTGCACCAACATTGGTTTAAGTCTCCTCCTCCTCATGTATATCCCGAATAGTGAATGGGACTATAAATGTCAAGAGATCAAGACCAATTTACAAATATGTAAGTGTTCCTTCTCCTCATGCAAGTTCTCCTGCAGCAAGTGGTGGTGGAATTTTCTCTTCCTCTGGTTTTCTTCTATCAAATTTCTTGCTCAACCTTTGAGTAATACCTGCATATGTAGTCACTTGTGCATCACTCAAATGGCTGAACCACCAAATGTTTGCTTCACCCTCAAGGTGCAACACTACAATCTCAACAACTTCTCTCTCTACCACTGGATGTAGCAGGAATAATGAATCCAAATTCATTCTCCAAGCCCTTGTTGTGCATGTGGATGACCCATCAAATGTAGACAATAGAAATATATTGTTGCAAGGTCTCCTTTCTTCTTTGAGCTGAATGAACTATGGGATAGTCAGATTCTCTTTGAAAGCCCTTGATTGAGTTTTGTATTATTCAAGATACTGACTTAGAATCTCATGATCTAAGTGTCCTCCGTCTCCATGCCTTTGGTCTCCTTCTTCAAAAGAAAAGGGCATAGTATGTTTCTTTGGAGCTCTATGCAATACTAGTTCTTTATTCTATTGTTAGGAAGTACAAGGACCTTCCTCATCTTGAAACCCTATTGTGGTTTCATTTATTTTCTCCATTTTTCTTTTCTTGACCTCCTTGGTGAGGTCCCTTGTAAATTTGAAAAGAGATGAGATAAAACTCATTCCTTCCATCATTATAATCTCTTTCTCCTTCTTCTTATTCTCATGATATCATAAAGGCTAAGACCCACATACTAAGCCAAGATTATGCTCTGATACCATTGTAGTACTCCAAAATGGAAAAGAAAGGAATATAGAACATATGCAACATTCCAAATAAAGAAAAACAAGAATATAGCACTAAAATCTGGAAAATGTTGGAAATATGTTGCAACTGAAATTTACATCAAGACATTATAACTATGAGTAGAAATAGTTGAGTCATATCATTATAAACAACAAAAAATATTAATATATACAATGCTCCAAAAGGAATGCACTCAAGCCACAAGATGGATGAATTGCACTAAAGAAACCAAGCACTGGAAATGTTGTGCTGCTATTGTTGTTGTTGTTGGAAACTATTACTAGTGAGGAGAAGAACCATGTGTGGAAAGTTGTTAGAGTGCTTAAAATACTCCAGGATTTTAACCACATATTCTACTCCAAACACCCAGAAAAACCCAGAAATGGTTTGGTCAGATTTTAACTTTGGATTTTCGGCCCTTTTTGGGTTGCCCACTACAATAGCTCACTAAAATAATGCAGTCATGGAATAGAAATATGATTTTGGGGATGATATCACCTTGGCCTAATGCCAAAATGTGTCATGAAGCACAGAGACCTTCCTTACTAATCTCCCAATGGAAAGAAACCTTCCTCCACTGAAGAGAAGCTCATAAATGGCCCAATGAAACCCTCCACTACTACACCCTGCAACTCAACACATATTTAAACAGAATCTGTGCTGTAGAAGAAATTTGTATCTTGGCCAAATGCCAAAATGTGGAAATTTAGTGCAAATCTCTTCCTAGAGGCTTCTCAAGGAAAGAGGTGGGATTCCCGACTAGGAACACCCTTTGCTAAACATCACTGCAATATTAGCTAAACAGCTGAAGAAAAATAAATGTCTAAACAGACCATATAATAAAAATAATAATCTATGCATATCCTTTCTGGCTGCCATCCTCTTCCTTATATAAGTGGTGAGCTTCCTCACCCTTGGCCCCACTCATTTATGTCACTACTTCCATGCAAAGAGCCTCCAACCAAAACTGCGTTGTCCCTCAATGAATGCTACTCCTCTATGACACGCTACAAGGAAAATACTCTCTAGCAAAGGTTATAAAGGAGGTTTTTAGTGTTATAAAATTGGCCAAAATTTTCAAAAAAACATTTTCTTCAACATCTGTTTATGGTTATGGAGGTTTTGGCAGAGATTTTAATGGAAATTCAACACAACTAAAAAAAAATGAGTAGCCAGAGGTTATTACAGATATTTTTTCATCGGTGCGCTACTCTGACATTAATGCACCGGTGCATACATACAGAAAGTGCCCCGAGGTGGTCTAAGTCGAATGCACCGGGACGTTTAGGTGTACAACCGCACCGGGCATAGTGTTGGTCATACAACGCATGGGGTTGTTCTAATTGGTCTTGGGATTTGTGTGGTGCCCATAGGTTGTATCAATGCACTGGTGCACCGTATCACATAAAGGCACATAGATTTATAATTGGTATCAATATTCATGTGGTGCCCATAGATCGTAAAAATGCACCGGTGCTTATAGATACGTAAATGCCCTGGTGCACCATATCACACAAACACACCAATATTTTAACTAGTACCGATATTTGTGCAGTGTCCATAGATCGTACAATGACACCGGTGCGTATAGAAACATAAATGCATTGGTGTACAGTTACTGACACACACTAGTTTTCATGTTGTATTTTTTAGAAACATCGACCTATGACAGTCTAATTATTGTGATTGTTTTAAATTCATTATTCATCAAAAGTCAGCACATCTTATAACAATATTCATATTAATTACATTTTTACTAATGCATTTGAATTTGATGTTTGGATTAATTTGTTATATCATATCATAATTATTTTTGTTTTTTAAAATTCATTATTCATCAAAATTCGACACATATATATCTTATAACAATGCTCATATGAATTAAATTTTTATTAGTGCATTTGAGAATGACAATGGAGAACGCAATAGAATAAATTAAACATATTTTATGATTATATATATATATATATATATAAGACAATCTTTATCATACAAAATGGGACAGTTATTGGTATCCCTTTGTCTTTCAATTGGGACACTATGTCCATTACATTAAACAAAATGTCTGATTTCACAGACATATATATTTCAAAAAATAAAACACCTTGCTTTGATATCCAAACATAGTGATCATTATTCTTCGCTTGAACTACTGTCACTATTAGAGCTACTTCCATGACTTGGGTTATTTTCAGGAATGTTTTGTTCACAGTGTTGATTATTTTCTTCTTCTACACCTTCCATATACAAACATTAAAATAAACTGAAATGAATGTATATACATTGGTGAGAATAATGAAAATTGCAATATTAAATAATATACATCAATGTAAATCGAAAAGAAAAATGACGTACCATAGCAACAATTGACTCATAAACTATACACATTATTTTAAAGCCATGTACCATGCCATCTTTCAAAATTTCATCTGTTAGCGCAGTTCCATACTTTTTTTCCTGCAAGTTTTATACCCCATAAAAAATCATATATTTAATATAGAAGATGTTTTTGTTCTATTAATTATAGATGGAGATAAGTAAAACAAGATCGATATATGCTTACAAATTCCACAATTAATTTATGATATACCAACATATACTCACAACCCATATTTAACCCAATTTCAATCAATTCATCTGATGGTTCTTCTTTGTACATTAGCACCTGTTTGAAGACATTCAATGATTATTTTTTGTAAAACAACTTAAAAAATACAAAAATGAAATCTAGTTAAGTTGTTATAGGGAAGTAACAATTACTCACAAACTTAGAGATCAACCCTTTTCTTCCTTGTCGTCCTGTTTTATGTGTTGAATGGGTTCCATTTTTTCTTCTTTTCTGCAAGAAAATTCTTGAAAATTAATATTTAATGCTAAATTGTTTATTTATTGTACCTAATGATCGAAAAATTCAATGATTACATATTACAATTGAAGCACGTTGTTGTTGAGATGGCTCCTCCTACGATGCAATTTTTTCCATTTCTTTGACCATCTCCTTGTACACCTTTTTGGACATTCCTACTGGCATATTTCTGATATCAACTCGTTCATCTTTTGAGATTTTCATAATCTTCCTGAAAATGTAACATGACAATAAAATATTTAATTTTTATATTGGTATATAAAAAGTAAATATAACAAAAGTGATATTTATAAATAATTCTAGACAAAAATTTAAAGGAATATTATTTTTTCATTCCTTCTTTTTTGTTGTTGTACGTTTTCGCTATTAAAATTCTGACATGTTTCATTGACCAATTCTCTGGAAAATCTTTCTGTATTTTAGATAAAATTTGGTTCTTGGAATCATTGGATTAATTTTTGTATTGTAAGTGGAAAGAATGGCTATACATTCGTTCCACTAGATCCCTCAAACTTTTGTAAAAGTTTTTCCCCATTTCGTTAACTTCCAACACCACTCTAAATGAGCTAAGGAGCAATTCATTTTCATTTGCATATTCTATTTTGTTTCTTTTCTTAGAAAAACATTAATTTTATGAGTTGTTGGTCCCTATAGAAAATTAAACAGATGTGAATTAGTAGACTGTTTGACACATGTTATCTATTAATTTTAAGTATATTATTAATGATAATTAAAAAAAGAAACTCATTTTGGATCGATAGTATTTTTTCTTTCACCTGATTCATCCTTTTGCAATTTTTCCATTAAGATTTTACGCTCTTCTGGTCCTAGATCAGAAATAATCATATTGAGATTCGTCATTTTGTGGCTCTGCATGATACAAAATAAATAATACATATTAGTAAAAACTTACATATAGTTTAAAAATAATATTTTTTATAAAGAATTTACAAAGAACTTGCCTTTTTTTCTTTTCTTGATGTGTTATCAGTATTTTTGTTACTTGATCTCTTGTCAGTAATTTCTTTATCAATCTAAAACCTGTACCATATCATTCACTAATATATTTATAAATAAATTCTCAACTTTTCAGGTACAAAATAAATCTCAAGACTGGTGCACCTTTAATGAGGTACGCACCACTGCTAGTGTGTGCGGGTATTAAAAATGCACTGCAAACCAATAGAATAGAATGTACGGTGCATGGGGTATTATAAACGCACCACAAAAACATTGTAATAGACCGTATGGTACTATCCTCGTAAAATGGAGCACGGTGCCCTATTTCAGATATGGCGCACTCATTTAGAAAAATTGTTTTCAATTTTTTATTACACAGTACTTGCGTGATGCAATTTATAATACAGTGCACCAATGCGCTAGGGTACACAGGGCGCACCGATAAAGAAAAATCCATTTTTTTCCAAAAATTCACGCAATGGCTGAATGGATTGGGATCCGACTATGGAAGTCGTCTTGTGGTTTGAATGCCAATATAAAATGAAAAAATCTAATTCTGGAATCACAGAAACAAGGAGAAGAAAAGGAAAAAAAAAATGAAGGTTTTAGGGTAAAAATGGATAAAGACTACAGAAAAAGTAAAAAAAGTGCAGAAAAAAGTAAAAACAATAATCAAATTTAATCACGAGATGGTTTGAAATTTTGTGATACAGGGTTTGAATCACCAGAGGTTTGGTTTTAGATTGTCTGAATACTTCTGTTCGAATGTATTTCGCTGCTCCATAGTGCCCTCATGCTCTCTTGCTCCAGGTCTGTCTCTTACAAATATCTCGCTGAAAATTTTAGCAAAAATAGTGAAATAATAAAAAATGTTTAGTATTTAAAGAATTATTTTATGAAATTATATTTTCGAAAATATTTTGCTGCCCATTTTTCAAATTGCTGCTTTTTTTTACTTAAAGAAAATAGAGTTGCTTTTTTTTAGTTGCGTTTATTCGTGACCGGTGCGGCAGAGTTGTGAAGCACTGGTGTGTCTAAGTAATACAACGCACCGGTGCGTGTTATGATGATAAGCACACCGGGCTGTATAAATTTCTTGTTTTTATGTAAGATCATAGTAAAATAATGATAATTCTAAATTACATGAATTTATTTTCATTATTTTCTAAACTTTATTATGTTACAAAAAATCATATTATTCTAGATTTGTTATTTTACAATTATTTGCAAATTTACAAATTTAAATATTTTAATAAAATCATTTCACATTAATACAATTAAAATTTTACAAATATTTTACATACAATTACAATTAAAATTACAATTACAATTTTAGAATTTTACGTACAATTACAATTTTACAATTTTTCATATATACAATTACAATTAAAATTACAATTAAAATCATTTCACAATAAATTAAATATTACAATTACAATGGAATTTTTACATTAAATATTTTACATACAATTACAGTTAAAATTACATTTACAAATACAAATACAATTTTACAATTTTACATACATTTAAAATTTAAATTTCAATTACAATCACGACATAGTATTTAATAAATATCATGGTCATTTAATATTAAATTAATTAATAAACATCATCACGATCATGATAACCATCGTACAAACATCATATTCAAATAAAAAACACATTCAAATATCAAATTAACATTATATATTAACATCATGACAACGCAAATATCAAATATACATCTCATGTCAAATAACTCATGCTATCACATATACACATCATAATGATCACCAACATGCAAATTAAGTACAACTGCAACATGAACATAAAATACATGGATTATATATATATATATATATATATATATATATATATATATATGTATGTATATATATATATATATATATATATAACTAAATAATGTTAAAAATATACAACTGTAATATAAATGTCGTGGATCAGTGCCTGGTCATAGTACTACAACATCAATAGAAGTACAAGTGGAAGCCTGCTCAGTAAATGGTGCAGCCTCGATGGTCGATGGTCGAGCCTGCTCATGATCATGACTAGTATTGATGGATGCATCAGCTGGTGGTAGTACAACGTCAATATAAGTAGTAGTAGTGGAGGCTTGCTCAGTCAATACTGTAGCCTCGATGGGCGATGGTCCAGCCTGCTCATGATCATTTCTAGTACTGATGGATGCTACAGGATGCTGACTAGTAGACGTGGTCGTTGGTCCAGCTGCCTCATCTCCATGATAACTGCAAGATGCTGCTAGTGGAGCCTAATTCTCATCACGCATGGTGCGAGGTGAACGATCATGATATGATAAGCCGCTGCTTGTGAACTGTCCATCACGTGTTGCGGCTCAACTACGCCTATAATGTGCAACAATCCTCCTCAGTCACGTAATAGTTGTCGTAGCTCCAGGACATGCTGCATTAGGCTGTACATGTCACGCAACATGCCTCTCCACATCCGTAATATCCTGTCATCGACCTGTATCTCTCTATAAGGAGTGGCCCTGATTCCCACGTCAACAATTAATGCATTGAGTTTGTTTCCCAACTCCATCCCATATCTAGTCTCACGTTGACCATGCTTAGAAAAAGGCGGTACCAGTGCACCAGTAGGAGGATGTCTCTCTGCACCGGCCTCATCCTAATCATGATCCTCAGCATCGTCCATGTGTTGATTGTTATCAAGATCCAAACCTAGATTATGTGGTGGTTCCGGCGTCTCCTCGCCATCAAAAGAGCCAATGTCTACAAAATATATACAAGTACACAACAATAATTGGACAATTTCATTACACAATTTAATAAAAACAAGTTAAAGAACATGTTAGAATAAATATAAATAAAACAATAATATTACCTCTATCATCTGGCAGCTCATCATTTGTGCAGAGTATGTTGGCACAACCTCGCCAATCTAATCCAGCATAAGGACATGGGACCATAATGAAGGGGTGCAGCTGATCGTCAACACTAGCTAGTAAGTCCAGTGAATCATACGATATCGTGGCTGGAAACATAGTATCTCCCCTCTTGGGCATCATCTGCCCCCACATGTGCATCCGGGCCTCCAACATTGGCCTACGAGGCTGTCGAAGAAAACTAGGCCTCATCTCTTGAAACCTCTCAAAAAATAAACAAAACGGCTCTAAAGAAAAAGGGAAGTTGACCCTCCCTTGTGCATGAGCACGACATCTATCTAAGGCCATACAAAACTGCTGCAAAAAAATGGCATACCACCTGACAAGTCATGGATCTTGTACGAAAGAATCAACATAGTATAAAAGCAAGAAACTAATGCATTGCCCATCACTAGTGTTGTGTGAAATGGTCGAAATGATAAGAGAGAGACACTGCACGTCCTATATACCAAATGCACCTATACGTAACTGACCTCCAGGTACCTAAAACTCTGAAGGAGATAGTACATGTGCTCCAATGTATCTCTAGGAGTAAACTAACTTACTCCCTGCTATAGAACTAGCTAGAACCTCTGGGAATGAGGGAAAATCCACCCCTCTCCTCGATATTCCTGTAATAAAATAAATATCCTCCTTAGTGGGTGTGTACCATTGGTCAGGACCAACCTAGAAAGCCTATCGGTGGGCATTCCACCTGCATATAAGATATCTCAAAAACACACTATGGGCCTTTAGGGAATTAGCCTCTTCATAGAACTTAAGGAGGCCTACCTACCTTAGGATCCCCTGGGTATCTGCTGTAATATGGCGAGGGTATGCATCTCTCTCCCTCTCTCGCGCCTCCCACTCACAAATCATGTCATACTATTCTGCCTTTTGTTGCTGCTATTCCTCCTCTTCTCTCTAAATCATTGACATATTAAATAATTTTTTTATTAAAATAGACATGTATTTAGGAATACACACACACACACACACATATATATATATATTTGAAAAAACAAAAATAGACCAGTCGGTGTGACACAAAAATAGTCACACATTGGTTCTGGTGCGAATTGTGTTTGTAGCGCCCCGGTGGCGATGCAATGAAATACAATGCACCAGCCTCGGTACAGCTGAAATTTTTTCAACCATTGTTGACTATATCAGATGTCAAAATAGTGGTGTGCTGACTGAAATATACACCTCGGAGAATATAGTCATGTTAGCGCACTGACTTCATAACAATTACATAGTCGACAGTGTGGTCTTTTACCTGGTCGCACCGTTGACCCTTTCAGAATTCCGAATGCGGTGCATTGACAGACTCCGGGGTGGAAAATTTTGTCAACGTACCGCACTGCTACTCCCATGTTCAACGGTGCGCCTGGCTAAATGAGTGCACCGCATTTTATTTTTTTAATTAAAAATAATGCGGGGTGCCTTTCGGTACCACCCCAGAAATGGTGTGGATACCGTTAGCACCAATGGTGGTGCAGCCTATAAAAATTATAGGCATCACCGCTATCCGGTGTGAGCCGAACAGCTCCGGCGCACCGTGCGACAAATATTTTTTTCTCTTTTAATGGTTATTTTTGAGGTTATTTCAAATTCTAATCCACTAAAAAGCTTAATTATGGAAAATCTAGGAAAATACCTATACATTTCAATGCCGAGGAGGCATATTGGCTGTAGAAATTGAAAAATAAAATTTTCCCACCGTTTTCAAAATGCAAGATGGAGATTGGTGGCCAATGCACAACAGCAGTGTGTGCAATGGGTGCAATGGGGGCACTGATGTCAGGGCAGCTCAGAGAAGGGGAAATGGCACTGGTGCTTGAGAGCTCTGGAGAACTGAGGAAAGTGGAAAATGTGATTTTTTTGCCGTAATTTGTTTTTTATTTAACCTTGTTTCGGTGCGGGGTTTTATAGGTGCCCTGGTACACTTACTTAAAACTGCACTGGGCAGTGTCATATTTGGCACATTGTTTATGATGCACTGGGGTGGTGCCCTAACATGGCACTATGATGTTTCGATTTTGGCACGAATTTTTGATGATGCATAGGGGCGGAATATCCGTAAAGCACCGGTGCGGAATAGTCATAAAGCACCAGCTTTTTGGCCGTAAATTTTTTTTTATTTAACACTATTCTAGTGCGTGCGTTTTACAGGCACACTGGTGCGTGTGTTTTACAGGCGCACCGATGTTCTTGGATAAGAACGCACTGGCACGTTTCTGTTTTGGCGTGGTGTTTTATGATGCACTGACACGGAAGAGTTGTGAAGCACTGGTGCGTTACCGTAATAGGATGCCCCGGGAAAGTGTGTATGTCATGCATGGTGTATGGTGTGTGAATTTTTTGTAAGCACTGGGTCTTGCTATGGTTGAGCGCATCGGTAATTGAGAGCTCAGGAGCATTGAAAAAAATGAAAAATCTGGGTTTTTTGCCGTAATTTTT
Source organism: Pinus albicaulis (assembly GCA_034641835.2). NCBI lineage: Eukaryota > Viridiplantae > Streptophyta > Pinopsida > Pinales > Pinaceae > Pinus > Pinus albicaulis. The sequence goes on from CM076570.1 coordinate 86,024,061, forward strand.
TTCTTTATTTTACCCTTTTCCGGTGCGCGTGGTTTATAGGCGCACCAGTTCTGTTTCTTATGAACGCACTGGTCAGTTTGTGTTTTGGCGTGTTGTTTTATGATGCACCGGTGCGGTTTCTTATTATTGCATTAGGCAGTTTCGGTTTTGGCGCAGTGTTTTATAGTGCACCAGTGCGGAATAATTATGAACCATCGGTGCTCTACAACAATATGACACATCGGGTAGGTGTGTATGGAGTGCACAGTGTCTGGTGTGCCAATGTTTTGTGCACACAGGTGGTTTCAAGTTTCAAGAGCACCAGTGCAATGTTTAATGAAAAGTGCACCGAGTGGAAAACATCTGCAAAACCCTCCACCTGCCAACCTCCTCTAGTAAGCTCCGCTATAAATGGATGTATGGGTTATTTTTCTGTGGGGTTCCTCAAAAACATCCGCTAGAGGGTCTTTTCCTTGTAGTGACAATGCTATTGATTTGGTCAAAGTTGACCCAATGTACATGCTCCAGCCCCTTTTCACACATAAGGGTGCCTTATCAAGCCACTAAGGTGATCTCCATTCACATTAGCAGTGATTTTATTCCTACTAAGGATGTTTATGGGTCTCCATACCCTCTTATTCATCAAACTGAGAAGCAAAAACAAAATTTAATATTCCAATTAATTTAGGAATATTACAGAGGACATTAGGCAAACCATGATTGTTTCATTGGATCTATTGTTTCCTTGTGGGCTGAGTCATTTTCATCTCATAAGAACTTGGGAGGATAATTTCATGGAGTGATGGATTGGGATACACTTAGCCTATGAGGGAAGCTTATCACATGGAGGTGTCACCAATGATGGAGGAGAAGAGTTGCAACACTCACCTTGTCAGTTGCTTGAGGACAAGCAACATTTGGGAGGGGAGGACTGTAATATTCCCAATTAGCCATGAGCTAGTTGGAATATTAATTTTTTTTTTTCTTTCTTTTTTAATGAATAAGAGGATAATGGAGATCTATAATTCTCATTAAATAAGAAAAAAACCAATGCCAATTTGAAATGAAGACATCTTGGCAGCTTCATTGAGCATCCTTAGGTGTGAAAAGTGGCCGGAACACCTTGACTAGGTCAACTTTGACCAAATCAACAACGTTGTCATGGCGTAGTGGCATTCAATGAGGGACAACGCAGTTTTAGATGGAGACTCTTTGCATGGAAGTAGTGTAATTAATGGATGGGTCTTAGGCTTAGAAAGATCATTTTTTATATAAGGAAGAGAGTGGCAACCATATTTCATTATGTTGAATATATGATATTTCAGAATATATGGTCTGTTTAGACATATAGCTTTCTTTGGCTATTTAGCTAATATTGAAAGTGTTGTTTAGCACAGGGTGTTCCTAATTGGAAATCCCACCTCTTTCCTTGAGATGCCTCTGGGAAGAGTTTGCACTACATTCCACTATCAGGCATTTATCCAAAGCTTCAATCTTAATGTACATCTGTAAAATTCCTTTTCAGGAATTTCTGCAATATGTCCAATGGAGACGTTGAATAAGGAAAAAAATGCAACAGAAACATAAAAAAGGACTTGGAACCTCTTATATATGCTTTATGTAGCTTAAATATGAAATGGCATTAGAAACAAAGCATTCTAGCTACACTAAACATATCTCCTCAACTTAAATATGCTCAAAAGCATGTTAATCCCATGACTTCACACAATAGAATTTCTAAAGATTGCAACAGCGTAATTTTCATTATGGTTTATAAAGAAAAATATGATTCAATACAGATCTCGAGCTTTCATTAATCATAGAATCAGAAATGGGAGGTTTGACCTCCTTTACATGGACATTATAACACCCCGACATGGGTTTCCGGCAAAATGCCAATATAAAATGCAGTACTATAGAAAATAACACAGTCCATTGCAAATATGTATTACATAAGACTGAATATTATATAAAATAGATGCAAAATACATAAAATGGCCAAAGGCCCTCCTTAATAGACTTCCCAGAGGGAAATAGGCACCTCCACCTCCAATACAAGCACAAAATCAAGGGGTTTGCCCCTACTACTGCTGCAATTACAGAAAAGACGGAGTTACTGGAAGTGACTATGCTATATGTTTTTATGGCTGAATAAACTCAAGTTAGATGATGGAAAATTACCTCAGGACCTTCCCTTTTGATCTCTTAAACAAGCCGAAACAAATGTGAAGGTGGAATTCCCACATGAGAATCCTTTGCACTAAACAATGCTGCAACTATAGCTAAATAGCTAAAGCTTGCAAGTAGTCAAGAAGACAAAAAAGAGATGAATATTGAATGCCTCCCTTTCTACTATATCCTCCTTCTTATCCTTGGTGAGCCTCCTCACCCCAAACCCCACTCACTGTTGAGGTGACTTCCTAGGAAATATTCCTCTTTCAAAACTGCGTTGTCCTTGTTGGTTTCCCTCCTCTTGTAGCAGCGCTGTTGACTTGGTCAAATGGATCTAGTTCACTTGCATTGTCCTGATTTCACACCAAGGTGGCTTTATTTGTCCTCCTAATCTAATCCCTTTTCACACTGGGATTTGTTTTATTGTCCTTTTTACTCTTCTACTTAAAAAATGGAGCAATTATAATATTCCAAGTAGTAGTGGCTAATTGGGAATATTACAGTCCTCCCCACTCAAAATTTGCTTTACCACAAGAAACATTAAGGAAGGATGCCGCAATATCATCTCTCCTTCCCAAGTGGCATCCTCATCTGGTAGATTCCTTCATCGAATCAGATATTCCTTGATGACTCTGTTTCTTAGTTGCCTCTCCCTTGTGTCCAAGATTGATTCTAGCTGCGAAATTAGGTGGCCCTCATCATCAATGGAGGGAAGATCCATGTTGGCAACTAAATTCCTCCCAATAGCATTTTTGAGGCAAGAGACATGGAATATATTGTGGATCTTGCTTCCCTTAGGAAGCTCCAGCCCATATGCTCCCTTACTGACACACTTGATCACCTTGTATGGCCCATAGAAACATGGTTTGAGCTTCTCAGCTCCCTTCTCCTTGAGTGTGGACTGTTTATAAGGTTGAAGACGTAGATGGACTAGATATCCCACCTCAAACTATCTCTCTATATGACCATGGTCTGCATACATCTTCTACTGGTTCTGGGTAGTAGCAATGTTATATTTGAGTGCTCGGAGTATGTCCTGATTCTCCTGAATCCATTCCTTTTCTCTTGGAGCCTTACTTTCCCCAAACATAACATCAGAAAATGAGAGTGCCTCATACCCATATAAGGCTTGGAATGGAGTCATGCCAATAGATATATGGTGAGTAGTGTTGTAACAATATTCTCCCAAGTGGAGCCAACGCAGCCAAGCCCTCTGCTGCCATGCTACATAGTTCCTCAAGTAGCCTTCTAGCCACTTGTTCACTATCTCAGTCTATCCATCAGTTTGTGGGTGATACCTAGTGCTTGGATTCAAATCAATCCCCACTAACTGGAAAAGTTCTTGCTAAAAGCCACCCATGAAGCGACTGTCATGATCACTCACTATGGTCCTTGGGAGACCATGGAGTCTAAATACATCTCTGAAGAAGAGCTCAGCTACCTGTGAAGTAGTATAATGTGCAGAAATGTCAAAGAAATGAGAGTACTTTGTTATTCTATCAACAACTACAAAGATACAATCCTTACCCTGTATTGTCGGTAGACTGGTGATGAAGTCCATAGAGATGCTTTCCCACTTCCCGTCCGGAATAGGTAGTGGCTGCAATAACCCAAGAGGGTGGGTGTGTTCTCCCTTGTTCTGTTGAAAAATTGTGCACCCTCTGACATGTTGGAGCACATCCTCTTTGAGACCCTTCCATGAGAATCTCTCCCTTATGGCCCTATAAGTCTTTGTGAAACCTTGATGCCTTGCAAGTGGGGAATCATGTGATGCTAGTAGGATCTTCTCCTTGAGCTTGGAATTCTTAGCCAAGAAGATCTAGTCCCAGTAATAGATGTTCTCATCCATCACCCTATACCTCTCATCCGATACCACCCCATCAAGTATCTCACATGCAAAATCATATTTGGAATACTCAACCAAAAGTTGAGCCTTCCAGTCTGCGTCCATGCCCCTCAAAGACAACACTGTAGGCCTCCTGGATAGAGCATCAAATACTACATTTCTCTTCCCCTTGAAATACTATATGTCAAAATCATATGCTTGGAATTTTTTCACCCACGTATTTTTTCTCTCTTGGAGTTGTTTCTATTCAAGGAAGTATCTAAGACTGTTATGGTCAATCTTCACCTTGAAATTATTCCCCACCAACTATTGCTGGAATTTGGCTAATGCATGCATGATAGCCAACATCTCTTTATCATAGATGGGGTATAACCTCTCATGAGGGAGCAACTTCCTGCTCTCAAAGGCTATAGGAATCCCACCTTGCATCAAGACCGCTCCAATCCCTTCACCTGATGCACCACATTCTAGAACAAAGGTTGAGAAAAATCAGGCAAAACCAAAACAGGACAACTACTCATTACCTCTTTGAGCTTATCAAAATCCCTCTGCGCTATAGGTGTCCAATGGAAAGCTCCCTTCTTTGTCAATTCTTTGAGTGGTGCTCCTAGCTATGAAAACCCTTTCTCAAACTTCCAATAATAAGTGCAATGCCCATAAACCCCCTGAGTTCTGTGACATTCCTGGGCTCAGGCCAATCTCTGATAACCTGGATATTTTCCTCATGTACCCTCACTCCATCCATGCCTATGATGTGCCCCAAATACAACATCTATGTGAGGCCAAATTCACATTTGGAGAGTTTGGCATAGAATTGCTGCTCCTTGAGGATATGTAAAACTATCTCAATATGATGTAGGTGCTCTTCCCAAGTGTGGCTGTAGATAAGAATATCATCAAAGAATACCAATACAAAATTTCTCAAATGACCACAAAATATGTGGTTCATGCAAGATTGGAAAGTTGCTGGGGCATTGGTCAATCCAAAGGGCATCACCAGAAACTCAAAATGCCCATAGTGACATCTGAACATTGTCTTGGGGATATCTTTCTCCCTCACCTTGATTTGATGATACCCAGATCTCAAATCAATCTTGGAGAATTAATTAGAACCCCTCAACCCAACCATGAGTATGTTGAATCCACAAGGATCCAAATATGATGGAGATAAAATCTCCTCTCCACCATTATTTGATAGCATTGGTAATCTCTCCAAGGATGCAATGGTTATATCATACTCCAACTTAGGGATGGTTTCATGGTCTTCCATAGGAGTGTCATGGTTTGTTTCATCCTCCAAAATTTCACACCCCAACCTCAAGAATTGTGTGCAACTCAACAAAGGTGCATGAGGATGATGGTTCATCTCCTCCTTGAACCATTTGCACAGCGCAGTGCACTCATGTTTCTCTAAATCAGTAATGAGATTTGACCCTTGGTCATGTAAAAGAATATTTCCACAACTACCAAAAGAATTTTCTGCAACAATAGATAGAGGAAATTCCTTCATACCTTGATGAGATTTGGGAATCTCTTGTAGGGCTGCAAGAGTTCCTTCCTCCAATGTCTTGGCTGCCCCAACTGTTGATGCATGTGGCTAATCCTCCATGAGTGTGATAGAGTTAGGACAAAACTCCTCATGTGGTGGTGAGGGCTCCTCTTCTTTTTTTCTTCTATTGTTAATATCCTTGATCAGCTCTTGAGAAAACTTAGCAAGAGTAAACACTCTTGCATGGCTCAAATGGCTGAACCACTAAATGTGGGCTTCACCTTCTAGGTGCAGCGTTGAAATCTCAATAGCCTCTTTCTCCACTACAGGATGTAGTAGAAAAAATGCTTCCAACTTCCTCGCCCAAGCTCTTGTTGTAGATGACCCATCAAATGTAGACAACAAAAATCTATTGCCTTGGATTTCTCTTTTGCTACATGGTCTCTTTTCTTCCTTCAACTGGATGAATGGTGGAAAAGCTAGAGTCTCCCTAAAGGCTCTAGGTTTATATTTGAACTCAACAAGGTAATCATTTAGAATCTGATGATCCAAGTATCCTTCATTCTTGTCTTCTTCTTCTTCATGAGAATAGGAAGTGCATGGTCCTTCCTCTTCATTTTTATCCTTATCTTTGGAGAGGCTCTTCTTAGTTCTGAACACTGATGAGAGTAATATCATCTTCTTCATCATTCTTATCTTCTTATTCTTTGGTTGAAACTCACAAGCTAAGCCAAGAAAGATGCTCTGATACCACTGTAATATTCCTTTTCAGGAATTTTTGCAATATGTCCAATGGAGACGTTGTATAAGGAAAACCATCCAATAGAAACACAAAAAAAGACTTGCATCCTCTTATATATGTTTTATGTAGCTTAAATATGAAATGGCATAAAAAACAAATCATTCTAGCTACACTAAACAGATCTCCCCAGCTCAAATATGCTCAAAAGCATTCCAATACCATGACTTCACACAATAAAATTTCTAAAGACTGCAAAAACGTAATTTTCATTAGGGTTTCTAAAGAAAAATATGATTCAATATAGATCTATAGCTTTCATTAATCATATAATAAGAAATGGGAGGTTTGACCTCCTTTACATGGACATTAGAACACCCTGACAAGGGTTTCCGGCAAAATACCAATATAAAATGCAGTACTGTAGAAAATAATGCAATCCACTGCAAATCTATATTACATAAGACTGAATATTATATAAAATGGATGAAAAATATAGAAAATGGCCAAATCCCTCCTTAATAGACTTCCTGGAGGGAAATAGGCACCTCCTCCTCCAATACAAGCACAAAATCAAGGGGTTTACCCCTGCTACTACTGCAACTACAGAAAAGACGCAGTTACTGGAAGTGACTGCACTGTAGGTGCTGATGGCTGAATAAAATCAAGTTAAATGATGGAAAATTATCTCAAGACTTTCCCTTTTGATATCTTAAAAAAGCTGAACCAAAGGTGAAGGTGGAATTCCCGCATGAGAATCCTTTGCACTAAACAGTGCTGCAACTACAGCTAAATAGCTGAAGCTTGCAAGTAGTCAAGAAGACCAAACATATATGAATACTGAATGCCTCCATTGCTGCTATCTCCTCCTTCTTATCCTTGGTGGGCCTCCTCACCCCAGGCCCCACTCATTGTTGAGGTGACTTCCTGGGAAAGATTCTTCTTTCAAAACTACATTGTCCTTGTTGGTTTCCCTCCTCTTGTAGCAACGTTGTTGACTTGGTCAACTGGATCTAGCTCACTTGCATTGTCCCTCTTTCACACCAAGGTGGATTTATTTGTCCTCATAATCTAATCCCTTTTCACACTGGGATTTTTTTTATTGTCCTTTTTACTCTTCTACTTCAAAAATTGAGCAATTATAATATTCCGAGTAGCAGTGGCTAATTGGAAATATTACAAAGATCATTATTGTCTTAGGCTTAGAAAGATCATTTGTTATATATGGAAGAGGATGGAAACCATATTTCATTATGTTGAATATATGATATTTCAGAATATATGGTCTGCTTATACATATAGATTTCTTTGGCTATTTGGCTAAGATTACAAGTGTTGTTTAGCATAGGGTGTTCCTGATCAGAAATCCCACCTCTTTCCTTGAGAGGCCTCTGGGAAGAGTTTGCACTGCATTCCACTATCAGGAATTTAGACAAAGCTTCAGTATTAATGTACATCGCAGCTTCTATTGAGGATTTATGTTTGTGTTGTAGGGCAGAAGTTGTGGAGGGTTGATTTGGGATATTTATGAGCTAGATCTCATTGGAGGGAGGTTCCTTTCTCTCTAGAGGCTAGTAAAGAAGGATTCGGAGCTTTATTTACAAATTTGGCATCAAGCCATAGTATATTTATCCCCTACAACGTAGTATCAGTCTGGGTCTACATTATTTTAGGGAGGAGTTGCAGGGGTTTCTGCAGTAGGTGATTTGAGGAGTGATTTCTTCAGTGAAGGGGCCAACCTTTCATCTGGAGAATCCTTTGGAGGAGAGCATACTAATTTTCTTATCAGCTTCAGCCATTTATCTTTAGTTTCTTGTTGCAACATACTTTCATCCATAGGGCTGCAACTCATTTTGTATTATTGGGTGCTTTTCCTGGAGACCCTTTTGGGTTCTTTTCTGGAGCTTGTATAGAGCCCGGATCTTTATTTTTGCATCTATTGTGGCACATATCAGCCCTATATCTTTTGTGTACTCATTTTATATAGCAGTGATTTTAACACTACACTGTAGCAGTGTCTCTGGCATTTTGATATAGTAGCAGCACCTCTTATAAAGGGATTTCTTCATTGGAGGTTTGTTATATCTTGTTCTATGCTTTATGGCCCATTTATTTTATGCATATTTTGTTGTTGTTATAATGATTAGAAGGTATCCATATTGGGATATTGATTTTATATGATATTATACAATGTATTCCAGTATTTTGCACTATATTCATGCTTTTCCCATTTGGGATTATTACATATTCACTAAAGCGCAATGGAAAATCTACATGGTCCCCCCATGTAGTATGCAGCTAACCCCTAAAGCTTATTGAGATATGTAGAGTTGTATTGCTCAGGTCCCCTATTGGTCTCGTAGGGGTGCCACCATGTTGCCGTTATGCCACTCTGACTGTGAGATACCCCCAATTAGGTGCAGACTGTATCCCTTTCTCTTGGGGCCTTGTGGTGAAAAATATGCATAAGCCAAGCTCATGTTGCCCAAGCATCACCATGATGCTGATATATACCCATCCATTTCTGATCATGACCATGAGAAGCAACATGATAAGTCTGCCTCGCCATGTAGTGGAAATATCTATGCTCCCCCACGTGCCAAACCAAAAGTGGACCAAATCATCGTTTTCTCTGTCCCTGCTCATCTTAAATTGGAGTGATCCACTTGCCCAACAGATCCTTGGATCCCCCAACCGTACTAGGAGCTCCCAACTCCAAATCCTCTCATAATGTCTCTGGGTAGCACTGCTACCTGCAAGAACCTAATTGACCCTCAGCTCTAACTGCTCTCTATATCCCTTGGATCGACTCCAAGTATCAGAATTTTTTCCACGCATGCATACCTACCCTGATCCTGCCATACCTTGTAGTAAAATCCACTGTCTCAACTCCTGATGATACATATGGACACTTGTTGGAGTTAGGTTACCCTCCTATATATAAATTACAACATCCATCGTCCATCAAATGTGAGCTGATAACACCCTCATAGCCCCATACCTGCTAAATGTGGTGTCTTAAGATGCTCAAAAATATCCTCATCAATCCTAGTTGAGCTACATCCTAGGGTACACCTAATGCCCCTGCCCATAAGTGCCCTTGGAGGCAACACTCCACATTCCGACCACACCGTAACATGGCTCACTACATACCACCAAGTGTATTTTCACTCTTCATCATGCCATTGTATGCTGCAACCTATGCCTATACACCACCGGGTACTACAGGCTACGGCTATACTATCCTGTATTGTATAGTATCGTGCATGGGCCAAAATATCCACCACTCTGCTAGTGAACCCCCCATGAGGTGGGCTACATGTCCCCATCTGCTCTAAAGGGTTTGAGCGACCCAACTCCTCACATGAAAATGACAATGACATCATTACTCCTATCCTCCATAGCTCAAGGGTACCATATACCCATGAGAGAGCATTGTCTCTACATACTGCCATGTCTGGTGGCCTGCCCATGCCACCTCCTCTGACCAACTCCTACCAAAGTAGGAAAATCACCTTGTGACTCCATGCACGGTCGATATGCTGAAATGGCTCCTGAAAAGGGTGTATCCTCTTATCAAACCATCCTAATACTAGGGATGTCTGGGGTGGTGTCTCATCAATGAGTGTATGCTCAACTGTCTCCTCCCAAGTCTTTACCGTATTCTTTGATGACCCATCAAAAGTAGGTAGAAAAATTCTACCCCTCGTACACTGTAGGTCATTTCCCTACGTGTACCCTCTTCTTCTGTTATAGTTGTGAGGTCTTCAGTTATCCCTAATCTGGAAAAATTCCAGGAAAGTAAGATGATCTTTTAAATCTTGGGTATGAGATTTGTACTCTGTGAAATAATCACCATAGTTATCCTCCTTCATCTCTTGATTTCTTCCTACTCTTGTCTCCACTGCTAAGAAAGTGGGCAGAGTGGGACATTGTGAGACTTGTGGCACCATTGGTTGCTTAATGCAATGGTGAAAAGAACCCAAAATTTCTCCATTTTGAAGCCCCTGTGGGATTCCATTTCTATTCTCATCTCCCTTATTACTCTAGTGAGATCCTACACTAATATGAGGAGTAGATTGCCACACTCCTTCCTATAACCTTCTTCTGTCATTGGAGACTTCCTTTATCCTCCTCCACTGGAACACAATGTTCTTTGCTAGATGTCAACTCTGAAACCAGTTGAGTCTCGTATTACAATTGGAAGAATTTGGAAAATGGCCACCACAAAAGATACGAGAAAATATTCTTTAGAGAACCTTCAATTTCTCTCAATCCATACCAAATTTTGAAAAACGTCTCATTAAGAAACATAATTGGTTCGTTTTGCACAAAACCCATGTCTCAGATTTTTGATATTAATCTTGATTTTCCCGAAACATATAAAACAAAACCATCGCTTTTTATCCTAGCAAATTTCTGTTTTTTCTCTGTTCTTCACAAAACCCATGTCTCGAATTTTGGAGATTAATCTTCATTTTCTAGAAACATCCAATGCAAAACCATCACTTTTTATCCCAATGAATTTCTACATTTTCTGTTTTTTGTATCTCGTAGAGAGCCTTTTTTTTCTCTCAATCTAGACAGAATTTGGAAAAAGTGATCATTGGAAAACAAAATTGGTCTGTTCTGTACAAAACACATGTCTTGGATTTTCAAGATTCATCTTCGTTTTCTTGAAACATCCAATGCAAAACCGTCATTGTTTATTCCAACGAATTTCTGCATTATCTATTTTTGTATCTCCTTGTTCAGGCCGTAATGTATTCTTTATCTTCGGTTTCATAGACCGGTTGTTCCATAGACTGAGCCAATTATATGAGCTATGATACCACTGTAACATTCCAAATAGGAAAATATAGTAATACAAAACACAATAAAATAGAAACTACAACACGGAAATAAACTGCAAACACCATAAAAATAGACAGAGCAGCTAAGCCATTTTATTAATGAGGTGAAATATATGTACAACAGTGCTCCATAATAGTAGCACTCAAGCCACTAGAGATGGCTAGAACGACCCTCAAGTTCCCCCACTGAGAACACTGCGTAACTACTGCTCTACTAGAGGCTTCATCTACGCACCCATTTTCAGCCAACAGTTGCATTTCCAGTAGGGGCAGCGCAGTGAGGTCTCCAACAAAGCAATAGTTACATAGTGTTCTCAGTGGGGGAACTTGAAGTTCATTCTAGCCATATCTGTTAGATTGAGTGCTACTATTATTAAGAACTGTTGTACTTATATTTCACCTCATTAATAAAATGGCTCAGCTGTTTTGTCTATTTTTATGGTGTTTGTAGTTTATTTCCATGTTGTTGTAGTTTCCAGTTTATTATGTTTTGTATTACTGTCTTTTCCTGTTTGGAATATTAAAGTGGTATCAGAGCTCATAGGCTTGTCTCAGCCTATGGAAAAACCAATCTATGAAACTGAATATAGAGAATACATTATAGATCAGACGAGGAGATACAAAATAGAGAACATAGAAATTCGTTATAATAAACAGTGACAATTTTGCATTGGATGTTTCAGGCAAATGGAGATGAATCTCGAAAATCTGAGATAGAGTTTTGTGTAGAATGGACCAGTTCTATTTTCCCATGAGCATATTTTCTGAATTCAGTCTCGATTGAGAGAAACTGAAGGTTCTCTGAGAGATACAAAAAAAATGCAGAAATTCGTTTGGATAAAACTGACAATTTTGCATTGGATGTTTTGGGAAAATGAAGATTAATCTTGAAAATCCGAGAATGGGTTTTCTGCAGAACGGGCCAATTTTTTTTCTATGTGAGTTTTTTTTCCAAATTCCGTCTATATTGAGATAAATGGAAGGTTCTCTGAAGTATATGTTCTCAGATTTGTTGTGGTGGTCATTTTCCAAATTCTTCCAATTACAATACCAGATTCAACTTGTTTCAGATTTCACATTCGACAATGAAATTTTTATTCCAGTGGAGGAGGATAAAGGACGTCTCCAATGGAAGAAGAAGGTTATTGGAAGGAGTTTGGAAATCACCTCCTTATATCAGTGCAGGATCTCACTAGAGTAATAAGGTAGATGAGAATATAAAGGGAAATCCCATGGGGGTTTCAAAATGGATAAATTTCAGGTAATTCTCACCATTGGAATGAGCAACCAATGGTGCCACAAGTTTCATAATGTCCCATTATGTCCACTTTGTTAGAAATGGGGATAGGAGCAGGCAGACCTCAAGAGCCGAAGGTAGATCACTACTGTTATTATTTCACGGAGTACCAATCTCATACCCAGGATTTTATAGATCATGTGACTTTCTGGGAATTCTTCCAGATTAAGGATAACTGAAGACCTTGGAGTTATAATAGAGGAGGAGGGTACACATAGGGCAATGACCTACAACATACCGTGGGTAGACTCTTTCTACCTAATTTTGATGGGTCATCAAAGAGTACAACAAAGACTTGGGAGGAGACAACTAAGAATACACCCGTTGGTGAGACACCACCCATTCTTGAGGTATCCATTGATGGGCTATCTGGGTTTGTGACCGAGTTCTCTCATAATAGAAATGCATCACAGGTTTATGAGATGTCAGGAAACAACTACACCCTTGTTGAGGAGCTCATAGGTGTAGAGGCCTCTATGCTTATGACAAAATTTTCAGATGGAAATCACATGCAGCTGATTAGTGAGCATGCCTTGCATGTTAGAGTGTTTATAAAGGAGGGTGTGAAGCCATCATTTGGGCTATCCCTTGATGAGATGCTTGGAGATACAGTAGTATTGGGTGATGGCCGCACACATTAGTACCATTATTTTTGGGTCAACCTTCTAGCTTTGAAGAAGAAGGCCACATCAGTAAGAGAGGTTATCCCACGACAGAACGAGGACCTGAAGGGAATGAGAGCGGTTCATGTGAAATCAACGGCAAAGTCAGCCCACATTAGGGAAAAATTAGATTCCCTAATGGTGCAGTTAAAGGGCATAGTGGAGTGTCATAGCACCCCCCTTCAGGCATACATAGATAGGGTGCAACACTCCCTAGATGGAGGGATTATTCTATGTGCAGGGATTCTTGCATTTGATTCTTTTCTTGAGTTTGGATGGTGAGAGGTACTGAGTTGGTACCACATGGAGTAGGCTAGGTAGTTGGATACATCCATAGCCACATTGCAGGAGAGTCCATGGATTACCAGAGGGAAATGAGGGTCGGATTACAGTTTGGATTCAGGTGGGATTTCCCATCACATGACATATTTATTAGGTGATGGTAGTCATTATGGGATGGGTCTAATGTTTGAGCACACACATTTTCAGATCTCTATGAGAGCCCTGGACATACCTAGTGGCAAGATGGTTCTATAGGAGGGTACACCCTTTTCAGGAGCTATCTAAGCATAATGAACGTGCATGGAGTCACAGGGTGATTAGCCTACTTTACCAGGAGTTGGTCAGAGGTGGTGGCATCAGCAGGCCACCATACATGGCAATACATATAGAAGGTGCTCTCTCATGGTTATATGGTACACTTGAACTATGGAGGATAGGAGTAGTGATTTCATTGTCATGTGAGGATTCAGGCCGCTTTGATCTTTTAAAGAAGATGGGGAGATGTAGCCCACCTCATGGGTGATTTACTAGCAGAACGGTGGATATTTTGGCCCGTGCAGGATACTATATAGTACATGATGGTATAGCCATAGCTGGTGGTATCCGATGGTGTATAGGAGTATATTGTAGCATATAGTGGCATGATGAAGAGTGCAGAGACACTTGGTGGTATGAAATGACCCATGTTAGATGCAACAACCACTTGGAGCATTGTCTCCAAGGGGACTTATGGACAAGGGAATTAGGTGTACCCTGGGATGCAGTTCACCTAGGATTGATGAGAATATTGTTGAGCATATGGAGACACCACATTTAGCAGAGATAGGTCTACGATGGTGTTATCAGCTCACATCTTAGGAACGATGGATAGTAGACTTCATCTACAGGAGGGTACGCAAACTCCAAGCAATGTACAAATGTATCATCAAAATTTGGGACAACGTATATTACTACAAGGTATGGCAAGATCAAGGTAGGTATGCATGGGACAAACTTCTGATACTTGGAGTCCACCCAGGGGATACATACAGGAGTTAGTGCTGAGGGTTAGGTGGGTTCCAGCAAGTAGTAGTGGTACGCAACGACATCCCAAGAGGATTTGGAGTTGGGAGCTCTCAGTATGGTTGGGGGATCCACGTATCTAATGGGCAAGTGGATCACTCCACTTTGAGATGAGCAGGGATAGAGAAGATGATGATCCAGTCCACCTTGGGTTTGAAATGTGGGGGAGCACTAATATTTCCACTACATGGCGAGGAAGACTTATCATGGTTCCTCTAAAGGTCGTGATTGGTAGTGGACAGGTAGATATCATCATCATGGGGATGCTTGGGTAGGATGATTTTGGACTATGCATATTTTTCACCACAAGGCCTGTGGAGAAAAAGATACAATCTACACTTAATTGGGGGTTTCTCACAGTGAGAGTGGCACAACAACAACATGGTGGCACTCCTACGAGACTAGCAGGGGACCCGAGCAATACAACTCTACACAGCTCAATAACCTTTAGGGGTGAGCTGCTTACTACCTGGGGGGATAATGTAGATTTTCCATTGAGCTTTAGTGAGTCACTGATGGAGTGGGGAAATTCATTAGTATGGCAGGTTTTTCAGCGGGACCGTAGTAGGTCAGATTTGTCTTCCAACATGTAGGGTGAGCAATCAAAGGATTCGATGAGATATATTTAGGATGATGAGTAAATTTTGATGATTCAACCTAAGCATCATCTGTTGGAGCATGGGGCAGCTGAGGAGGAGGTCATTCACATGATGCATGATAGTCCTTTGGGGGAGAGGTAGATGGAGGCTCACAGTGAGCTGATGCTAGATATGCAGCTAACCTTGGGGTCAGCCATTGAGGAAGAACTGTTGGAGATGGTGGTGCATCCATCTTTGGGGCGACCCATTGATGAGGTGTCGGTAGGTGCATATGCATTTAGAAGGACTACAGTACTTTTAGGGAGCAACACTCTCCATGAGTACATTGATGGGGCTTGTAATATACCTTGCCCACTGGAGCCTATTATAGAGAGAGGGGCATTCTCTTTCAGGTAGTTCTCATTGACAGACAGGAAAAAGCAGCATGAGTTGAGTGTGAATTGACGACCACACTGTAGACATGTTGTGTATACAGATATCACCACATAGGATTCTTCGACCGAGATAGACTCGTGGGAGATTATGATTTGGTATCTTATTGATGGTATGATCTTCTTATTCAGGAGCATAGCAGAGGAGGGACACGTAGACATGATAGATACTATGGTTTACATTTGGAAGTGGGATACATGTCGACAACTTTTTAGCATTCCATCTCCACTCCGGGAGACTAGAATCAGCATTGGATTTAGTCAGGGGTTGGATTGGAGAGAGGTAATGAGTTGGCACACAGTTAGTGGGGTAGCTTATATAGTCAAAGCAACGACACAACATGAGCCATGGAGCATTGATGCATGTTGGAAATCTTCACTTCATGAGGCAGAAGCTATAGCTAGATGTAGTGCGCAGTCTGAGCTAGGGGTCTTGGGCGATGATTGGCCATGGTGGCATTGGAATATGAGAGGATTGATCGATGATAGGTATGGTGAGAGATCCATTTGGGATCCTGGCATTGAGGGGTTTGTTTCGGGTAGCCTAACACAAGGGCATAGCTGTACTGAGGGGTTTGTATGGGATTCGGGCATTAGGTCTCAGTTGCATTGGGCCAACAGGGTGGCCCACATATTTGCAGTTGCTTGACGAAAAGAAACATTTTGGCGGGGAGGACTGTAATATTCCTAATTTATATTTTAGCTAATTAGAATATTAAATTTTGTCTTCCTTAATTAATAGATGAATAAGAGGTTAGAGGGACCCATAAATCCCTTTAGTAGAATAAAACCACTTCACCAGTGTGAAAGTGGAACAACGCAGTAGTAGAGGGGGGCAAGAGATCATGTGAACATCGCAGTCAAGGAGGAGTGTATGGACCAAGAGAGTAGCACAATTATGATGTGGGCCCAGGGGTGTGAGGGTTTCACAAGTATAAGAAAGAGGTGAGGGCATCCATAGAGAAAATTCTTGATTATTATTATTTTCTTGTCGTTTACGACTTGAGCATGCTTGAGCTTTTTAGCTGAGTCTATAGTGTTATTTAGCACATGGGTGCCTCCGAGTGGAAATCCCAACCTCGTCCTCAGGGGAATTCGAGTGCCTGATTAGGAGGATTCCTTCTATCTTGTGAATAGATTTTAGTATTCCGGCATTTGGCTATTTGCATCCCTCTTGAGCAGCGCAATCACCCAGTGACTTACGTAGTGCAACAGTAGATATATCCATACGATGGTGAGATTCCATAACATTAACGCTTGGAATCTAGTGAGGGTATCATCCCTTAAACAATTGAGCTATGAAGGAGTTGTTGCAACATTTTATTTGTGAGTTCATCTTATATCACTGCATACCCAACAATAGTGTGTTTTCATGCCCTAGGAGGGTGATTTTCTGCAATCCGCCAATCCAGAAATCCTTTCTGGGTTTTTATGGGTTTTGTGAGTAGAGGTAGGTGTCCAAATATATGCATTTTTTGAGCCCTAGAACAACATTATATACGCACCCCTTTTTTAGCCAGCAGTTACATTTCCATCATTTCCAGCAGGGGCAGCATAGTGAGGTCTCCAGTAGAGCAAAAATTACACAATGTTCTTAGTGGGAGGACTTGAGGGTCACTCTAGCCATCTCTGTCGGCTTCAGTGCTACTATTTTTTAGCACTGTTGTACTTGTATTACATCTCCTCATTAATAAAATGGCTCAGCTCTTTCTAGTTTATTTCATGGTGTTTTGATATTCCGACATTATTTTTTATTTTCTTTGTATTACTGTCATTTTCATATTTGGAATATTACAAATATACTCGCTTAACCAGTCACCATTCCTTGACAATGGAGTGTGTATCGGGTCAACCAAAAACCATCAAGCAGAATATGACTGTTGAGCGATGCCTTCAACCAAGGCATTATCCATTTACACGTCTTTCTTGATTCCCAGTTAGTGATATCGTAGTTAAACCAAACCTTTCAATTATGGGATTCGCACCTATTTAGGAATTACATGCATTCACGGTGGTTTTTATGCCACTTTGATCACATTAAATTTACACACATACCAAGAGATCAAAATCAGGTAGCCGTTCGCATAGCTAACCATGTCCTTCACTAGAATGCATCTTGTATAAACCATCAACCATGAAGCATAATACCGTCATAAGAAAATAATTCATCATAATAAAAATATTATATAGATAACCATAGACACACCATAAGAGCTACCAAAAATACATCTTTCATATATACATCAAAAAATATGTCTCTTAATATACATCAAAACAACTTCGTTGACTATCAAGTCAGCCAAAAAATAAATATCACCAATAAAGTGAAGCATCATCATAATGGGTGCTTTCCATGGTCATACATCATCTCTAGGGTTGAGCCATGCTAGGTGGGTCCTCTAGATCCACATGAAAACTTGGCACCAGTTTCAGACCAGCAGCTTCTTGAACAAGTGCTACTTAGCGCAAAGTTGGGTGATGTGCCCTATCCTAGGCCATCACTGTCTATAACCATATGTCGGCCAGGTTATCAAAACACATGATTGGCAAACCCTTAGTCAACCTCTCAAGCCAACTCCAGGAATCCTCATAATCTTGAAAATGAACATCTACAACCTCATCATGAGCTATAACATCTGTCACTTGTGCCTCAACCACCACCAGTTGAACCTCAATATCCACTGCTTGGGCCTCTGCCACCAACACTTGAGTCTCGAAAAAATCCAAGAGTCCCTCCACCACTACCACATGTGCCTCTGAAACCTCTGCACACCAAAAGAGAAGCATCTCCATTAGGAGCTATAACACTGCTACCCTCCCCCGAGGGACCACCTTCACCAATTTGTCCCCTAGGCTGGGCTTGACCCGTACCAAGTATACCCCTCCTCCTAGGCTCATGGCCTACCAAGAAAGCAAGGGGATGCCCTATCTACCCCACATCTGTAGAAGGAAACCAAATATAGTATCAATGTCACCATCAACGACATATATATACATATACAAAGAATGAAACTCTAAATGCAGAAAACATAAAAGATCATACCTATTGGTCCCCATGCATATTAAGGAGGAATACCCATGTCCAGGTCCCCCTAGAAGTCGACCCCCACTTACAGAAACTTGAGGAACAACTATGGGTTCGACTAGAACCATGCCTCGACCGTCTCATCCCAGTATCTACCTGCCTCAGCCCCACCAGCATGGGGCATCACAAAGGCCCATCGGTGTGTTTAGGATCCCTTTGAGGGCTTAGAGGCACTAGAACAAAGGGTTGTAGCATCACAACCTACTCATACATAATAAAACAGAGGATGATTGCATATTAAAAGGTATTTTCCACACCCCTATATCCCTTGGCCAGCTGCCTAAACATACCTTAATACACAAATATGTCACAATCAAAGAAGTGACCCGGCTGTAGTTGGTGCAACACCGTGATATGAATTCCTGATACTCGGTGAGGTGACGATGAACCTAACAATTGAACTATCATGGCCATACTGGCTCACTCAGTCAAATATGTAACCAAGGTCACTCAAACACAACCCCGCGAGATGGGGTTGCACTCATAGTGACCTTCCTACTTGGCCCACTCATGGATATTCACTCCCTCAATAGGGAGTGGATACGGAAGAGCCTCCCCATGATGCAAAATTCCCATCACAAAGTAAATATCAGACTCAGGCCATATCGTCAGTCTGGCCTGACACAACCATCACGTGCCACATCCTATCCCAACACCTAACTAGGAACTGCAAAAATGCATCATCGGACCTCAACATGTGGCTCTCAAAGAACTTGACTAGACCATATTGTGCCAAAGTCTCTCACGAAAGTGGATTCTGCACTACTGCTATGAGAAGGGCAGGTCAATCTCTCTCTCTCTCCACAACATCCTGCCACCAAGGAAACACCAAAAAAAGTTATTTTTGAAAACAAACCATCAAATTAAGTAAATCATGACACCCCTGATTTTTACAACCATTAGTGCACACTCACTTTGCGCATGTTCCTAGCATAGGTGCATGACATAGCACACTAAAAATTTCTTAGCCGCAAGGTCTCCGCACAAGAGAAATTATTTGCGCGGAGACCACACGTGCTATCTTGGATCACCCATGCAGTCCTACCCAAAAATGGACAAAATTTCGTACAAAACCCCACTTGTACAACCCACCCAACAAAAACACCACTGCAATCTTAAAAGGGAAACAAAAATGGGTCACAAAGGTGTTGGGTTATGACTTTGAAATCATCTACAAAAAGGGGAAGAAAATTTTTGTTGTAGATGCACTCTTAAGCAAGGATGAGGATGTGGCTGCATTACTCTGTTCTAGTTCTATTATTGAACCTACTATGATAATTGAAGCAGGGGATGAATGGAAGAATTACGAAGTGGTGTGGAAACTCATTCAAAATTTGGAGCAAGATCCGAGTGCATTTTATACATTTATGTGTAAAAATCATTCATTGTGGCACAAAGATCACTAATACCTATCTAAGAACCTCCAACTGAAAAAAAAAGTTCTTTTAAAATTGAAAATATTTTCTTCAGGAGGGCACTCAACATTTTTAAAAACTTAACATAGGGTTAAGAAATATTTTTTTTTGGGATGGCCTTAAATATGATATTCATGAGTTTGTGGCAGAATTTTTAGTTTTCCAAAAAAATATAGTTGAGACAATTAAGAACCCAGGTATTTTACAACCTTTAGCCATGCTAAGGTAGGATTGGGAGGAGTTCTCAATGGATTTTATCACAGGTCTACCTAGGTTCAAAGGAAATAGTGTCATCATGGTGGTAGTTCATACGATTACCAAGTTGTTGTGGGAAAATCTACCCTAAGGTCTGGGTTGAAGGACCTAACAAAGCGGAAGGCATACAATCACAAGAACCATTCAAATTACAAGTCCTAATTTGTAAACTATAAAGCTAGGAACAGGTGACCTTACCCATCTATCCTATGTTTGAGGTTGATCCCGTAGGGTGCAAGCCCTCTGCTACTCTTTGTGCTTCAAAACCTACAACTCACTCAAGAAAAAGCATAGAGACTAGTTTTATATCATATATATCCTAAATTTCAGCATTTTAGATCATAGAAACTCATAAAATTTTCATGAAATAATGATTATAATATCATTAACATGTACATGAAACATATAAGGACATGACATCAGGAACGAGACATATCTTCTTTTATTGATGTATGTAAAACGAAAGTGGAGATATCACGTAAAATATGCCACGGCTCCAAGAGAAACCATCCTCTGGATCCATCCAACCCAATCCTCAAAAATATTCTTCGATAAAAGGTGCACAAAGGATGTAACATAAGGAGGGAAAACATCATAAGGAAACAAGGTTTGTTGAACCTAGGAAGTGCGGGAGGCACAGGGATAATCAGAATTTATCTGGGCTATAACAGGCTATAGTATCAATAGAATTCTCTCTCCTCCTTAGGCATTCCCAATGAGGTGTATTTATACTTCCTAAAATCAGTTTTTCAGTTGGGAAATGGTTTGGCCATGGGTTGGTGTAGGTGGTTATGAGGTAAAACCCATAAACCCCGCCTAATTAATAGGGAGTTTATTATTTTTAATATTTTAAATTATATACATGAGTCATATATGAGTGGACCCGCATCTTCACGTGTAACATTTTGGGAAAAGTCTCATATGGAATTCAAAATAATGTTTTTTAAGAAGTTAACCAATTCAGGAAAAGTCTTCCCAAGGCTAGGGCATAATTCATCAAGTATATAGAAGTGATAAATGATGCTATAACAGATGCCCCCTAATATATGAGGTTAGAAAGGGTACATTATGGTCGAAATTTATTATGTGAAGAAGATATAATATTACGAGGACTTGAGAGGACTTCACAAAATTTTAGCCTTCCAAAAAGCAGTGAAAGAAATCAGAAATAAATCTCATGTTTGAGGTGGGCATACCCATGCTTAGTGAAAGAAAAGAATTTCCACATAACAAGTATGGAGGGAATCCAATATGTATACAAGTATAGCAAGAACTGTGAAGTACATAGTGAATCATCTGATCACTTCCTGGAAAGTACATATCAAGATAATGTCCAAGCATCACATATAAAAGACTAATCAATGATGTTGCAAATATATCTGATCACTGAAGTCACAACTGAATCTCCAAGCACCAAATCATAAGTGGTGGAAAAAAATGGTACTGCGTGCAAATCGAGTGCCAACATATAGAATGTTTTTGTGATGATCTACAACATATAAGGGTGGATGGTGTCACTATAAAATAACTGAAAGAGCTATCAAAGTGGACCAAAACATGTTGATGAAAACCTGAGGTCTTCACCGATCACTATGGTACAATTCTACACAATGGGAATAATGAGTTGAAGTCAACCATGTGAGAAATTGTTTGATTTCCGGTCATTGATGTATACCGTTAACAAACACGAGACAACTCACAGATAATGATGATTAGATTCAAGGTACCCTAGTAAAATATAACAAGTTCCAATGAATGAGTTGAATTTGAACACTTGAGAGAATCTACCAACCAAGAGACATTGATGCATTTTCGTTGTCGATAGCAAAGGAATCTGCCACTAATGACTTCAAACCCTAAAGTATTGACAAAAGAATCTAGACCTTATTCCCAAAGCAATGAGTCGGAGTCGATGGGAAGAATTTTTGTTGGAAGGAAGGCATTAAGGCATCCCACACCAGTCTAGCGCGAGTGTAACCTGCAGGCCAAAATTTGGAAAAAATCAGATGAAGAAAAGTGAAGTAACCAACCCAAAGCATGTTTCTGGAATGCACAAATTGTAGCTAGCACATGGAAAAAACCCTTTGAACCAACCAATAATGATAGTTTACAAAGAGGCGAGGAATCCATCGATAGGGTCAAATGGAAACCAAGGACTTTACAAATCCTGGGTGTGATAATGAAAATTTATGTCGAACAAAAGGGAAACCACTTAATCAAAGACCCATGGTGTTTATTAAATTTTGAGTACAAGGTCACCTATAAATTATGTAAATAGGGGCATGATGCGGCTCTAGGTTTCCTCTGAGAGCAATTTTTCAAAGTTGATAAGAGTCAAACCCACTGAAAAGAAGTCAATGGAGTGATATCATAAGACTCCTACAGATCGGGGATGACTGACTGAAAAATGAGTCAAGGGAAACTGCAAAAAGTTCGACTCAAGTTTACCTCCCTTGAACAAAAGCATGACTCATTTTGACTATGGCAGCATATGATAACTTTGTATAAGTCTGTCATGTAGGAGGCCCAAAAAAACCCTCCATATGACTGGAAGAGACAACCAACTGAGGGAGAACTGACTCGATAACAAGGTTATGGCTTATCCTAAGTCAAACTAAACCCATCCCAAAATGGAGAACAGACTTAGCTTTTTTTGTGCTTTGTTCAAGGGCGACACAACTGGGTCTTTAGCTGCCATCAACTGTGAAGGTAATGTCTTGATCCCGCTCTTTTTGGGATATTTAATTTCTTTTTTTGGTATTTTTCATATTGAAAGCATGAAAAAGAATAAAATAATTCCTATAGTACAATGTGTTATCACCCCATAATTCTAAAAGCTAAAGACATAACTATGGGGGAAACATCAAACCTCTTTGGAATCCATGACCTAGCCTTCCTAGATTCAGAGAGGGCTCTTTCTGTTAGATATAAATTTGTTTATAAGGGAATTTTATGCTAGCTATTATTGCATAGGGTTTTTTTTTAATATTTGGTTGAGGCAGTAGAAGGGGAAGCCATTGGGCTATGGATTCAAACAGGTGCAAACAAATTGAAATGGATGAATAACTGATGTCAGGCGCAATGAGGCAAGATAGCCATGTCAATGGATCTTAACAGCTTGTGAAATGGAAAAGGAGGAGGAGATTAAGGTTCAACATGGATGCAAAGCAGACTATTTCTGAATTCTGCATCTAGGTCTTAGAGGAAAACATAAAATACTATTTCAAGACTGAGTAGGGCACCCCATGGTAAATCCTACATAACAATTTCTTTTTGTAGTAAAGAAAGAACAACAATATGCCAAAACAAGAGAATGACAAATTACATGGGAAAACACTTCACCACAGATCATAACACAAGAATCTGGAAAAAAAACATCATCTTTTATTCATTCAATAGAGAGTGCTTACAACCAGCTAAGTCGGTTACAATGGTTTTTCCCTTCCGGACCTCCTTTCATACTACTAATGCATACAATATTTATAGAAAACTTAAGTCGGCTATTCTATCTACTGCAGTGATTACATTCAAGAAGAAACTGGACAAGTGGGAACATGCAGGCTGTGATAAGATGAGATTCCCCCCCAACAGTGGCTTTAGCAGTCCATTATTTATTACAGAGTGGTTAGAAACTAGCTTGAGTGATGTCGAAGTGGTAGGAAATATAATATTACTCACATCTGGCCCTACTTCTTCAAAAAACAATTGTTAGATAATCAAATCTAGTACTGTGCTGGATGATTTAGTAGGCATGATGGCTAGGATGGTTGTGCTCACTACCTTTTTCCATTCTTGATGTTATAATAATTTTGTACAAATGCCTTTTCCTGACTCAACACATTATTCTTGTGATTTTTTTAATGAATCTTCAATCCTTGTAGCTTTGGTTGATTTTAAAGCATAAAACATTTGTTCTTTTAATGATTGGTAGAAATTCCCCTCTCTCGAGTAAATGGTGTAAAAACCCTTTGAATGCGTAACCAAGTCCTGCTGTCATGCTTAGCCCCTATTCTTCACTAAATAGCATATTTGACCCAATGCACCCGGATCTAAAATCCTTTAGATTTAATGATATAACCACATCGCATCCATACCAACATCGCACTTCACATGGTGCAAGACTTAACTTTACCTTTTCACTTATCCTTTAAAAATTGCAATTTATGATTTGTGATCAGGTCCCACCGCATCGCACATCGCACTTTGGTGATTATAACACTTACCTCCCACAGTTATCCTTTAAAACTTGTGATTTGCGATTTTCTATTGGTCCCCTCTACATCGCACATTGCACTTTGGTGATTTTAACATGAACCCTTTGTGGTCATCCTTTAAAACTTGCGATTTTTGGTATGCGTACCAGGGCCACGTCATCTGCCACGTCCGCTTTCTACGTCACTACCATGTCCTCATAAATCAACTGTGATCTGTGGGGTCGGGGCCACGTCATTTTTCACATAAGCTTGCCACATCACCTTGGCACGTCACTGCCACATCATTTGCGGCGTCAGCTTTCCACATCACCTTGCCACGTCACCTTTCCACGTCACTTCCACGTCATCGCATATCACACTTCGGCAATTTTAACACTTACCTCTGCACTTATTCTTTAAAATTTTTGATTTGCAATTTGCAATTGGGTCCCACGCATCGCATATCACACTTTGGTGATTATAGCTCAACCTTTTGCACTTAACTTTTAAAACTTGCAATGTGTATTATGCGATGGTTATATTGCAAGTTAAAACATTTAACTTACGGGCTCTTAAAAGGTAAGATATAAAATGTGCGAAGTGCAAAATGCGACGTGCTAAATGCTGGAAAGTGCGAAAAGGAAAAAGGTAAGGAAAATGTGGAATACAAAGGTTTGCATGCGGATTTGGGTAATGTATAAAGGTTGGACGGGTCCCAGCAAATCGGCCATGATTTAAGAACAAAAGGTTAAAACTTTTGGGGTGCAAAGTGCGGGCATGAGGTAAGGTGTATGGTACAATGTTATATAACACAGTTGTTTGATGGGCGGACAGAGCTACGGTTAGTGGTAAGTTTTATATGATATGGCTTTTAGTGGGTGGGTTGAGCTGTAGAATTAAGACTTCAAACTTAGATATAAGTGGGTTTATAAAGGGATAAGTCTGAAAGGTTACGTACATGGGTCTCGGGGTTTAAATGGGATTTAGGTCATTGGAGTCGAGAATTAGGAAAAATGAAGGGTAGGAAGAGGGTCGATGGAATGAATGGGGGCAATATGGATTTTTCTCACTATCACACTTAATCAAAAACACTTTCCTCTTACAACTAAGTTGAAAGGCAGATGGATTCATTTGATGCTCTTGAGAGTCAGGATTTCCCCTTTTTCCTGAAAATAAATGATAGACATTGAATATTATTTTTAGTATGAGAGATCTGAGAAATAATTAGTCACCTTGTGATACTGTGAAATACAAGAGTCTAACACAATGGATAGAACGAATGTCGATAAACAGATGCACGAATTCCTAGGATAGGAGCAATCCTATGCTCAATTCAAGGTGGTGAAATTGGTAAGTGTCACTCAAAGGAATGTTCCATCCATGGGAAAAGGTGTCGAGTTGCAAAATATAAGTGATTGCATGGCTGAATTTGCAGAAAGACATAGTCAAAATATGGCTTATACATGAGTCCAAGTGAAGCTAGCTTAAGGCCAAGATATACAAATGGTCAAAATGAAATGCAGCAAAAC
Organism: Pinus albicaulis; assembly: GCA_034641835.2. Lineage (NCBI taxonomy): Eukaryota > Viridiplantae > Streptophyta > Pinopsida > Pinales > Pinaceae > Pinus > Pinus albicaulis. The sequence goes on from CM076570.1 coordinate 86,049,949, forward strand.
AACTCAACAACAAAATTGGAGCCTCTAGGGTATAAAGCCATAAAAATATAGCGAAGAAAAAGAAGAATGAAGCTTCAACTCATAAGTCATGGGGGGACTAAAGAGGAATCCCTAGCGTACACAATTTGCAGCATGGACAACATATTCTAGTGAGGATATAACTAAGAAGCCCATGTAAATGATGGTTCTACCATCGTATCATGATTTATAAGTTGGTGAGTGAAAATGGTTTAATAATCATAACATGATGGGGTTTCCCCTATGGCAAGATTTCAGTATGGAGGCTAGTATGCATAAGTGCAATGAAAAGTAAATTCCCTAACCTATATGCCAGTTTTGAAGAAAATACCAGCCATGAGAGGTCAACGGTCATGGAACCAAAGTAGAAATGGAAACATCTCAAAATCACCAGAATGGACTTGAAAACAACCTATCCTAGTGCTTACAAGCCTAAAGGTTAAAAAGTCATGAACAAATTCAAAAAATAAACACAAAATAAATTTACGAATTCTTTTTGAATTTTGGGCATAAATAGGCCTTTTGGACTCACATTTGGTCATTTGTGTTGTGAAAAAATTGTGAAAGAGCTCTAGAGCAAAAAAATCCCCTTCTTGGAAACAGAGAAATTGCCCACCGAATTGACCCAAATATTTCAGGTAAGCCTCATAATCATCTTAGTCATTAATTTCTTTATCAATTCAAGCCATTTTTTAGGATTTTTACCATAGAATTTATGTTTTTTTCTGAAACCCTCTACGTATACATGTGTTGATAATTTTGAACTCATGTATAGATGTGATTTTGTCTAAAGGAACTCACGTATGTGCAAATAGAAAATTTAAAATGAAATTATAAATGGATTTTAAATGAAATGATTTTGGATGACCATTAGTTAGAGGGAAAGAGAGCATAAAAATATTGATAATGAGGTCTTGGAAGACCAGTTATCCTTGGATATACTCCGTGGATGTAGATTGTTGAAATTATTTAAAATGCCAAACATGAAAATGAACACAAGATTGCTTGAAATTCTTGTAATTTATTGGGACGCAAATGAGGATTATTTCATGGTATATTAGATGCCACTATGTACCAAAATTGAGGACATTTATTTCATAACTAGACTCTCTTGAAGAGGGGAACCGGTAAATTTGCAGGGTAAGCCCACAGGAGGGCTAAATGTCAAAGATTATATTCGAGTTTACTGTGCTAAGGGTACTCAGAAGGTAGGGACATAGATCCCAATCAGAGATGTGCAAGGGTTGCACATGAAAATACTTCTTTTCACCATTATCATAGTGGCAAGATCAACCTCCTTGCACCAAGCTTCATGAGGAAATATGAGCTTCACAGTGGATTTCCTGACACACTATATGATTGGTGCATAACCTTATTGACAATATTGAAGAAACATATGACCTCAATCTAGAAGGATAAGACAAAGCATTTTGGATATGGGAACATTCTATACACATTCTTCTTTGATAGGATCCTAAGGCTTCGCCCCAAGATTAACTCTACCATCAACAGCCCTCGTGATCCACGTATAGCTAGATGGCTAGATCCAATAAAGAGGCTGGGGGGTGGCGAGGTCCCCAAGACTACTTGGGATGATGAGATCTTCCTTTGGTGGGGATAGCAAGTCGTCATAGTAGAGGACTATCCCTATGCTGGCATGGATTTTAGGGGAGATCCAAATTTTCCCCTACCACCCGGTGCAGCATGGGGTGATTGGTAAGATTGCACAATGATTTTTTATTACAAGTATTTTTATTTTATTTTCAATTATATGTAAATGATTCAAATATTTTTTTTAGGACAATTTTACTTACAAATTTATGGATGATGTCAATGATATTGGACTAGTGAGACTTAAGGGCTTCCTGAGGCACAGGCACCACAGAAGAGAAGTTGAAGAAGCGACAGAAGACCCAGGGAGGACACTACATGCTATACATATAAACATGGAGAGCTTGACTCGCCAAGTCCCTATGGCTGCTATAGATGACCTCCTGGAGGCTATATAAAGATGTGTGGTTGGAGTACAATGTGATTGGGTGCGGTTCTTCTGTCGTGTGGTAACAACTATAGTGTTATTCCATAACACCTACCTAGGGCAGGGCTCACAACGATAGATTTTTATTGATCGGATGAATATAAAATTTTTTTATGATGAACATGATCAGGCAAAAGCCCTAATTTTGTAGGACATGATTGTATGATTTTTGTATATTTTGAACACAACACTGATATATATATATATAGATATAGATATATACACACACAGAAGGATTTATATGATGTGATTGTCTCATATGTACAAGGATGATTGATGTTTTTTGATATTTAATGTATTGAATGATTAATATTCCAATCAATTGCTTGATTTTGAACGATGAATGTGAATGAATGTAACATAGTGAAATGAACGTTGCAACAAACACACTCTTAGAAATAATCTATGTAAAAATGGGTCTCTGACATGATAGGTGTTGTTTAATTGTAAAACCACAAGTTTTGAATCCAAGTAAACTACTAACGAATCAATACCAAGAGACATTTCCTCTGAAAGTAGATTGACCACAGTTGTATACTCTTCCAAATTATTCGAAGCAAGACCAATGCATACGCCCCTTAAGACTAGTAACTAACCGGATGGATAGTAAATTGCCCAAGCCGTGGAAGCAAGATTCCGGGTATGTCAAATAGCACCATCAACAAAGCCAAAATGACTGATCTCATTCATAAACACCTGCCAAAGTAGATCAAAATCATCAAAGTCACACCAAAAATAGATAGACAGATATGCACAAAAAATAAAATATAAACAGACAAAACAAATGCTAGGAACTAGCCTAGGCATAATACTTCTTCAAATAGAGCCCATTCATGGGCTCTACCAACTTATTTTCATCGAAATCAACCAAGGCATAAGCTCCCTTCTCAGGACATTTTTAACAACGAAAGGACCATACCACATGGATTTGAATTTTCCTTCCCCCAAGGCATCCTTGTCCTGAGCATAAACCAAAACAAGGTCACCTTTAGAGAAAACCCTAGGTTTGACCACCTTATCATACCAAACCTTTAATCATTTCTTATGGGCCTCGTTCATCATAGCTGCATCTCGGCGCTACTCATCGAGATGTTCTAGATAAACAAGGCATTCTTTGAAACTTTAAGTGTCAAGAAAAGCTCGACAACTAGTTTAAGGAAAGGAATCTCACACTCAATAGGAAAGATCAATTCCAACCTATAAACTAGTTGTAAAGGAGTGAAACCAGTTGCAATATTAACAGACATCCGGTATGCCCAAAGTGCAGGATACAACATGACATGCAAATTGGATATGGCTTTATCGATTGTCCATTGAAGGATAACCTTTAAGGACTTGTTTACAGCTTCAACCTCCCCATTGGCCTGAGAATAATATGGAGATGAATGCTCCAGCCAAAAACCCAACTTAAGAGCCAATTCAGCCATCATGGTGTTATGAAAATGTCTGCTATGGTCAGTGTAATATTCCCAATTTTCCTCGAGATAATTGGAATATTAGAGTTCTTAATTTTTATAATTAATTAAGTAAATAAGAGGGTGGAGGGACCCAAAAACCCCATAGATGAATGCAATCCACTTTTGATGTGTGTATGTGTATATTTCAGATCTAGATCTACATTATGGAGTAGTCAAGAAGCTTCTTAAATGAAGGAAGGGTGCAGATCATGGATATTTAATGTAAAATCATGAGGATCTTCGAGGAGGTCAACTAAGGTCATATTGCATTCAAAGTAAGATCATAAAGCACTTATGATGAGATAGTGGAGGAATTGGTGCATCTAATGCACACATGATGGAGAGAACGGGAATTAAATGTAGAAAAGATGGATTTCATGGAGAGACAACGCAATCTTCATGTAGGCTAGTGGTCACATGTCCAATGCAGTTATGAGGTGGGCCAAGGCTATGGGAGGCTCACAATATATATAATGAAAATCAAGGCACAATATAAGGAGGTGTTTTATTATTATTTTTTATTTTTTTGGATCTATATTTGTCATTTGACATTTCTATGCACGCTTATGTTGTTTAGCTAAGTCTGCAGTGTTGTTTAGCACAGGGTGTTTTCGAGCAGAAACCCCACCCTTACCCATAGGGGAATTTGAGTGCCTACTATGGGAAGGTTTCTATTGAGCTCCATTCATCATCAAAAATTGGTGCCATATTCATACCACTCTCATATGCTCATTCAGCCATAGGAATAACACATTCTTGCATCAGGGTTTGACAGGTGGAGGTTGTTTCTAGCATTTCAGCTAGGAAGCCAGTGAAGGATTGATCCTTTCACCTTGTTCTTCATGTTCATACTTTCAGGTGTAGCAGATCTATATCTAGCATTCAGACCATTGTATTTTACCTCCATGAAGCAACATTCCCCTCAAGGATTGCGCAGTTTAGTCTTGTAGATCCAAAGGAGGAAGGAAGGTTCCAGTATTTCAACTGGAAATCCTATGAGGGTCCTTCTCCTCACCTTGTATTCATTATTTCCATCATTCTTGAGATGATTTGCATCATATAGCATCAAGCTATTGAGCCTCCCTCTCTGATAGTGTATTTTTATGAAGCTGTTGAGTTATCAGCAGCCACATTCAGTGGAGGAGATTGGAGGAGCTAGATCCTGAGCTTTTAGCCTAAGGATCTAGTGAAGGGATCAACCCTTCTTGCATTGAGCTGATTGCATATTGTTGCAACCATCTATTCTTCAGTTCATGTGGAATATTTTCATACCCAGCAATGTATATGTGCAATCCCTAAGAGGGTGATTTTCTTAGATTGATAGATCTGGAAAATCCTTTATGGGTTATCTTGGGTATCCATCATAGAGCCCGAAATTATATTTTCAGCATCATTGGAGCTATAGGACTACCTAGATCTACATTTTAAAGTTTTATGGTAGTTTCAGTCGCAACAGTTGTAACAGGGACAATGCATTTTTCCTTCCAGTAGTCTAGTAGTTACACAGTCCCTCTTGTGGGATCATTTCAGGGTCATTCTAGGCCATCTCTTTGGCTTGAGTGTCTCATATTTTGAGCACTGTTGTACTTTTTATCCACCTCCCATATAATAAAATGGCTTAGCTATTCTATACATTTTGATGGTGTATTTAGATTTATTCTTTACTTTTTTGTAATTCTTATATTATGTTTTACTATTACTGCACTCTCCCTTTTGGGATATTACAATCAGTGACAATATCCTTGGGAATACAGAAGTGAGAAATGAATTGGTTGAACAGAAACATGGTTGTTGTCTCACCATCATTCCAAAAATTAGGAATAGCCTCAACCCACTTCATAAAGTAGTATACTGCTATGATAGTGTACTTGTGACCCTTCGTCGAAGGCGGGTTACAGGTAGTAAAATCAATACCCTACTTTGTAAATGGACCGACAGTGACAACCGGAAGGAGAAGAGCTAGATGAGTGTGCATCTTCCGAGTATAAATCTGACAAGGATGACATTTTTTTACCACCTCAACACAATCTTTGAAAATCGAAGGCCAAAAATATCCTACAAACAAAATATTTGGGCTATAGTAAGCCCAAATAAAATACCACCACAAGCCCCACTATGGAAATCATTCAACACAACCTCAGCTTCTTTGAGATTCAAGGAACGTATAAGGATAGAATCGACCCCACGATGATATAGAGTGTCACGATAATAAGATAATTTTTTTCTAAGTGATGCAACTTTCGATGCTCATCTTTCGAAAAAGCTAAGGGAAACTTTGAAGTCGAGAGGTAAAAAATGAGATCTCCATACCAAGGATCTTGTGAAGAAATGAGTAAAATATGTTCATCAGGGAATGACTCCTCAAAAATAATCTCATCTCCACAAGGCAACTCAGAGATGAACTCCACAAATACCAAATATTTCTTGGATTTGGAAGACAAAAATTCGAGATCAAACTCTTGCAAAATGACAATCCATCGATTGTATTTTCCCCCAATCACTCACTTGTTGAGAAAAAATTAAAACGGATTAACTACTACTAAAACATAAGTTTTGCGAAGAAGGATTTAATGCCTAAGTCGCTAGACAACATGGACAACTGGAAAAGATAATTTCTCAATGGGAGAATACCACATTTCAGCACCTACCAAGCCTCGACTTAGTTAATAAATGACATGGTCAGAAAGAGCATGATCCTCCTAAACCAGAGCCATACCTATAGTATATTATGTTACATCGAGATAGAAAATGAAATATCTCCTATAATCAGGTGGACTCAATAATGGAGCAGAGGACTATACCGACTCCAAACAAAACTGAAGGAAAAAAGACCAGCATTTCTGAATCGTTTCCCCAGTTCCATTTAAGAGGTGGAAACATCAATGATAACAAAAAATCCAGTCAATTCCCTTTTCAAAGAATCGAACAAGAGCTGAGAAAATTCATCCCAAAATAATGAAACTCCTTTCTTTAACAGCCTCATAAATCCTTTTGTCACCTCGGCATAATTAACAATAAATCTCCTTAAGAAATTTTCTTTTCTTTGTAGACTCTTAGGTTGACGAATAGAAGATGGGGGAGGCAACTAAAATATTGCCTCAACCTTGAAGGGATCTACCTGAATCCCTTCATTATACATGATGAATCCCAAAAACCGATCGGATGTGATGACAAAAACACACTTATTAGCATTCAACGAAATTTTATAATTACGACATCATTCAAAAACTTGTCGAATATGAGAGGGATGATCAATTATCCTTCGAGAACGATAACTAAATCATCCAAATAATATTTGATGATATGCTTGATGTCATGGAAAGCATAGGACATGGCCCGATGGAAAGTAGCACCATCATTTTTTAGGCCAAAAGGCATCTTTTTGTATGAAAATGTACCCCAAGGGCAAATAAAAGCAGTCTTGTGCTGATCTTCAGGACAGATGGTAATCTGATTGTATATTGAGAAACAGTCCATGAAGGAGAAAATATCATTCCCTGCACACTCATCAATAATCTGATCAATAAATGGTGTGGGGTAGTTATCCTTCGTACATGCCTTATTCAAATCCCTAAAATCGATGCAAACACGGATCATTCCTTGTTTCATGTCAACAGGAACTGGATTCGAAACCCACTCAGTTAATGGAACGAGGTATATGAAACCCGCGTTAAGCAGCTTATCAACCTCGGCCTTGCATTAGGGTAATTTTGAGGTCTAAAATGGGCCTCCAAGGGAAAAAATAAAATAATAGCTAAACCAATAAAATAATATTTATGAATTTTCAATTCACTTTTTTCACCACAATCCATCTAACCATAGTTAAATTCAATTCAAAATTTGTACCAAAATAAAATTAATAAAAAAATTGTATTGATGTGACTATAAATAAGAATGAGGTTTTCAAGAGAAATGCATTATCATTGAACAACTAATGCATTTGTCCTTTGTACTTAAATAACTTAAAATAAAATATAAATATAAATTTATAAATTCTTAATTATACTATATGCTATTAATTAAAATTTATATTATTTAAATTGTATAATAACATGTAATTAATATACCATATAAAAATAATATAATATAATATAAATGTATAGGGATATGCATTTTTTTTTTCAAGAAATATGAAATGGAAATAATATATTTTTATTAAAAAGTGTGAAACGAAATTTATTATGAGTATTTTAATATGACTTTAAAAGTACTTAGAGCACTACCATGGTTACATGAGTTTTTATCCACCATTGAGAATGTGAAAAGTAAGTACCTTTAACTCAATCAATGCCACCTCAACCATTAGGGATGATGTCATTGTAACATCCCAAAATGGGAACTGTCAGCAAGGCATGAATGGAAAATGCATTTTCCAGGAATGGCTGCTACAGGATTTGAAACCAAGACTTGGCTCACTAAGATAAATGTATCTAATTCCTCAATCCAAGAGGAGGCTAAAAAAAAATCACTCTAGGTGGGTTAAACCGGTCTCCCACACCTAGTTGTCTTGAAAAAGTGCCCAATGAAAGGACTGCAGCAATGCATGAACAATATTGGAGTAACAACGTAATTTTTATGAGCTTAAGTCCATGAAGATGTAGATAGACAACAAATGTATAATATAGTAGAAAATGTATACAAATCCTTGAGGAATCAATTACTCAAGTTGGGAAATGAAAGCCTCCATGAGACATGTACATAAGAATAGAGAAACATTGCTACACAGAAATGTCATAAGGCTAAAATGACGCAGTTTATTGGAGACACTGCAACATACTGAATAATAATACAAAGATATAACAATATAAGGCTTAAGAAATGTGGGGAAACAATCTCTCAACCCTTGGAAACAATATTACAACAATCCTTAAAAGGATTGGCTGAAATCTACAATTTAGCAAAATGCCAGAGTTGTTGTCCCCAAAGACTGAATAGCAGCTACAACATAGAAAATGGATGGAGATAGTTGAAGATGATGCAAAATATGAAATATACCTCCTCCAATAGATCTCTCTAGTGATAGGCTGATCCTAACACTAAAGATATCACCCTCCAAAGTAGTGGTGCAAACCCCCACTGTAGATACACACTGAAATAACACAGTCAAGGAGAGGGATTACACTGTGGTAGATGGGAGATGCTTGGCCTGATGCCAAGATATAAAAATTAGCTTTGAAACCTTCCTCACTAACCTCCTAGAGGAATAAAATCTCCCCCCCCTGAAAGATGAGCTATTGAGATTCAACAAGATGATGAGCTTAGTGAAAAGAGTCGCCTTCACTAAGTGGGCCCACAGGCTATTTTTGGCGAAAGTCTATTTTTAGACTATGTCTATTTTTAGACATGTCGATCATATTTCAGAATTTGCAGGATGATATTTTTGGATGGTTGATCAAGTTTGAAAAATAGATGAAATTCTATTTTTAGAATATTGGGCAAAGTCTATTTATAGATCGTCAATCAAAAAATAGATGCATGTCGATTATTATTAGCTCTTAATAATAATAAGACTCTAAACATCAACTTATTCTCTTGGGGCACTTCAGTTTAGTGTACAGATGGGGCACAGCAGCTGATAGAAGGAATTATTATATTCCTGAGGGTTTACTGGAGCTAATGCATAGAGGACTCAGTTAGAACTCAAGTGGCATAATGACACAGTTGGAAGAAGTAGTTATGGAGTTGTATTCAGTGTAACTCAGTTGAGATAGTTGTATCTCGTCTAACTGATTGATACACTAGTGAGAGTGGATTGAATTAATTATCTAATTAATTAACAAATAATAACTCATTAATCAACTGAACAATACAACAGTTAACTACAGTGCATGGTAGTTTCAGTGGAGACCAGTGGAGAGATAGGTGAAAGGGCAAGATAGACTATCTGTTGTGACTATAGTGATGCATTGATTGCATCCACCACACAGTGGAGATGCCAATGAGAATTTCAAAGTCAAGGAGAGTGGGATTGCATCGAATTGGTCTTTGTAATCAGCTTGGATTACATAGTGGAGGCAGGCTAGTAGGAGGGCAGAGAACGGTGCATGGATTTACAAGATTTCTTCTATGTTAGTGTGTGATGATTGTATTGTATTGAGAGATTGATGTACTAAGATTTGTATGAGGATTGTTACATGATCTCCATGATACATAATATGATATTTGGGGTTTTTAGCTTCAGGATTTCCCATTAAACAACCGTGTTATGTGTGTTTTTATTGCTTCATGTGTTTTGCAATTGTTGATTAAATTTCCGCAAGAATTATAGTGGAAGGATTCTGTATTTTTCAAGAAGATAAATATTGTCAGATCAGGAGAGTCCAAATATATACATGCATATTGTATATAATTTCGACATGGTATCAGAGCATTTTGGATTAAATATTGCAATTGTGAAGTGAGTTTGTGCTGGTGGATAATTCAAATTTGCAATAGAATATTCTTGGTGCAGAAATCGAGTATACATTGAAATGTCTTTCAACGGGTTGAGATTGGAGTATGCCCTTGATGGGAGCTCGAATTACATAGCATGGAAGGATAGGATGGAGGCGGTGCTGGATGATAATGGGCTGAAGGAGTTCATCAATAGCGATGTTCCTAAACCGGGATCTAGCAATGCTGCATTACTTGATGCATGGCAAAAGAAGACTGCAAAGATGATGAGGATTTTGTTGGAAGGTGTGAAGGACCACATTGTGTCCAGCCTTCATGGGAAATCCACTCCATTCTTAATGTGGAAGGCTTTGACATATTTTTTCCAAAGCAGAAGTGACCAGAGGAATTTGGCACTTAAAGACAAGCTCAGAAAAATAAAAATGGAGAAAGGCGACGGTATTCCAAAATACCTCATGAAGTTTGTCCACTGCAAGGATGAACTGGGAAGTGTGGGGGTTACTATTGATGAAGAAGACTTGGTGAGCTTGTCTCTCCTTGGGCTTCCGAAGAGTTGGCATAGCTACGAAGACTTTGTCAATGGACGGGAGAAACTGCAAGGATGGGAGCGACTTTGGTCAGATCTTGTGCAGGAGGAGATAAGGTGAGGTACTAGGGATGGATCTTCATTGAAGAATGAAGATGAAGAGAATTGCGCTTTGGCTGCCAAATCAAGGAAAGATAAGGGGAAGAAAAATCCTTCTAAATCCGGTGCGAAAGGCAAGAAGCAGGATTTGTCCAAAGTGAAGTTATTTCACTGTCACGAGCATGGACATTTCGCCACTAACTGTCCACAAAAGAAGAAGAATAATCAGGCTGCTGGATCTGCAGCTGGAGAGGCCTTAGCCTTGAAATTTGAGCTAGTTTTTTCTTTGATCGCATGCTTGGTTTCAAGTTTCATGGGATCGGTGTGGTATCTTGACAGTGGTGTGTCTTTCCATATGACGGGAGACAAAGAGTTGTTCGATGACTTGGAGGAGAAGGACCTCCACATGCATATAGAGATGGACGACGATGGTTGGTACAGTGCGACTGAAATTGGGACCATTACCTTTGAGAGGGAGTCTGATAATCCATTCTTTTTGAAGAATGCCATGCATGTTCCAGGTCTGAAGAAGAACTTGGTCTCAGTCGCAATGCTGGAAGATAGGGGTTATGATGTTGTTTTCAGTGAGGGAAAAGCCTTCCTTCGACATAAAACAAAGATTCAAACCAAGAAGATAGGGGTTCAAATTAAGAACCTCTACATGCTAGAGGTAGATGGTTGCGCTGCAATGGTAGGCAAAGCAAAAGAAGTGGTGAGCCAGGATGAGGGCGAATTATGGCACAGGAGATTGGGCCATCTTCACCATGGCACTTTGAAAATTTTGCAGCAAATTTCTACTGGACTTCCCAAGGTTACTCTTGCGTAGTCAGATCAGTGCAAAAGATTTACAATGGGTAAGTTTGTGAAGAACACCTTTCATGAGAAGGAGAACCATGCTTTGGTGATCCTGAAGAGAATTTACACAGACGTGTGTGGACCATTATCGGTTGCTTCAATAGCGAAACACAGGTATTATGTGATATTTTTTGATGAATTTTCTTGTAGATGTTGGATCTTCTTCATGTACAGGAAGAGTGAAACATTCTCAAAATTCTGTGAGTTCAAGGCATTGGTGGAGGAGACAGGGAAGCATGTGAAAGCTCTAAGGAGCAATAATGGTGGTGAATACATCTCTGGCGAATTCAAAGACTTCTATAGCAAAGAAGGAATTCGAAGAGAACTCATAGTGCCTCATAACCCACAGCAGAATGGGGTCATAGAGAGAAATAACAGAATGATCATGGGTGCTCCATGAGCGATGTTACATGATTAGGGCCTACCGATGCACTTGTGGGTGGAAGCATGCAACACTGTGGTTTATGTGCAAAACCGTTGTCCTCATAGAGTACTTGGCATGAGTACACCTGAGGAAGATTTTACTGGTAAGAAGCCTGATATTTCTCATTTGAAGATTTTTGGCTCACATGTTTACATTCATGTGACGAAGGATGCCAGGAAGAATCTGGAGCCGACTGCAGAAGTTTGGATATTTGTGGGGTACACAGAAACACCCCATAACTATCGTGTGTATTTTCCAAACAATCGGATGACTATTATGTGACGGGATATAAAAATCAATGAGGTGAAAGCCATGAAGTTGTCGCTACAATTGCATGCAGAGGAAGAACTTCTTGTTCCCAAAGATGAGCCTATGGATGTGGATCAACCACAGGAGGAGATTCATGGAGTGGAGGATTCCACTCATGCAAAACCAAACATCAGACAAGGCAGAAAGCATACCACAGAGGCTGAGAGACTGAAGGTGGATGTGGCACAAAATGTACGAGTCCCTACATCATAGCATAGACAGAGATAGTCACCTAACTGATATACTGGATACATGGATCTTATGAGCAAGTGTATCATGACAGAGCCATCTTCTTTTGAAGAAGCAGCGCAAGAGCCCACATGGGTAGATGCCATGGTGGAGGAGTATGACTCCATTGTCAGAAACAATGCTTGGGAGATTGTTCCAAGGCTGGTGGGGAAATCAGTTGTAGGATCAAGATGGATCTACAAGGTAAAGCAAGCTACTGATGGGAGCGTCGAGAAGTATAAGGCAATATTTTTTTCTCGGGGCTTCTCACAAATTGAGGGGATTTACTATGAAGGAGCCTTTGCACCGGCCACACAGTATTATTCTATACAGACCATCCTTGCTCTCTCAGTGCAGATGGGTTAGCACATTCATCATATGGATGTGAAGACTGCGTTCCTTAATGGGATCATTGAGGAAGAGGTGTAAATTGAGCAACCTGAAGGATTTGAGATCTTCAGCAGCGATTTGCATGTGTGCAGGCTCAAAAGAGCGTTGTATGGGCTGAAACAAGCACCCCGTGCTTGGTACACTTGGATCGACAACTATTTCATTGGACTTGGCTTCAACAAGAGTGAGGTAGATGCAAACATGTACCGATTGTGGTTGAGGGTAATATTTTGATCATTGTACTTTATGTTGATGATTTGATACTAACAGGTGATGAGCAGTTGATACACTCATGCAAGGTTGATCTTGTAAAGGAGTTTGAGATGAAGGATTTGGGCCTCCTTCATTATTTCCTTGGATTGGAAATATGGCAGTGGGAAGGTGAACTGTTTGTGTCTTAAGGAAAGTATGCCCAGGAGATACTGGAGAAGTTTCACATGCAAGGCTACAAGCCTATCGACATTCCTTTTCCAGTAAATTGGAAGAAAGAGGATGCTACATCGACAGAGGTAGTGGATGCCATTGTTTATTGATAGTTGGTGGGTTCGCTCATGTATTTAGTCAATACAAGACTAGACATATGCTATGCGGTGAAACAACTTTCACAAGCAATGGTTAAGCCTACCAAGATCTTTTGGAAGGCAGGCAAGAATGTCTTGAGATATCTCAGGGGCACATATAAGTATGGTTTATGGTACAGACAGATGGATGAGGTGAAGTTGCATGGCTTCACGGATGCAGATTGGGCAGGAAGCCTAACAGACAGAAAGATCACATCAGGAGGGATTTTCAGTATCGGATCTATGACAGTTTCTTGGTATAGCAGAAACAAATATCTGTGGCACTCAGTTTAGCAGAAGCAGAATACATGGTAGCAAGTTTAGCTGCATGTGAGGCTATCTGGATGAGGAAGATTCTGGTTGGTTTTTTCGGCTCACATTTAGATCCCACGATTATTATTTTGATAATCAGAGTTTCATTAAACTCTTGGTTAATCCTGTGTTTCATGATAGATCTCAACATATTGATATCTGGTATCATCATATCAGAGATTGTGTGTAGTGAAAGATCATGTTGCTTCAGTACATTACTATAGAGGATCAGGATGCAGATATTCTAACGAAGGCACTCACCAGGAGAAAATTCGAATACCACAGAGGCAGGATCGAGGTGAAGGATAATCCCTATGTTGTTGAGAGGGAGTGTTGAGATTCAACAAGATGATGAGCTTAGTGAAAAGAGTCGCCTTCACTAAGTGGGCCCACCGGCTATTTTTGGCACAAGTCTATTTTTAGACTATGTCTATTTTTAGATATGTCGATCATATTTCAGAAATTGCAAGATGATATTTGTGGATGGTTGATCAAGTTGGAAAAATAGATGAAATTCTATTTTTATAATATTGGGCGAAGTCTATTTATAGATCATCAATCTAAAAATAGATGCATGTCGATTATTATTAGCTCTTAATAATAATCAGACTCTAAACAACAACTTATTCTCTTGGAGCACTTCAGTTCAGTGCACAGATGTGGAAAAACAGTTGATAGAAGGAATTACGCTATTCCTGAGGGTTTACTGGAGCTAATGCATGAAGGAATCAGTTATAACTCAAGTGGAAGAGTTATGACATAGTTGGAAGAAGTAGTTATGGAGTTCTGTTCAGTTTAACTCAGTTACACTCAGTTGAGCTAGTTGTATCTAGTCTAACTGATTGATACACTAGTGAGAGTGGAGTGAATTAATTAGTTAATTAGTTCAAAAATAATAACTCATTAATCAACTGAACAATACAGTAGTTAACTACAATGCATGGTAGTTTCAGTGGAGACCAGTGGAGAGATAGGTGAAAGGGAAAGATAGACTATCTGTTGTGACTATAGTGATGCATTGATTGTGTCCAACACATAGTGGAGATGCCAATGAGGATTACGCAGTCAAGGAGAGTGGGATTGCATCGAATTGGTCTTTGTAATCAGCTTGGATTGCACAGTGGAGGCAAGCTAGCAGGAGGGCAGAGATTGATGCATGGATTTGCAAGATTTCTTCTATGTTAGTGTGTGACGATTGTATTGTACTGAGATATTGATGTACTAAGCTTTGTATGAGGATTGTTACATGATCTACATGATACATAATATGATATTTGGGGTTTTTAGCTTTAGGATTTCACATTAAACAACTGTGTTATGTGTTTTTTAATTGCTTCATGTGTTTTTCAATTGTTGATTAAATTTCTGCAAGAATTATAGTGGAAGGATTCTGTATTTTGCAAGAAGATAAATAGTGTGAGATCAGGAGAGTCCAGATATATACATGCATATTGTATATAATTTCTACATGAGCCAAGGAAATGGTGTTGTGGAACCCTCCACTGCAACACCCTGCAACACAACATTATACTTCAGCAGAAATAATGCTATAGCTAAAGGAGGTGGCTTGGCTTTGAGCCTAGATGTGGAGAAATGAAGTGAAATAATTCAAGAGGCCTCTCAAGAAGGAGAAGGAATCCTAAACAGGAATTCCACTACAACTCTGCTAAACAGCCCGGGAATGCAAAGAGTCTACACAGACCAAAATCAAATACTCAAAGAATAATCCTCTATGGCTGCCTCTTCCTCCTTTTATGCAAATGAAAACCTTCATGCCTTGAACACCACATTAGGGTTTCCTCCACCAAGTGATCTTCATCCCATTCAAACTGTGTTGTTTTCCCAAGCAATCCACACCCTCTTTGGCAGCATTGTTGACTTGGTCAAACTTGACCTTGTCCTCATGCATTTTCCTCTTTTCACACTAGAAGGTGAAAAATAAAGCTACTCTATTGATCTCTTTCACACTTGAGGGATTTTATTCCTACTCATGGATCTCCTCACCCATTTTATTGACCTCCTAGATGATATAAGCAAAATTGATGTTCCAATTAGCTTCTTGCTAATTTTGGGAACATTACAGTCCTCCCCTCTCAAAGATTGTTTGCCCTCAAGAAAATGAAAGGATAGAATAAGTTATTTCTCCTCCACTCCCTGTAGCATCCATGTATGATGATCTCCTCCAAGTAAAAATATTTTATCTCATCAATCAAGTATCCACATTGCTCCTCCGCAGCATGCAAGCCAATTATCAAGCTATCATCATGTAAAGGTGAAATACTCAAGAGGATAACAAAGTGATGTCTAGAGGTCCCTTTGAGGAAGGGGATCTGAAATATAATGGGAACTATCTCCCCCATATGGATCCTCCATCCCCAAGCTATTAGCCATGCAAAATGGGTCACCTCCCAACAAGGCAACTCCTGAAAATTTTCCTCCACCTTTGGCTCATGCAAAGTAGGTGGGCTGGAAATATGAATATGGTAGACAAGGTAGCCTACCCCATGCTGTCCATATATCCAATTATGATAAGTGTAGAGTGTTGGCTGATCTTGAGATGCCATAATTTTTCCCTCAAGTGGCAAGATGAGGACTAGATCTCCAAAGATCTCTCCTCCAACGCTGCAAATCAAGCTAGCCCAAATCATTCCATATATGATGAGTTGGAATTCACCATCATATGGAGTCCATTCAATCCTATGGCCCCCCTCATAAAGAGACAAATGTGTTGATTTGGTGGCCATATCATCTCCCATGCTCCCCTTAGACATGTACTACAAAAAATATGGAGATCTTCTCTCCCAAAGGACACATCCATCCAATGTGTCTCAATCCCAAACATGCTCCTCATAAAGACAGATATAATAGAAACATAGGGAGCCAAAATGAGAATCATGCTTGCTGCCATATGTAATAAGTGATAAATACAATGGTCGCTCAAATGTAACCAACACAGCTTGACTCTCAACTGCAATAGAGACTGATAAAATGTGTGGATTTTCAACCACTTTCTTGCTGTCCCAATCTCCTCATAAGTATGGAGGAAGTGAATGATGTATGGTGTGAACTGAGAATGTCCTCCATAATACACCTCCTCCCCATGTACTCCTAGGGAATGGCCATCAATCATGCTTATGGCCTCAAGTAGACCATGAAGTCTAAAATAAAGAATTCTCCTCCTTGGAGCAACACCCTACACATATATGGTTAAGGGATATATACATACATTATATAAATCATCATGTAAACAATCAACACCCTTACCATATGTTTTTCTCATGCAAAGGGAGTAGCTCATAGATGAGTCTCCTCTCATCCTCAAAGAGAGAATATATGGTTGTGCTAACTCTTCCAAAGAGTCATGTCTCTCCTCCTTGAGCCTACCCAAAACTCCCAGCGTTGTATCAAGCTCTCCCAAGGTTTCCACTCCTCTGAAATTAATGAGTGGTGCCTCAACCAGTGAAGCATCCACCCCCCTCTACTGATCCAATGGTCTCCTCG
This sequence comes from Pinus albicaulis, assembly GCA_034641835.2. Taxonomy (NCBI): domain Eukaryota; kingdom Viridiplantae; phylum Streptophyta; class Pinopsida; order Pinales; family Pinaceae; genus Pinus; species Pinus albicaulis. Next base: position 86,067,059 of record CM076570.1, read on the forward strand.
ATGAAATGTCTCCATGCAATGAGACATTATCATCAAGAGATGAATTCATATATGAATGGAAAAATATGTACATGCTCTTACTGCCCAATCCAGTCTTCCTCTTAGGTGCATCAACCTCCTGAAGTGGATAGGGGTGTGTACTCCTCATCCCATGATGCTGGTTCTCCTCCCTACCTCCTCCTTATGTCTCCATGGTTCCACACCTCCTCATCAATGGCACATGTAGAACATGAGTTGTACCTTGATCTCCACACATGAGATCCTTGGGACCTCCTTGCAAGGATGCAAGAATCCCTCTAGTTGGAGCAAGAGCTCCTCCTTCCTCTGCATGAGGTGCTATATCAACTCTAGATCTGGCAGTGTTGTTTCCCTTAGCATCCTTAACATGAATGGGAAACCTCCCAATGATTGGATCCTCTTTTGGAAAAGAGATCTCCATGATTTCTATCCCCAAGATATGAGATGAAAGTATTTCTTTCACCAAGGTATGGTGCATGTTTTAAGCCTCCTCCATGGTTTTATGCAAGGTTTCTGTTTGATTTTTCTTATTTGGCTCCATCACATATGTATCATGAATCCTCAAATCAAATATTTTCACTAATGCTTTAGTGAAACTTGCATAAGATGAAGCATTTGCATTTTTTAAAGAAAGGGACCCAAATTTCCACTAGGCATAGGCCTTACCTTTCAAATGCACTGCTACAATTCTGATGGCTTCATCTTCAGGAATTCGGTGCTGCTGCAAGAAGGTGTCTAGTTCATCCACCCAAGCTTTGGCTGAACATGCAGGTGAACCATCAAAATTTGATAGAAGAAATCTATCATGATGTTTTCTTCCCTTCACCTTGATCTTGCACAACTCTGAAAAACTGAGATGATATATGAATTCCTGAGTTTGAGACTCATACTATTTTAGGGAATCACTAAGAGTTTCCCTCCTAGAAACCTCTTCTTCTTGTTACATATTATTCATGGAAAATCTAGGCATGTGATTGCATTGTACATCATGGTGTGTGACTGCATGCTCACACTCATCATATGAAAATCTAGAGTTTGTTTCAGAATAAAACTCTCTTGGAGATTCTCCATACATCTCCCTTCTTATCTTCTTGAAATATTCATGGATTTTCTGTAGAGATTTAGGAAGAATATTTGTAAGCCTATCCCCTTTTCCTCCTCCAAAGGATGGAGCCTTTTTCTTGCTCATTTCTTTGTCTCGTTTTTTATGAGAATAGGAAGTGCGGGGTTCTTCCTCTTCTATTTTATTATCCTCCTTGGGGAGGTTCTTCATGGATCTAAAATATGATGAGATGAAACCCATCCTCTGCAATCTTCTGATCTCTTTGGCTGAGACTCACAATCGGAGCCAATATTGATGCTTTGATACCACTGTAATATCCCAAAATGGGAATTGTTAGCAAGGCATGAATGGAAAATGAATTTTCCAGGAATGGCTACTATAGGATTTGAAACCAAGACCTGGATACCTTATATCAATGTATCTAATTCCTCAATCCAAGAGGAGGCTCAAAACAAATCACTCTAGGTGGGTTAAATAGGTCTCCCACACCTAGTTCTCTTGAAAAAGTGCCCAATGAAGGGACTACAGTAATGCATGAATAATATTTTAGTAACAACATTATTTTTATGAGCTTAATGCCATGAAGATTTAGATAGCCAACAAATGTATAATATAGAAGAAAATGTATACAAATCCTTGAGGAATCAGTCACTCAAGCTGGGCAATGAAAGCCTTAATGAGACATGTACATGAGAATAGAGAAACACTGCTACATAGAAATGTCATAAGGCTAAAATGACGCAGTTTATTGGAGACACTACAACATACTAAATAATAATAAAAATATATAACAATATAAGGCTCAAGAAATGTGGGGGAGCAAGCTCTCAACTCCTGGAAACAATAGTACAACAATCCTTAGAATGATTGGCTGAAATCTACAATTTGGAAAAATGTCAGAGTTGCAGTCCCAAAGACTGAATAGCAGCTGCAACTCAAAAAATGGATGGATATGGCTGAAGATGATGCACAATCTGAAATATACATCCTCCAATGTATCTCTCTAGTGATAGGCTAATCCTAACACTAAATATCTCACCCTCCAAAATAGTGGTGCAAACCCCCACTGCAGATACACACTGAAATAATGCAGTCAAGGAGAGGGACTACGCTGTAGTAGATGGGAGATGCTTGGCCTGATGCCAAGATATGAAAATAATCTCTGAAACCTTCCTCAATAACCTCCCATAGGAATAGAAGCTCCCCCCTTTGAGATATGAGCCAAGGAAATGGTGTTGTGGAACCCTCCACTGCAACACCCTGCAACAAAATGTTATACTTCAGCAAAAATAACGTTGTAGCTGAAGGAGGTGGCTTGGAGTTGAGCCTAGATGTGGAGAAATGAAGAAAAATCCTTCAAGAGGCCTTTCAAGAAGGATAAGGAATCCTAAACATGAATTCCACTGCAACTCTGTTAAACAGCCCGAGAATGCAAAGAGTCTACATAGACCAAAATCAAATACTCAAAACATAATTATCTATGGCTGCCTCTTCCTCCTTTTATGCAAATGAAAACCTTCTTGCCTTGGACCCCACACATTAGGGTTTCCTTCACCAAGTGATCTTCCTCCCATTCAAACTGTGTTGTCTTCCCAAGCAATCCACACCCTCTTTGGCAGCGTTGTTGACTTGGTCAAACTTGACCTTGTCCTCATGGATTTTCCCCTTTTCACACTGGAAGGTGAAAAATAAAGCTACTCTATTGATCCCTTTCACACTATGAGGGATTTTATTCCTACTCATGGGTCTCCTCACCCATTTTATTCACCTCCTAATGATATAAGCAAAATCAATGTTCCTATTAGCTTCTTGCTAATTTTGGGAACATTACAGTCATCCCCTAAAATGTGATTGGTTCTCATAAAGTGAATTTTGATTGTAAATTTTCCTTAGGAGGCCCATTTTAGACCTCAAAATTCCCCTAATGATAGTTTTTGTTTTCCTAGGGTTGATCGAACGAAGCTTCTGCCCGATAGGCTTAGCATTTTTGTAAGTCTTGATCTCATGCTAGACAATAGATGGATCAATTCTAGGCATTTATTCATAATACCAAATGAACACATCACGAAACTCTCTAAAGAGATCGGTATAAGTCTAAATCTCTTCAAGGGAACATTCAGCTTCGATGAAGAAATTCTCAATAATGTTGGGATATCTAAAGATGTTCATTGGGATAGTCCTAGAAATGACAGCCATGTTCCCCTCATCAGACTGATGTGTTGTAGCTAAAGGGTTCAATTCCAGGTGAACAAGACCAGAAGAAAATAGGGCTAGACAATCTCGATTCAACTTCTCGCAAGTCTGGTAGAAAATAAGAACGATGATGAAAATCATCCCACGATATTTCCACACCAGTCATTGCTTTAAGGATAGACTCCCCAGATGGAAGAAAAATATCATGGCAAGCCTGAGCATAAGATAAAATAAGAGTCCAAGCCGGAGCCACATCTCGATCCAACTCCTCTGGTGACAGAGAAACTTGAATAGAATCTGCAGAGTCAACAATAGATTTATAGGAAATCTCTCCTTCAGACATAGGGAATGCCATTCCACCCACTTGAATTTCCTCTAATGTGGAGGTAGGAGAAGGTAAGGTCTAAGGATCCGAAAAATAATGATTTCAAAAGAAATCTCTTTGAGTAGGATCCCTGGAGGACTATATAGCATTAATATGAACGGTAGGAGGCAGAAGATCAAAGGTACCCATCAAATAGGTATACATTCCAACCCCTAAATTCTCCACATGTTGCTTGGCTTCATTCACCAAGGGAATAGTCGAGTCAAAAGATGCATTTGAATCTATCAGAGAATAGTCCATCTGATCGACAAGAAAAATCCTCACTTCATGGGGAAAACACAAAATTTGAAATAAATATGAAGAAAAAACATCCATTTCATAAATCAAATTCCGCCCCAATAGAAGATTGTAGTCCAAATTTCCATCAACTATCTCGAAGTCGACTTTGATATTGACAACTTGTCTCCGAACACAAATGAGCAAAGAGAAAAAAATGCAATGTGGCCTATGAGAATGACCATCAAATGCAGTGAGAAGAGTAGGTGAAGGCACAAGTGAAGGGGATCCAATGAATTTCCAACATGAGATAGAAATGACACATGTGGAAGCACCCTCATCAACTACTATTCGAAAAATATTAATCTTTCGATATGTAGACTTAATCTAAAAATCCATGTGATGAGGGAGTCTCTTATTAAGATTCAACATATAAAATGTGATCATAAGAGAGTTCTTTGGTTCAACTGCCCTGATCACACTAAGAAATTCACTCCTTTGTGCTAGGCATGACTTGAGTACCTCTAACTCATACATAGCATAAGGAATATGAGCTAGATCTTCTACAATGGAGTATTTCTGGTCAGCCTTGGCATTAGGGTTAATATTTGTACGCTTATTACACCCTTTAGGCATCCAATGTATAGGCTCAATTGTAGGCCTCTCTATATGGAGTGGCTTAGAATTACTAGGAGAACCCTTAACTTTCGAAGACTCATCTTCACCATAATCACGAGATCTCATAGTGATATCAGCATGAGAATTCATCATATATACATTTTAGGAATTTTCCCCTTCCTGGTTGCCCCCAACAGAAGTTATAGTATTATCATTCCTACCAGCAATAATTTGTTTCCCTTGGGAAGAAGGGTTTGTCAGTAAAGCCTACGAACTAGAGGAACCCTGCTAAGCTAACAAGTGTTGAGCATCCTAAATTTTCGGGGAGAGTTGAGTAAGATGATATCTGATACATAACTTTCATGGAAACTTAACTTTCTTCGTATTATCTCTCTTACCCTCTCCACCATTATCGTTGGATTTGTTCGCATTACCCTTCCCATCCTTGTCTTTCTTATTATTATTTTATCCCTTATTCTTCCCAGCGGATTGTTGATTTCCTTTAGGTTAGAAGATTGAGCATAATTAATAGTTAAGTGTTGGGAAGGAGAAGACACCGACAACATAGACTAAATAGAAGGATTTGATTGTAAATACAACTATTGTAATAGATTCAACAAGTTAGTCGTGCCACTATCAATCAAATGAATAAGCCCATCAGCATGAGGACCTGGCTTTGATTTGGATAAATCCACTTTGGAATTAGGAGAATTAGGAAAAATCTTATTAAGGACCCAATACTGAGAATAGATCAGTTCTAACTGTTGGGACCTAAAGATAGCATGTTCCTCAGAGAATAATCCAGAAAGGGATAATCCTTTGAGATTTCTAGCTGTAAGGATTCAGGAAACCGTTCGAGAAGGAATTCATTAGGAATTTGGGCTTTGATTAGCCTCTTCCTTATTTTCCATTCTTGAATATGATTAGAAATGTGTGTTGCCTTATCCTTCTAAAAATTTGCTAGGAGATCAATCCCAGCATCATAACGAACGTGAAACTATAAATGGTTCAGAAACATGGTAGCCAACTTGCCAAATGAATAAAAAATGCCCTGAGTAAGCTCAATGTACCATTTTGTAGCACTTCCAATTAGGGTGCATTGAAATAGTCTCAACCTAATCGAATCATTGATGAGGGAGTTCGAGGAGAACCATAAGTTTAAAGTGGTAATATTGTCAGTCGGATCCTCACCAATATTCCTTTCAAATTATGGAATATCTGAGGGAATTTTAGTAGGGATCGGAGGCCAACCCGGGCTATATCGAATTGGATCATTCATCAATTTTGATAAATATGGAAAATTTAAAGTTGCCAAGAATGGTAAGTGCAGAGGAGCTTGATAATTTCATCCACCAACTGAAGGATTCCAAACATTCTGAAAATAATACCCTCTATTTTTTGAGGCACCAGGTTGCCAAACATTGTTCGTAGAAAAAGCTGAGCCATAAGAGAAACCTTGTGGCTTAGAATCATTCAGAGTAGGACCCCCTCCCATCGTAGGATTATGATAAAAAATGTTATTTCCCCCAATCGAAGTGTTAAACGAAGATGAAACCCCTTGGTAGGGGTTCCAAGCATTGGCAAATGGATAGAAACCTTGATAAGCACCTATGGAGGAGAAAGGTACATTCCCTTGCTGAGCATAGAAAAATTGATTCCCAATTCCCAAACCCATAAAAGCAAGGTTCCAGCCTTGAAAAGAATTCAAGCTTTGACCTTTGAGAAAAGGATTTAAAACTTGACCCTAGGCGGAGAAATTCAAAGATTGTAAGGAAGGGTTCGAATGAGGAATATGACCACACAATAATAGTGAAACAATAAAAGTAGCAGTGAAGGGAACAAAAGGAATTGAACTAGATGGAATTCCAAAAGAAAAGGGACTAGAATGGGAAGAAAATTCTTGGGTGCCCGCACTCATAAACGAAATGGAGGTAGAGGCAAAATTTTCTGCACTGGGAATGATAGTATAAATAGCAATAGTACCTCCTCCTTCAACTGAAAGAGGAGTATGCACACTCAAAGTGCTCATAGCCGATGTTGTGTTCCCATCCGTGGCCATCAAAACAAAAGGAAAGATATCGGGTCTAGTTTTTATTTGAGACAGAGGCCCAACATATAAAATAACGTCCAGAAAAATAGCAGGGAGAGAAGAGGAAGGAGTACTTGGAGGTTCAGGAATCTCTTCTACCTCAATTTCTTCTACTAGAAAAATGACTCGAGAGATGAGCGGAGTACTCCTCTCTATTTCACCACTAGTACTAGGACTACCCATAGAAAAATAGCCCCATGCGGAGGACCACTCTCTGATCCTTTTGCAACTTGTGGATGAAAATCACTAGCAGAATTTCTCCTACGCGTTCTTGAAGAAGGCTCGGAACTCGCAGGAAAAATCCCACAAAGCCTTTTCAATCGATGAACCATTCAGTCAACCACTTTTAATAATTATAATATTTTAATATATACTCAAAAAATTATGAAGCTATGGCAATTTGGGAGAAAAGAGCACTAATGCAGCCATAGGCCGCAAATATTTACTAATGTAGAGTTAGCGGAATTAACCCTACATCTGAACACATCCTTAAACCTTTTTAATCAAATTCACGCGGAAGATTATGCATAAGTGGCTCTTGAGTTTTAACTTTTAATATAAACTTTTACCTTTAAACCTTTTTGCACCTTTACCTTACCTTATCACGTGCATGAATTCCACTTTAGCCAAACCCGTTGACCATGGTTTTGGGTCCCATATAATCCTTTATACACACAGTGGATATAACATACATACCTTAGCAATCAATGATGCTTTACTTTATAAAAGATCACATAAACCAAATCGCATTACATATGTGTAGAACATGGTTTCAGGGTCCCACCATCCTTCGACCAATCATAATGCATCGCATTTCACAATATTTAACAAATAACATTAACAACAAACTTATCATTTTTCCGATGCAAAGTTGCACTTTAATTTCCACCATAGATATTTATATGATCTAACGACTATGCTGTAATCACTCACATGTTATTTTTTGTCCACATCGCATCGCAAATAAAACAACTTACCATGCAAACTCTTAACACTGAACTTTAAAATCATCAATACGCAATCTTGCGTAGTGCTAACACGTGGCATCTCTCCTCACCACATCGCAACTGTTGGACATTACCACATCACAAGTTATACTCTTTACCTTGGGAAGTCCTTAACTTTAACTTCTAAAATCACCGATGTGAGATGTTGCACAACACTAACACGTGTCCTCGTCTGCAACTCTCCAAAATTTCCTTTGTGTGTAATATTTGTCATTTAATCTCTTGCCTTCATTTCTACCCCCTTTGATCTCCACTGTATATACTTAAATCTTCATTTCTACAATTCAGTCCTATTCATCCATTCACTTCTTTGGAATCTATAAGTATCCTATGCCTCTGTTGCTTTCTTTGCTTTATTCCACTCTGCTCTTTTTTCTTCCACTACTCCTCCTCCTTGACTTTCTTCTAATTATTCACTTGTATCCCGAATAATCATACTCACTGTAACATCTTGCATATTGTTTCAATTCAATATTTCTCAGTTTCATTTCAAAGCTATTTTAACAGAACTGGAATCATACAGTGATTCAATACCCAGTTTCTTCAAAGTAATTTTTTTACTACCCAGAAAGACTTATACACCATCATATTTCATGCAACTATAATATATTACATATAAATTAGATAAGTTCAATTACGGATCACTTAGCTCGTACAAGAAACAAAAACATAGTCGCAATGAATTCAATTCCTCATTAATCAAATAAATTGTACAAATTCAAATAAATCTATTTACAATATATTTTTGGCCCGATATGTCTTTACATGGACCTTTTCTCTTCACTCTCTCTCTCTACCCGTAGGCTTACAATCAAACCTCCTATCTAAGAATAATGATCCTTTTTCTACTTTTTGTGCCTTTGAGGCTTATAATTATATATAAGCGGTTATGTAACCAATTTTGGTTCAGATCCATAGGTTTCTCAACAAATCCTGAGAATATTCTAAGTCCTCAATTAATTCCTAAAATCTCTTCTTTATCCCTTGAGGATCTCAATATTCAACTAAATCCTAAGTGTTGGCTTGACGAGTCCTGACCCAGGTTCAGAGGTTAAGGTTTTCCAACAAACCCCTATACTACTATCCCTTTCGGCAGTGACCTGCTTGCGCAAGCCAAAGTCTCACCCAAAGGAGTATGGGAGGGTGCTAGAACCAGGTTTCCACACCCTGAGAGAGAGTAGGTAAGTCAAGTAGATCTCCATTCCCAGCTTATTGAGTTCGCACAAAACATATCTATTCAAAAGCTTATTAAAAATATTACCCATAGTATAAAAGGGCTATTCCTATGCATAGATCTAATAAATACCTCTACATCCACATGCACAATACCAATTATCAGCATCGAACACTATAAGTGAAGTAATTAACAGATCATAGATACATATACTAAAAACATAGACACTTTCATAGTTCGTAACAATTAAATAGATACTTTTTCAACTTAATAATATAACCCAGGTTCGCATCAATCATAACCATACAGATCTAGATAGTATCAGATATCCAATAGTACTTCACATATATATATTAATACCAAAATCCACTTAAAATCCCAACCTACCACCTACACACACAACCAGTAGGTTCCGCACATAGCAGGACTGGGGATCTCCGTGCACACAGCCAATAGGAGTCCTTACCCAACAACCTGACAATAGATCTAACAATTCGTGATTAGCATCAATCTCAATTATTTTCTACTTTAAGACTAACAAAGTTTCATCTATTTATACCAATTTAGCCTACACATCCAATGGTCTGCAAACCATGGTTTGTGGACTCTTGGTCTACCCTTGACCCGTTAAAATTCATTCGAGGCTTTGACCCACCCCAAAACCCCTACGCTAGACTAAATAATACAAAAAATATACAAAAATGGATAAATTTGCAGCTTTAGGAGACCCTGTTCCAATAGCCCCCCAACACAATATTGTGACTCATCCCGACTCACTGTGATGGTGGGGTCTCCACCTACACCTGTAGCAGTCTGATCGCTTTGGCCAACAGGGGTAGCACACCTTCACTCTGAGCTGTAGCATTTTGCATAATTTCTACCAACTTCTGTGAATTTAGGCCTTTCATTGCAGCAGTGACGCTTTCTAGAGTCTAGTTTAGCTCCTTAACAACAACATCAACATTTTGCAAGAGCTTGAGGGCTTCGGTAGCCCAAGGCTTTAAGCGATCACCGAGAAATTTCTTCTTATGCCGGAGTTCCTCAATATCATTTTGGAGGGTGTGGCTGGTTCGCAACCGTGCCAAGCATTGAGAAGGAACCAAGGTGGGAAATGTGGCCTCTATCTTCTCGAATGCTTCTTCCTTCTGCCGCAGGTCCTGGTTTATTTCTCGTAGGATTGAATCGCACTAGACCTTGGTCCATAGCTGCATGGTTTTTTCTAGTAATTAGGTGCCCTGAGAGATCTGCCCTATAATGACGTTTGTAGCCACGGTAATCAGTGCAACTCGCTGGGCCCATACCTCTAGAGGTGTTTCGGGCTGCAACTTAGCCTGCACATCTGTAATTTGATTCTCCATCTATGTTTTGAAAACCTGAACTTCCGTCTTGGAGGCCTTCAATGCTGCGACCAACCCCTCAATATTAGCCTGTGGGTGGTTGTTCCTGGGATTTCTTCTGTAACATCTGCATAGAGTCGGTGATTCAAGTTTTTGAGCTTCTTTTGTTGCATGGTGGCGAGGCACATTTCAATGTTCTTTGCATCGATTTTCTGTTCAACCTCACCGAGCTGTTGGTGAAATTGTTGGTCTCGATGGTGAATTTCCTTAAACAAGGAGGTGTGGAGACCCTGCAATGCCTCATGTGGTAGCCTAGCTAAATTCAACTAGAATTCTGCACTGGCCTGGACTTTCATTCCTAGGTCAGGTGGACTAATAACAAGGGTTGCGCCAGGTAGAGAACAAAGGCGGCTTTCATCTGTAACTAGCGCTGGACTGCTGGTTGCTGAGGGCGTTCATACCTGAGTCACATTGGTCTTCAGCATGTATGTCTTCAGCTGTAGAGTGCAGAGCTCAGCCTAAATTGTGTTGATCACAGCTCCCTGTTTTTCTTCTAAGGCTAACCATCTATCTTCTGCGGCCAAAGTGGCTGCTTCAATAATTTGTTCGAGGTCCCTGTCAGTCAGTGTGACTATTTCATCTTGTTCTGTCTGCTAAGAGTGCTGCTTCTTTCGGGGTCCTTTAACAGGCTTGCTTGTTCTCTTCGTAACTCTGGGGGAGGAAGTTCCTTCGACATCCAGTCCTTCTATACCCAGGTCTGGCAGTCAATCTAGCTGAGTCTCCACTTATGCATCCTTCTCAATAGACTGATTCTGTTGCGCTTTCTTTTGTGCTGATGCGCCTGTGTCCTTCCTCGTACTCTTGCTTGGTCCACCGGTATCCTTGATGATGACAGGTGGGATTTATTTTGGTGTTTTGGTTCCTTCGATGCCCTTCGCGCTGGTTTTGAAGCCGATCTTCCAGTTAGGAGGCCAGTGCATAATTACATTGTCAATCTCTTTATCTGCCACCAAATAAGGGAGCGAAGTACAGGCTTTATCCTTGCGTACTCTAACCTAGACATTGTGCATGGTGATCTGGAATGCCGCAATGCCCTTGTATTTTTCATATACTGCTAGAGACAACCGTGTTCAGGAATTAATGGTTGCTTCCAAGCTACTCTGAAAGAGCACCAAGAAGACTTGGTTGTCCTCGAGATACTGTGGATCCTTAGAATCCCATAAGTTTGTATATCAGGTCCCCTTGCACATGTCGGGGGTGAGCTCCGGGAGGAATGATTCCTCAAGTTCTTCCCAGGATATTAGTGCGATGACAAGTAGCAGCCAGGAATAGCAAAATGCCCATCCATGTTCCTGGGATTCGTGGACATTGGCTAAAAACTCATTGCACAAGTATTGTGACCAATTGAAGAAAAACCCTTTCTCACACTGGCCTGCTAGCTGAATTACATATGCAGGGACGGAGGCCACTTGAAATTTTAACATCATCTTACATGCCAGTAACATGGTACCCAGTTGTGTAGCCGGATCACTGGTGGCTTTTATCATGAAGCCGTGAGTATTCCACTCCCACATGGTATTTTTGTCGCACATACTCAACAGTTCCCCCCTCATACTTCTTGCTAATGTGTTCCAATGGGTTTGGTCCTTCCACAAGAATACTAGTGATTCGATGGATGAGCACAGTGTCGATAGGAATTTGATCCTTGATCCATAAACACCTAGCATGGACTAGGGCAAGTAACTGACGCACCAAACGGTTTCTGACATTGTAGTGGTCAAAATGTTGCATCCTAAGCAAGTTGAGGATCCTAGATCCTGCCACTCTGCATACCTAGCTTACTAGGACAATTTTGATCCCATCATCCTCCTGAACTCATTCAAGATATAACTCAGGCACCAAACTCTAGGAAGGCCTCCAAATTGGCAAAGTCATGATCATCAAATTTGATCTCATGGAGCCTTCCAAAAGGTTCACCAATAACGGGGACCTCTCCTAGGGTCAACGACATCTGCGGGTAGGTGAATAGGTTGTCAAGGTTCTTCGACGTGCAAATCAAGGGCCTACGTGGCCGAACGAAAGGAGGTAACCATTTGATTGGGTTTGAGGCTTGAGCCTCTTCCCGAGTAACCTGCACCTGGGGTGTTGCTCGTAGGGATTTTACATTTCGCGGGGAAGTACGAGGCTTCCCTCCATCCCATTTCATGGGTTTCGAGGGCTTTCCTGAGCCCTGTGATTTTTCCTTCCCCTTCTTCATGACTGGGCTGGACGTGGAGATAATTTCTTCAGCCTTGGACTCAATCTCCACCACTTCCTCGGTTTCTGGCTCTGCCGAGGTCGCTGGTGTTGAGGATTCAACAGGATTCATGTCTGTCATTCTGGCACGAAAGACAAACTCGAGATTTCTACTGTCAGAGGGAGTAGGTTTCTCAAACATGAAAGGGAAACTATAGGCACATAAATTCTTACAGCACAAATTCGTCAAGGAAAAACATGCAAATTAAAAGCTATTCAAGCGATATAGAACCCTTATCTGATCTATCCTGCCCTTTTTGTAGCCTTTATGATCGACCAACGTTAGGGTAAACTGCACTTGGAACTTACCATCAAGTAAACGGTAAAAAATATCTATAAATTGCCTCATTCAATGTCGGTCGCCCGCCCCTTCCAATGGTAACTTTTTATTTTAACCTGATTTGACTGTTCCAACGGCTAGTTTTCACACCCTTGGTGCGCTCAGCACACCCCTACGCTCCCCATGCACCCCTGCGTTTTTAGCATACCCCATGTGCTCCCAGAGCATCTTCTGTGTTCTGAGTTTATTCTTGTGCCTCTAGCGCACTTCCCTAGGCTTCCAATCTTGCGGCTGCCTCATGCGCGGAGCATGGTACCTGCTACGCTTACCTTCCTTGGTGGGTCTATCCCACTTCATATAGCAACTCCGACCATATAGTTATTTGATCTGATATGGTTTGAGCCGACTGCCATTGACATAGATGGGTAGCATATCTCCACGCAAGGTAGCTAATCGAACAATGCCACCATCCGTGATTTCTTTAACTGTATAGGGCCCAAGCTAGTGCTGTCGAAACTTCCCTGGGTGCTTCGCAAACTAGCTATCGTAAAGTAGTACTAAGTTTCCCTCTACAAAGGAATTTCGTCGAATATATTGGTCATGCCATGCCTTATCTCATGCCTTCTGAATGTGCTGATGGAAGTTAGCAATAAAAAAGTCTTCCTCCAAAGTTACAAGCTGCACTAACCATTCCCCCATGATATTAGACTCTACCATATTTGTGAAGCTTGCGATATGCAAGGCTAGGAAAAATATATTCCATGGGCATAATGGCCTCCTAACCATAGACCATCCTAAATGGTTTTTTCCCTGTCAACTTATTACAGGTGGTTCGGTAAGCCCATGAAACATATGGAATGCACATGTTCCAGTTGTTGTGATCGATGTTACAGACCTTGGTCAGTGCGTGCTCCAAGACCTTGTTAAAAGCTTTGACCATGCCCTTTTCCTATGGATGATACAGGGTGCTTTTCGCATGATGGATCCGAAATTATTTTGTCAAGGCCTGTATTGTTTCATTGAAAAAGAGCGTACCTCCATCGCTCATCAGGATTTTTGGACATCCAAATCTGGTTAGAATCTGTTGAAAGACGATGTGCACAACGGTATTTTCAATGCAGTGCTTCACTGCTCGTGCTTCGGCCCACCATGTTACATAACCAGTAGTAGTTATAATGTAACACACACCTATATTTTTTCCAGGTGGGTTGATATGTCCTACAAAATCAATGGCCCACTTGTCAAATGCTTGCAGGGCCATTTGTGGTTGGAGAGGCATTTCGTCCCTGCGGGACAACCTTTCGGTGAATTGGCATGTATCGCAGGCCTTACAATAGTCGTGAGAGTCACTATGTAGGGTAGGCCACCATAATCCATCTCGTAAGATCTTCCATGCTGTTGTGTTCCCTATGTAGTGACCTCCTGTTACCCCATCGTGGGCTTCTGTCAAGATAGCACATCGTTCATCTTCCAAAACATACCTTCGTAGCACTTCATCTACTCCCAGCTTATAGAGGTGACCTGTGATGATCATAAAATCCACAGCATGGGTTACCAAATCTTTCTTCTGTTGGACCGAATACTCTGTAGGTGCCATGCCTGTATTCAGGAAGTGAATGATGTCAGTGAAGTGCGCATCAACTACCTTGATAGCAAACAACTGCACATCAGGAAATCCTTCTTCCAGGTTGGTTGGTTCCTCACTAGTCTAAATTCGGGATAAGTGATATGGCCCAGAATTTAACTTCCCCGGATTGATAATGATTTCAAAGTCGTATTTCTAGAATAGCAAAATCCATCAGTAGATTCCCCCCCCCCCCCCCAACATCGGATTATTCACTAGGTACTTCAAAGCTAAGTGATCTGTAAACATTTTGAAGTGTCCTCCTAATAAATAGTGTTGATACTTCTGTAATGCTTAGATAATGGCCAATCCTTCCCGCTCCATGGTGGCATAATTGCGTTCTGCACTAGAGAGTTTTTGACTAGAAAATGCAACTGGGTGATCAATGTCTCCATCTCTAGGCTGCATAAGGACCGCTCCCAGGGCGATTCCAGACGCATCAATGTGAACGTGAAATACCTTCGCCCAATCAGGAAAAATAAGAATAGGCGCAGAGACCATATTTTTCTTGGGTAGCTCAAAGCTCTTCTGAAACTCATCATCCAAAAATAATTAAACATCCTTCTTAAGCAGCTTTTCCAAAGGCGTCGTGATCAGCGTGTACCCCTGAATAAAATTTATGTAGTAGCCCGTATGTCCAAGGATCGAATGTAGTTTTTTCTCAGTCATGGGTACTGCCATATTGATGATAACTGCAACTTTCGCAGGGTCAACCATCAACCCTTGTCGGCAAACTATATGCCCAAGCAAGATTCTGAAGGGTACGCAGAAGATACACTTCTTGATATTAAGGGAAATATGGTGCTATCGGCAAGCATCCAACATCATGCGTAGGTTCGAAACGTGCATCTTTACTAAGCTGAAGACAGTCCAGTCATCAAAGTACACCTCCAGAAATTAATGGATGAAATCTTTGAATCCTACGACCACTACTCGCGAGAATATGGTAGGGGTGTTTTTGAGTCTGAACGGCATGACCTTATACTAAAAGGATCCCCATTCAGTAGCAAACGTAGTTTTGTTGTGATCTTCAGGTGCGATTATGATCTAATGGTATCCTGAGAACCCATCAGTGAACAAGTATGCTTCTTGGCCTCCTACGCTATCCAGGATTTCATCCAAGAATGGCATCAGAAAGGGATCATGTACGCATTCATCATTTAGTTTGTGTAAGTCCACATAGATGCAGATTTCCCCCTTCGTTTTCTTCTCCTGAAGCACCATCGGACTTACCCAATCTGATTGTTCAACTGGTTTGATGATACATGCAGTGATAATTTTATCGATTTCTTCCCTAACCTTCTGCTTATACTTAGGATTCATCTGATAAGGGCTCTGCTTCACAGGGCATGCATCTGGTTTCACTGTGATGCACATAACCCCTAAGTCCCCTATGATCCCCTTAAGTTCTGAAAACTTTGCTGGAAATAAGTCTTGATATTCCGTGAGTAATTCCGCAACCTTGCCTACTATCTCATCATCCAGTAATCCCAAATTTTAGCCAACTTGGGTTGCTCTTTTGTTCCAATGTTAACTTCTCGCAGCTTTAGAGGTTTCATGACATCTAAAGTGTGTAATGGAGGTCCTGCAACTGCGCGCTCTCCTTTTAATTCTTAGATCGATACATTGCACGGATCCTCCTCACATTATTTTATGGTGATATTTCGGTAGTTGATAATATCCTACATCTGTGTTTCCCATGTTGGTATCTCCAATGCTGCGTAGGGGTTGGGTTCACCAAAAACAAAGGTATCTATATCCTATAGAGCTTCGTCAAGCGCCTCCATTCCTCCTGTTAATCCAAATGTCCCCAAAAATTCATATTTTAATGTTTCTCAATCGTGGGTGTGCTGATGTAGCTCCACATCTAAGTACCATGCAGTGGGGATTGGTCCCAAGGCATGAATAAACAAGTGAACCCATACTTCCGTAAGCAATCCCACCACTTCTCCATCCAAGCGAATAAATGTTCATGCGGATACCCTAGGCCAAGAAACATCTTGATGCACACGTCAACTGAAGGCTCAAATTGTAGGAGCATTATATCTTGACATTCCTCCCAATCCTGGAATGCCCCCTTATGTGCGTCCCACCACCTTGCTGGTGTTGCGCGCATGGCTATATTAAGGGCCTGTAACATTCGTTCACATGGAACCTCAGCTTCAAATATTCATAGAAACTCTTTATACTACTAGAACCATCAAAGTAGGCCAATTATCTTACCTATGAGGATATGAAATGTAAATCGTTGTGATTCGTATACATCGCAGTGCAGAGACATCATGTAACCGGTTTTGCTAATTTTCCATTTCCCCATTGGAGTCAGAAAAGAATTCGCTATACTTTTCCCAGTGTAGCACGCCATCGGCCATAGGATTGATCCAATCTTCGTCCCTTGTAGTTAACTTATAGATGTGATCCACCTCCTCTTCCTCAAGCACTGGTTCTGTATACCTTTCTCCTTCTGCGAGGTCTAGCGGTACTACCACCCATGTTCCTTCACTTTCGAATACCATGCTTCTCTTATTCAAATTGATAATACCACCCATTCTATGGCCCAGTCCAATCCTAGGAACACATGATAGGGGTCTGCATCTTCTACAATCTGAATGACCTCGAAGTCAGCCCGAACCTTAACTCTTGTGATATCTGTTGGAAATACTGAGGGGGGGAGTGAATCAATATTCCTTTCAATTAGAGCATTAGTTAGTCTTCAATTATTATCAGTATTTGTACAATGATAGAAGAAAAAAAGAGGAACAAAAATGCACACAGTTTTTAAGGTGGAAACCCACTCCAGGACAAAAACCACCTAATGCTTTTCTAATAATTCTTTAATATTCAAATCCAATTGAAAATAAAGCTCCAACTTCCTAGAATCTAGAAAATCATTCTTCTCCAACTCCCACTGGATGGACGCTCCAACGCCCAAGATTCTTTAGTAGTCAACTGAAGGGATGCCCCAACACCTAATGAGATAAAACTCACCCTAGTACCACACTACCACCCTATAGAGGAATAAAAGAAGAATGGACTCATGTACTAAGGAAAATGGTCCACTTTACAATGATATAGAATGATGTAGAAGAAGAAGATATACTAGACCATAACCCCAACTTTGACACAACCACCTAATGATGATCCTAGACCTCCCAACACTGCCTCTTCAACCCTTGGTAGATAGACACTAGTACAATTTTTTACAATAATGTATTTACAATGACTTAGTACAATGATACCTTTACAATGATTGTATGCAGTGTTTCCCACTTGAAGACTTCATATGATGAACTTCTTGCTGCTGTTATGCACCTTGGTTTCTTCTCTTGTCATGCCACCCTCTGCTGCACCTTGCTTTGCTTTGCTGCCGTATAAAGTCTGGTCCTTTGCAACCCTTGACAACACATGATCTAGCTTTTTCTTGCCTTCTAGGAGCTCGATATTGAATCTAGTGTATCTCTATTATTTCAGATCCTCAATATCTGATTTTCGATCTTCTAGTATTCCTCTGAGTCATCTTTCCAATGCCACAGTTTTGACCCAATTTGGATTCTTCAAGCAAGAGTTATAACCAATCTCTCACAATGCCCTAATTATGGATTGTTTCAGTAGAGCAAACTTGTACGGTGTGCCACGTGTCACTGTTTCTTCATTAGGATTTGAAATTGATAGAGAAAAAACAAAATTATATTCCATATCTATCAATTTTTATGGAATTCCAATCCAGTACTCAGAGAGAGAGTTATGACGATTTTACCAAGGTCACTTCTTTGAGATGAATTTCAGGAGCCTGCAAAAACCCTTACTTCCACATATCATATCTCCAAAAATATTGCGCACCTTGATCTGAAATTTTTACAATGGCTTCCTCCGGATTTCAGCTTCGCCTCATAAAAATTTCAGCTTTTTAACCTTGGTAGAAAACAATTTAGAGTGAAAATTCCACGATGACCTATTTTAGATGGTGAAATCCTTTGCATAAGGAGGAAATGAGGATCATAATTTATATAAATTCTTAGGTTGAGAGGGACTTTAACAAGTGAACGTGGGAGGGATTTTAGGAGCTTAAAAATTTTTAATTATGACTTTTCAATGACCCATGCCCCAACCCCATGGGGTTTTAGCCCATTAACTGGGGGTACAAACTTCAAACATGAATATCTCTCAAACCGTGAAGAATTACATGGTGTGCCATATATCAATGGAAACATCTCGACAAGTAGAAACCATCAAAAGAATTATTGACCTAAAATATATTAATTTTTTAGGTAAAAATTCCCATGAAATATTGGGTTAGCCCCTGGTGCTGCTTATGTTGACATCAATGACAACCACTGATCAACAATATCTACCACGATCTTTGATAATCTCCCCAAGGGTATGATCTTCTACAGATTAGCCATGCGTAGCTAGATAGTGGACCAATCCAACTTAGGTTCTTTCGTTCGCTACCATGTTTTCATGGGTAGTACGTTCGCATTTGAACCTAGGTCTAGAATAACTTGATCCATCTCATAATCACCAATTTGTGCGGTTAACTGCATCTCCCTACCAGTGCGTTTCTTATGCTTATATAGCTTGTGCACATCCCTAATTTCCATGGCTGGGGTTGTTCCTTCTGTACAACTGTCTATCAAATCTTGGATGTTTTCTACAGCCCTTTGGTTGCGCAATAGCTTCATACATGCCTATAGGAATGGTTTGACATCATCATATTCTTTGAGGTTCGCAGGGGCTAAAATCTACAATGCGGGTTACCAACTCCATCTTCTTTTCAATAGGTTCCGTCCAACTCGTTTCCTAATTTTCCATCCATGTCTTTGGTATCCATTCTCTTTCTCTTGTAGCCATTGTTGTACTACTTCCAACTGTACTCTCATAACTACAATATTTCTCTCTCACTCCTCATTTGTCATCTTACCTTGATGGCATCCTGTAGAACCTCTTCTATGACCCTCCATGGCCATCTTCCTCATGAGGGCATCCATGCTCGGTTGGTGATCTGCAACATAACCTTCTCTTCTAGAAATCTATTCTTACTACTCAATACCCTATCAAGCTTCCTCTTTGTGCTTGATCTCTTCCTAGGTATTCTCTCTCTTTATCTTGGTTCACTCTCTTGAACCTTTTGGATCTTCGCTACTCCTCTAGCTTCTGCACTCAATCACCTCTCTCCTTTCTTCCAATCTCTAGTTAGATAGGGTCATTTCCATCATCATCAAGAACTCTATTTGTTCTTGCTACAATAATCAAACATATTCATAGCATTTATTTCAATAAAAAATTCATCATTAATTAACTGAAAACATGAAGACCATACCTTATTGTCCAATTTTCTGAACACATGTTGCTGTTGCAGTTTCTCTTTTCTGTCTACTGATTTTACCTATACTATTTTCATTTGTCACTATCTCTTCATTCAATCATATTCAAATATGATTCTTCTCTTTGCTTCTGTTGCACCACTTTGATTCTATGAAAATACTTCTTGTTCTATTCTCTTCAAAGAAAACTCTTCAAAACCTATTCTCTATTCACAAATCTAATTATGAAATAAAAAATTTCTATAAGTTCTAAATTATCTTCGAAGGACAAACCCACTCTGATTTCTCTTTCATAGATTATACCTGCTCTAATTTTCTCCCAAAGAGGTTTTCTCACTCTGATACCAAATGATGCAACCATAGGTCACAAATATTTACTTATGTAGATTTAGCAGAATTAGCCCTACACCTAAACACATCATTAAACATTTTTAATCAAATTCACACGGAATCTTATCTATAAGTGGCTCTCGAGTTTTAACATTTTAATATAAACTTTTACCTTTAAACCTTTCCACACCTTCACCTTACCTTATCATGTGCATGACTTCCACTTTAACCAAACTCACTCACTGTGGTTCTGGGTCCCGCATAATCCTTTATACACACGGATTATGGAACCATTTGTTGGCTTGAGGGGTCCTGACCCAGGTTCAGAGGTTAAGGCTTGCCAAAAAACCCCTATACTATTGACCCTTTCGACAGTGACCTTCTTGCATAGGCCAAAGTCTCACCCAAAGTAGTATGGGAGGGTGCTAGAACCAGGTTTCCACACCCTGAGAGAGAGTAGTTAAGTCAGGTAGATCTGCATTCCCAGCTTATCAAGTTCACACAAAACAGATCTATTTGCAGGCTTATTAATAATATTACCCACATTATAACAGGGCTATTCCTATGCACAGATCTGATAAATACCTCTGCATCCATGTGCACAATAAAAATTATCAACACTGAACACTATGTGCAGTAATTAACAGATCATAGATACATATACCAAAAACATAGATACTTTCACAGTTCACAACAATAAAATATATACTTTCACAACTTAATCATATAGCCCAGGTTCGCATCAATCATAACCATATAGATCCAAATAGCATCAGATATCCAACAGTACTTCACATATATATTAATGCCAAAATCCACTTGCAATCCCAAACTACCACCTGTGCACACAGCCAACATGGTCTGCACACAGCAGGATTAAGGATCTTCGTGCACACAGCCAGCAGGAGTTCTTACCCAACAACCCGACAACAGATCTAACAATTCGTTCTTAGCATCAATATCAATTATTTTCTACTTTAACACTAAAAATTTTTCATCTATTTATACCGATTTAGCCTATGCATCCAATGGTCTAAAAATCATGGTTTGCGGACTCTTGGTCTACCCTTGACCCATTACAATGCATTCAGGGCTTTGACCCACCCCAAAACCCCTGTGCTAGACTAAATAATACAAAAAATATAAAAAAATGGACAAATTTCGCAGCTTTAGGAGACCCTGTTCCAACACTAAGGATCCTCTATAAATCCATAAAATCATGAACTACTTTCTAATCTAATATTTACAATATTTCACAATGTCTGAATCCACACCATTCACTTATCAGTCACTCATGTTCTCCTACATTTGAGAACATTTAAAAATATTCCTCTTATTAATTAATTAAACCCTCTTCTAAATGACTCACATAAATCACTCAAAATATTTAAAATTACATTAATTAAATACAACTCTCTTGAAAACATAAGACCCCCTAGATTCTACTAAATGTAAAAAATTTTGGAACCATGATGCTCCTGCATCAGACTCCCAAGGTAGAAAATAATCATAATCTCCAGATCATCTGCTTCCAATATTTGTCCTCTTTGATCCTGTTAGGGTCTCGTGATTTGGTAGATTGGCAGACCAAATGATAAGGTAACATGGAACCAAGGTTTAGAGTCCGAGGACCTAGCCTTCCTGGACTCAGAGATGGATATATCTATTGGGTGCAAAGGATGTGTTCTTTTTGCTATAGGGTTTTGATTTTAGGCTAGTTATTAGGTGTAGGGTTTTTTGATTATTTTGGTTGGGAAATATCGTCAAATGGAATAGGTGGAGTGAGATTATGTCAAAGCCATTGGGTTGTGGAGTCAAGTGAAATTCAAGAGTGTCTAAATGATGAAGCAGAGTGTGTTGCAGGGCCGATTTAGCAAGCTCAATGGATCCTTAAGGTGATGTATGATGTGTAGTGAACATTAAGTTTGGGAAAGACTAAGAGGTCTTAAACATATATAGTTTAAAAGTTACAATCCATGAGGTAGGTCAAACCATAAGCTCAATAAACCATAATCCAAACTAATAAAAATCCAAGAGAAACATTCCAGTGATAAATAGAGAGCATAAGAGCTTATAACCTTAGAAAATCACCTTCAGATTTTGGGAAAGCACATAAGACAATACAAATAACTCAATTTATGGAGAGGGAATTCCTAAACAACATATATCAAGTTATTGGGAACTCTGAAACAATTTTTCAAGCATGGACAAAGGGAAAGATCAAACGAGACCTCTTTGACTTAACCTAACAATCAATATTTCACAGAAAGGCTTCAAGATAGGATTTTGAAAACTTCAAATAAAAAGGGCATACCATGAATCATACTTGTAATCTAGAATACTAACCATACATGAAAAAAAAAAAAAAATTTGGTGGACCTAAGGAGTAGTCACGAATTCCTTAAGATGGCCAAAAGAGAAAACATAAAGGCTATAACAAACAGGAGGATTGAGGTGCCTCAAAGAACATGTCTAAACCTATACTTTTCTATTTAATAGTAGCCAAGAAACATGAAACATAATGATAACAAAGGAAACAATAGAAAAATTAGGAAGACATCACCATTCACCAAGCTATGGAATCCTGTAAACAAGCTTCTCCATCATCAAGCTAAACAAGCCATTCATCCACTTCACAAAACCAATTTCTTCTCCAAGCTCATGAAACCATGTATATTGCTCTTCAAGCTCATAAAATGCCAACAAATACATAGGGGTCTCATTCTCTATTTATGGAGCAAATGAAGACTAAAACCCTAAATGTGGTAGGAAAATGTGAAATATAATCATAAATATCATTTATGGCCAAGAGACCATGCAAGGTCCAAGGCACATAATATCCCAAGAAATAAAAGCTAAAATAAATATTTTCACCTAGTTCTAGATTAATTTTCCTCAAAAAACTCAAAAATATCTATTTGCAATAAATGAGTGTGTTTTGTTGACTTTTGGCTCAAAACACACTAGGTAGCCTTTGTGCACAATGCCACTTCAACAGAAAATAGGGTCTCTTGTAGCTGAGTTTTGGACCCTTCCCGACATCGGATTTGGCTCCGTGATAGCTCGTTGGAAAACCTGAGGAGTATAATTTCCATAAATGCTTAATTTGTGCTAAGTGGATGCAATTTATCTATCCAAAATTCAAATCTTATGAAAGTGCTCTGTGCCTAGCGCCTAGTCTGAAAAGGAGGCAGAAAGGTCAATTTTTTTTATTTTTTTGACATTTTGAGGGGGTAAAAATGCTCAAAATGATATAAAAATTGGTGAGAAGACTGTTGTATGTAGCGCCTAGGGTGCTGCGCTCCGAGGGGTCAAAATTTGGAAAAAAACAAAAAAATTTCCAATTTGCCTCAAAATTTGTGGAGAGGTCCCTCAAGAAGTCTTGGACACCTGTTGAGAAGTCTCAGCCAAAATTCCAAGGTTGTCCTACACTTTGGCTCTTTTTAGATCTTCAAGCTCAATGAGGGCCTTCCTTAGTTTGGCACATGCAAGCATGCTCTTCCTTGCATAATTCTTTGTAATTTTCTTTTGTAAGGCAAGGCCTCTCTTCACCTCCTTGGAATGCTTATGCTCCTCTTTGTAATAGCGGATGACACGTTGTGCCATCTCAAATTCTCTTTCCCACTCTTGAAGTTGAGCATGTTTCTCCAAGAGAAGAAATTTTGTGTTCATCTCCTTTTCCTCAGTGTCACTGTCTAAATCAATGAATTGAGGCCCTTGAGGAGTCCTCTTGATCCTTTTGATTCTTCTTACCTTGAATTTTTGCTCACCCTTGTCCATATTTTCCTTGCCTTTGTATTTTTGCTTGATAGTTGGAGGAGAGATGGCCATTTGCATTTTTTGAGGCAGAAAACACATCTCTTTTGCCTCTATGGTAGGTGCATGTGAGAGGAGTGATGAGGGTGCCTTGATCCTTGATAAATTCACAGGCCTTTTCATCTTTGCTATGGATTTCATGAGTGACTTCATTCTCCACTGGGTCACTAATTTCTTGACCTTCAACCTCATCAACATCCTTGTTTTCCTCACTGTTTTTCTCACTGACATCTTGGCTCTCAAACTGACCACTATCCTCCTCAATTACCTCATTTTGAATTTTTCCTTCATTGAGGTCTTCTTATCTACCACTTTCTACATTGTCACCTTGGATTTCTTATTCATTTGGAGGCTGATTAGTGCCATGAAAGTCATGAAAACTGTCATGACTGTCATAAATATTTCCTTTCTTGTCACTGATTGTCTCATTTGTATCACTATCTTGGTCAATACCTTGATTTTCAAACTTTCTTTCAGCACTTTTTTCACAGTGATTGGGCTCACTGTCATGCTCAAAACCATCATTCTCTAATTTGTCTTGTATACTCTCCTACTCATTGTGATCTTCATTCTTTTTTTCAAAATCCCCTTGGTTGTCATCTTGCTCATCATCAACACTCTTTTCTATATTTGACATTGTTTTGTGAGTATCATTAGTGTCACTACTTTGCTCCTCTCCATCATTGTCTTTCCCTTTAGGGCTGATATGTTCAGCCTCTTCCTCTATGTCATCATCATTCATTTCATCATTTGGCTCTGTTTCTGCCTCATTGTTTTCCTCATCATCTTCTTGATTAAGCTCTGCATTTGTATCACTGTTTTTTGCCCTTGTATCACTTTCATCTCCCTCCTCATTTCTGTTTTCATCACCTTCTTTCTCATTGTTGTTATCATCATTTTTTTCTTCTTCTACCTCATTTTATGCTTCACTATCTTCTTCCTCATCCTTTTCATTTGTTTTCCCCTTATTAGGGCTACTGTCAACTCCTTCATTTGATACATTAGAAGAAGGGATAGGAGGTGAATATATTTGTGGAGAAGGCATATGTGGAGATGAAGGAGGAGTGGAGTAGGTGGATGTGAAGTGGAGGGGAAATTTTTCAAAATGAAGGCTTGGGGATTGGAAAATACATCATGAGAGATAAAAACCTCCCAAGGGATCCCTTGTTGCTCCAACTGGTGTAAAACAATCATTTTGATCAAGGAGCGGTGAAAAAGGCTCTGCATTTGGTGGGCATAACTTCTCTTATTGACTACTGAAGCCATTTTGTCAATGCTCCAGTATAGGTAGTATGGTAGGTTCAGTAACTTAACCCTGGTGAAGTGCTTCAGAAGCCTTATGTGATAAGAGTAAACCCTGGAGTACCTCCCCTCACAAGTGAAGTACTTGATAATTTTCCTCATTAATAGGGCATACCTCTCTAGCAGGCAAGAGAAGGGGAAGACAACCTTGCAGCCTTGCTAATAGCTAGGTTTGAGGTAGGGCTCATAATAACTCAAGTCCAATTTATTTTGTTTAAACCATCTCTCACCAATGTCTGGAATTCTTGTGGCTTTAGCAATGGATTCAAATGAGAGTTCAAAGTTCACTCCTGCTAGGTTGTCTTGGTGATTTTGCAAACTGAGGATGAACAACCTAGTCAGATCTGAATAGCTTTGGACTTGCTTAATCTTCCCACAAAATTGATAACACCAAACATCTTGAAAATAGGTAAGTATCATTAGAGAGGAGGTGATTTGAATGGTGTCCAAGGGTTCAAACCTATTAACCCCTCCTCCTTTGTGCTTAGGTTTTGGTAGGCCTTTGAGTTTCATCACTGCTGGTATGAATCTCTTCTTCGGACATGATGACTGGTTTTAGCACAAAAGGCCCTTTTTAAACTTGTTTGAGAGCCTTTAGGTCAAAGGGTGATAATGAGTGATGTAAGGACAAAATTGTGAAAATGAGGGCTAAGATGAAGCTTCCAAGGAGTGTGTTCAAATTTTTAGAGGTTGGTATACTGTCTCTGAGTGTATATATATATATATATATATATATATATATATAACCCTTCTCTTTGGAAACCCTAACCTAAGAGGTCAAAAAATTGGTTTTTGTGCAGCTTAGGGTTTGGTTATATTAGGCCAAAAGATGCCTTTCTAGATTATGCAAAGAATGGTTGGTAAGTGATAAAAAGGAGTTACTAACCCTTTTTTACTATTTGCAGAAGAGTTGGAAGCAAAAAAAATTGATTTTGGCCCTTTTGGAGTAAATCTGGGAAAATTCTGTCTGTGCGTAGCACTTGCCCAACTGCATGTTTAGGTCGGGTCGAGCTGGCCTATCGAAGCGTAGTGCCGGGTCAGAGAAGGGCCAGTCGGGCCTACCGGAGCATAGCGCCGGGTCGGAGAAGGGCTAGTCAGGCTGTTCGTAGCGCAGCTCCGGGTCGGTTTGGTGGTTAGTTGGGCTTCCCCTGTGCCTGTGCCTAGTGCCTGCCCAGGTGTGTAGCGTCGGGCTCCAGGTGTGTAACGCATTGTTAAATAAAACTACGACCACCTCATCTATGCATAGCACCGAGAGCCAAGTGCGTAGCTCCGGCCTTGATGCACAACACCTGAGAGTTTCTCCCAAATTTGCAGAAAAACCCTCCAAACTCACTTTCAACAGCGTCTTCTCCTTTTTGATATGACAATGAGATGTAAAAGAGGCTAAAGAGGCTTTATAGTCTTTTTTGAAACTGATTTGATGCCAGAACCCTCTTTATAAGATTTATTTCCCCCTTTATTTCTCTTACTATGTTTTTTCAGCTTTTTAGTCCTGTAGGTGTTAGTTTGATATGAAAATGGCTTTCTCTTTACAAGTGTCCTTTAAATGTTCTTTTCAGATTGATAAACTTTCTAAAGAAGCCAAAACTATGCTTCTCATCTATAATTGGAAAATGAAACCCTTTCATGATTCTTACCACTTATACACAACATATTTTGTCATATCTTGCCATTTCTTTCCTCTGATTTACATTCTGTCCAGTTTTTCTGTGAAGTAGTGAGGAGAAACCCCTTGGTGGGAGAAAACCCCTAGTATCAAGTATAAAGAAGCTTGGCCTTTTAAGATGTGCCCCTTTATTTGAAACATTCTTGCCTTGACCTTATCAAATTTTCCTATAGGAAAACACTTTTGACAGTCTTGTAAAGTGTCATTCATGTACATCCACCTTGTGAAGAATAGTCATTTGATAAGGAGGCCCTTTTTGGGAGTTTCACTGCTCTGTTGTAAGTCAGTGGCATATTTGTTCTTTAAACCTCTTTGACAATGATGTAGGTCTAGTGAGAGGGGAAAGATAGTTTAAACCCATTTTTGGTGTCTTTCATGGTCACTTCTGTGCATGCAGGTGTGTACCCAATTTCTTCTTTTGATCATTGTCTCCTTTGAACTTGGACAACCATTTTATCAGTATTAACCCATGTTGGCTAGAGTTGCCTCCTTTTTCATTTTCTTCCCTCATGCTTGCTTCCTTGACTTATTTGAATATTTTTGTGTCCTTACTTTGAGAAGACAAACCTTGAATTGATATTTCTATCTCTTTTGCTGATACCTTTCAACATCATCCCTCCTTTGGTGTAGTGGAGTACTAGTGTTTGGGTCTGCCTTCTTAGATCCCTTTAGCTATCTGATTTTAACCTTTTGATGAGGTGGAGTTAGTGTCTCTAGGCCAAACCTTTGTGGATAGTTTGAAACCTTTTGAAGCCATCTGCTGTTATGAAGGAGGATTCTTTGTCATTATGTAACCATCTTTTTCCATCTTGCCAAACTCCTAGGTTTTAGGGTTGCTTAGGAAAAAGTAAATAGTGTTGTCTTCTAAGTTCTCAAAAACTTCACAAAACTCAATAATCATTCCCAAAAATTCTTCAATGAGAATTTGAAGGAATTGAGGTGGCCTTTGCCTTTGTAACCCTAGGAATGATTCCTTGTTTGGTCAAAACTATTACAAACCCTAATTCTCATCGAACATATGCTTTCTACTTTCTTCTTGCTATGAATGGTCTTCTTATGATGATTTTCTCTTTTACCTTACCTCATTACTAATCTGATGGCTTTTTGAACCTCTTGCATAAATGTGAGTAAAGGGAAATTGTCCCTTTGTAGATTCATGCCTTTAGGTTAAAGATTTCCTTGAATGACCCTTTTTTATCAGCTTAGACAAGATCACCTGTTCTTTTTTTCTTTGAATATACTTTCTTCATATATGAAAAAAAAAGTTTGTAGGGCACCAAATCCATCCTATGACTTTGTGAAAACCCCAGGTGACCTAGTGGATGCATTCTTGGACTTGGTTTTTGGACTGAGACCTAGAATTTGGGATCATCAAGTGCAAGATATAGTTTATGATAGACTGATGTATTGAAGATCCAAAATCCAATGTACTTGATTTATCTAAAGAGTCTACAGAGATAGTTTGAGACCATCAATGTTTTGAGAGTGTTTTGGGAGACACAACAAAGTTGTTTGATTGGTGGTCTTAGGTAGCAGTGGGGGTTTTTAGGCAAAAAAAAATAGAGGATTTGGGCCAAAGGTGAAAGAATATAGACAAGAAGGGTAACATAAGCCACTAATGATTTTTCTGGCATTGATAAACAATGCTAGACATGGTGGAAAGATGAAATAGTGAAAAATTATCTTTAAGGATGATGAAGGCAGTGAGATTTCTAGAACTCACAATGTTCAAGAACTTTGTTTCTAGAAATATAGAGAAAACATTTAGTCATCTATGCAGGCAAAAATTACTGATGACTAATAGTGGCTCCACTTGGGGAGGGTAGCTCCTTTTCAGGAGGTGTCCAGAACTTCAGATTTCTGGCTTTATGAAGACCAGGGCCTCATCCTTTGGGAAGATTTTTACCTCTTTTTCTTGTTGATGCTTGCTCAAAGTGTTGGAATATTGTCATTGATGGCAAGGCATTGGCTACAAAGGAGCATCTGATCAAAAGAACAGAGGAAGTATCGGTTGATCAAAAGAACAGAGGAAGTAGCGGTCAAGGAGCAGAAACAAGTAAAATAGGAGATATGTTGGAAAATTTCCTGGAAAAATGAAACATGGTATGGCAACTGTACATTGGTGCTTATGGAACCGGAATGGAGCATGAAGAGGCGGAACGACGAATTTAAGGTCACAAAGGAATCTGGTGTGAATTTCTTGCGTTATATATTATGGATGTTACGAAGATTGCGTCAAACTAGTGTCAAGCCTCAATAAAAAAAATAATGGGTTAATCTGTTGATAAAGAGCGCAAGCGATGTCACAGTAAATAAGTCAATTTACAATAATCAAGCAGGGGGAGTGGAACCTTGAGCGAAGAAGGCGGAACCTTGCGAGAGGAACAATAATGACGGTTTCTGGTTTTTATCGCACCACTCTCGTCAGGCAAGTGGTATTTCCTGGTGAAGAGCGATTCCATAGAATGCTCGACACGCATCCCTGTACGACTTCACAAAACCACTTTTGACCGTGTGCCATCACGCGTTATACTTCGACCCAGGATGCCCAGCGATATCATTGAGCGTTTTTTATCTGGGAACGGGTCATCGGATGGTCCTCATTTGTTGAAGGTGCGCAAAAATTAAAAAAGGTACAGCGGGCCATCGCACGTTAACGATCGGTATTGGAGGTCGAGCGATATGCATATACGCCATTGATCTGGAAGTTTTCTAATATAACGATGATCGAATGCTGGACTTGTGAGAAGTTTACCTATGGTACCATGTGCATATTTGATTGGCTATTGACTATATTTGTGGGCCCAGGGTAAAAGGTTTACCATATTATTTGGAAGAATTAAAATGTGAAGGGTTAACTTTAATTCTAAAGTTTTGTTCAAAATTATTTATTTATCAATTTCTTTAAATTTATAAATAAAATTAAAATAAAAGATCAAAAGCCCCGTGGAATAAACTAAAAGGAATACTATCAGCGGTTCGTGGTTTTAACCCATGGTTTTAATAAAGGGAAAACTATATAAGGAGAAGAAAAATAAAGAACGGGGTAGGCATTGTAAGGGTTGTGAACGAACAATTTCTAAAAGGAATATTTGTATGGGCGAGCTCTGGTCTTAACTGATAAATTTGAAACTATGATGCACCCATGGATAGAATAATCTAACAATGATAAATCTCTGGTTTGTGTGAGTATATAGAAAGTAAATAAAACTGGTGACCGACAATGTATGTCATATGGAAACTGGTGGATCTAGTATGAAAATTGATGAAACGTGGTCTACAGTAGTGTTGAAGGTCGAAGCCTTCAGAAAGGGGGTTGTAGCTCCCTTCCAGTGATAGCTGGTAAACGATAGAAGGTTGTAGCCTTCTGCAGGTGGGTGCCTGCGTGCTGGTATAAGTCTGCACCAGCATATATTGTAAGAAGTCTTCTCTATAATAAATATTGAAAACTGAGATTACAGCAGTGGTGTTTTTCTCGTGAATTGGGTTTCCACCTTAAATTCTGGTATTCATATGTGCTGATGGTTTGTTCTGTTATTTCTGTTCATGCTTAATGCTTATATGATGCAATACTCTAAGTAAAGACATAATAAGATATCAGGTCATACCTGTTGGATGCAGTACTATAACATGTGTTTTTAAGAGAAAGAAAAGAAAAATTGTTCAGTATTAAATACTGATTCACCCCCCTCTCAGTATTTTTCCCCACAATTGGTTTTAGAGTAGGTCCTTCCGAAAAAGCTTAGCCTCTAGAAGGAAGATCAAGCAAGATGAGCAATCAAGATGGAATAGCATCTATCAGGCCTCCGCTTTTTAACGGAAATAATTTAATATTCTGGAAAACAAGGATGAGATCCTATCTTCAGTCTCTGGGAGCAGAGGTATGGGCAATTGTTGAACAAGGATATCAATACCCAGCTGCAGTACCAACAGATCCGACAAAACGAAAGAAATATGAAACGAATGCAAAGGCGGTCAATGCTCTATTGGGAAGTCTAACTGAATCTGAATTTGTCAAAGTCATGCAACTGAATACAGCCAAGAAAATATGGGACAAAATCATTCTAAGTTATGAAGGTGATGCAAAGGTAAAAAGTGCTAAACTCCAAACTCTCAAAATTCAATGTGAGAATCTAAAAATGGATAATGAAGAAAGCATTCCAAATTTATTTTTACGAATTGATGATATTGTAAATAGTATGAGAAATCTGGGAGAAACAATAACCGAATCTACCTTGGTTGAGAAAGTCTTAAGATCACTAATAAAAAAATTTGAGTCAAAAGTTTCTGCCCTTGAAGAAAAGCAGGATCTTCAAAATCTTACTGTGGTGCAACTTCATGGCATACTAACTGCATATGAAATGAGAAGAGGAGGACCTTTTGAAGTCAAAGAAGCAGTCTTTAGAACTTCTACAAAAGGGAAGGAAGTACAAAAAAATAAGGATCAGGATATATCTTAGAAGAAGATGAGATAAACTTTGTAAAGAAACTTCAACTTGGCACAGGACAGTTCAGAGGTAAGCTTCCTTTCAAATTTTTTGATTGTGGAAGAGTTGGTCATTATGCTGCTAAGTGTCCTTATAAAGAAACACATAAAAAAGGGAAGGAAGTAGAAAAAAGGAATAAGAATCGTTTTAGCACTAGAAAGAGTTACTACACTCGTGAAGATAGTGATGGGTTATCTGATAGTGAGGAAGAATGTGAACAAGACCTTAGAATTCTCATGGCATTTGAAAAAGAATCTAGAGAAGAAAAAGATACTTTTGTGGATGCTCTAGCAGACAGTGATTTTCTTGATGAAAACATTAAACTCAAGACTTGCTTAGAAGAAAGTAAAATAATCATAAAAACTCTGAAAAATCAGCTTGAAGAAAAGGAGAAACACAATGAGAAATTAGAGTGTGAGGTAGTAAGTCTAAGAAAAGAACTTGAGAAAGTAAAAACTCTGAATCTTAGATTTGCTAAAGTATCTGAAACATTAGATGAGATTATCAAGGTACAACGTTCTCCTATTATAAATACAGGTCTTGGATATATTGGAGAATCTTCTTAGGTTTCAGCACCAAATTATCTAAAAGCTGTTACAGCTGGTCTACAACATGTTGCCACTCAGCAAGGGAATAAAGAATATTACAGATAAAGCATGATCATCTCAATTCAAAAAACACTAACAGGAATGTCTTTCAAAGAAACACCAATCAACAAGTAAATTCATATAGAATATTTTATGATCCCAGAAATTTCTTCTTCAATGGACAATGTTTCTCATGTCACAATTTTGGTCATAAAGTTGTTCAATGTGTTGCATATAAAACCATCATGACAAGAGAAGAAAGAAAGAAAAGGATTGATATTGAAACAAAGAAGAATACTTATAACAACTTTTCTCCTCTTCAAAATGATGTTGAATGTGCTTATTGCAATAACTTTGGCCATGAAGAATCTGAGTGCAGGAGCAAAGTTCAGCCAAAAGAACATGTACCTTCAAGCTCCAAATTATGGAAAAAGAAGGAACTACAAGTTGAAAATTGTGGCATAGCGTTATTTGCAAAAGATGAAGAAAACCAATGGTACATTGATAGTGGATGCTCAAGACACATGACAGGTGATAAAGACAAGCTTCTTGCATATAGTACTCTAGAAAAAGAAAAAAATGTTACATTTGGGAATGATACTCCTGCAGTCATTAAGGGAAAAGGGTCTGTTTTTCTAAAAGAAAAGGTGAAAGCTAATGAAGTCATGTATGTGGATGGATTAAAAAATAATTTTTTGAGTGTAAGTCAAATGTGTGATCAAGGAACTGAAGTTGTCTTTAGTTCAAAAGAATGTGTGGTACATGATCTTGATACAGGTAAAGCAATTATAAAAGGAAAAAGAACTTCAAACAACCTGTATATATTGAAGAACCCCAAAGAACAATGTTATTTGAGTAAATCTTCAGAAAATTGGCTATGGCATAGAAGGTTGGGGCATCTGAGCTTCTCTCAAATCAAAAAATAAATAAGACTTAAAGTTGTTCTTGATCTTCCCAATATTACTCTACCTGAAAATATCATATGTAAATCTTGCCAATTCAGTAAGCAAACTAGGGTACATAAGCAAACTAGGGTACAATTTAATGCCAAGGAAGGATCATCAAGTAAGCCTCTTGAACTCATTCATACTGACATATGTGGACCTATGAGGAAAAAGTCACCATGTGGTGAAGAATACTATATCTTATTCATTGATGATTTCTGTAGAATGTGTTGGAATGGGCTACTTAAACACAAAGATGAAGCATTTGAGAAATTTCAGATCTTCAAAGCACTAGTTGAGAATGAATTAGATCTAAAAATCAAGTGTCTCAGATCTGATCAAGGAGGAGAATATACATCCAATGAATTCCTTGAATTTTGTGAACAACATGGCATAAAAGATAGTTCTCTGTAGCTGGCACTCCACAACAGAATGGCGTTGCAGAAAGAATGAACAGAACAGTTCAACAAATGTCTAGAGCTATGCTTGATGATTCCGGAACACCTGAGACATTTTGGGGAGAAGCAGCACATACAGCAGTAAAAATTCTCAACAAAGCACATGTTCGTGTAAATAGTGATAAAACTCCATATGAACTCTGGTATGGTAATCCTCCCACTATAAAGCATTTTAGAATTTTTGGGAGCAAATGCTTTATCAAGAATAATGATGAAAAACTTGGCAAGTTTGAACCCAGAGAAGATGAGGCAATATTTATTGGTTACTTTTCTAGGAGTAAGGCATATAAATGTTACAATAAAAGACTTCGAAAGATTGTTGAATGTATTGATGTTGTTATTGATGAGTCTCCTGTAGCCCCAAAAGAAGAAAAGCAAACAACGGATGAAGATGATGAGGACACATATCCTTCTACATCAAACAATAATGATACAAACAGTGCACCCAGTGAAGAACCTGAAGAGGAGTTGTCTAAAAAGGCTCCATCTAGATATGTTCAAAAGAATCATCCAGAATCTCAAATTTTGGGAGAAAAGGGATCAGGTGTACAAAAAAGAAGGACTCTTGTGGGATCTTCTAGAAATCTGGAATTTTTGTCCACTATTGAACCTCACAGTGTCAGTCAAGCTAGCAAAGATCAATGTTGGATTCAAGCCATGAATGAAGAGCTTGATCAAACTGAAAAGAATCACACTTGGGAATTAGTACCAAGGCCTCATGACAAAAATGTCATTGGAACTAAATGGATATTCAAAAACAAGTTAAATGAGAATGGGGATGTTATAAGAAATAAAGCTAGACTTGTGTGCAAAGGGTATGCTCAACAAGAAGGTATAGACTTTGAAGAAACCTTTGCTCATGTAGCCAGACTTGAAGCCATAAGAATGTTTCTTGCTTTTTCAAGCTTCCAACAAATCAAAGTTTATCAAATGGATGTTAAATCTGCTTTTCTCAATGGTGATCTAGAAGAAGAAGTTTATATAGAACAACCCGAAGGATTCATTTTGGGAAATGATGAAAAACTTGTTTGTAGACTTAAAAAGGCTCTATATGGTCTCAAACAAGCTCCAAGGGCATGGTACTATCGTCTTGACAAATATCTTCATCAACAAGGATTTTCAAAAGGGTCTGCTGATAGTAACTTATACACAAAAACTGAAAATAACAAACTATTGATTGTGGTTGTATATGTTGATGATATCGTTTTTGGAAGGAATAAAGAGTCTATGAGTCAGAAATTTGCTTCTGATATGCAGAAAGAATTTGAAATGTCTTTGCTTGGGGAACTAACATTCTTTCTTGGCTTGCAAGTGCAACAAGCAACATATGGGATATTCTTGTCATAAGAAAAATATCTCAAGCAAATCCTGAAGAAGTATGGAATGGAAGACTGCAAACCTGTAAGTACACCAATGATAACCGGATGTAATCTCAGTTCTAATGATGATTCCCCCATGGTGAATCAACCTGAATATAGATCTATGATAGGAAGTCTACTTTATCTCACTGGGAACAAACTAGACATCATGCATGCAGTTGGGATTGTTGGACGATTCCAAGCTAATCCAAAAGAGTCTCATCTTCAGGCTGTAAAAAGAATATTCAAATATCTACAAGGAACTCAAGACTTTGGACTATGGTATCCAAAGAATGCTGATCTTACTCTTCATGCATACACTGATGCAGATTGGGCTGGATGTGTTGATGATCGGAAAAGCACCAGTGGTGGTGCATTCTATATGGGGCCTTGATTAGTATCTTAGTTCAGCAAGAAGCAAAGCTCCATTGCCTTATCTATAGCAGAAGTAGAATATGTGGCCGCTGCATCATGTTGCACTCAACTTCTCTGGATGATGCAAACCCTACAAGACTTTCAAATCAAATGCTCACCTCCTATCTCCATTATGTGTGATAATACAAGTGCTATCAGTATCTCAAAGAATCATGTTATGCATTCCAAGACCAAGCACATTCCCATCAAATATCACTTCTTACGTGAACAAGTGCTTGAAAAAAAGGTGAAATTGGAGTATGTTTCCTCCAAAGAACAAGTGGCTCATATATTTACCAAACCTCTACCCAGGGAAGCGTTCGAATATCTCAGACAGAAACTAGGAGTATTCTCTGCCATGCAGAGGATCAGGTCTACTTAAACACAGAAGATTAAATTGGTTAAGAGGTGTTGTTAGGCATCTCTGAATGCACAGGCTCAGGGGGAGCATTGGTCATATGAAAAGGATGAATTGTTGTTTGATGATGCATCATGATCTCAGGGGGAGCATGGTATTGTTGGAACAAAGGATCTCGATCAACCCTTTGCCATTGATGTCAAAGGGGGAAGAAAAGCAAAGAAGGGCTTCTAGAAGATAAATAGAGAAAGATTATTACGGAGGAAGCATATTGCCATCAATGCCAAAGGGGGATATTGTTGGAATATTTTCATTGATGGAAAAGGCATTGGCTACAAAGGAGCATCTGATCAAAAGAACAGAGGAAGTATCGGTTGATCAAAAGAATAGAGGAAGTAGCGGTCAAGGAGCAGAAACAAGAAAAAGAGGAGATATGTTGGAAAATTTCCTGGAACAATGAAACATGGTATGGCAACTATACATTGGTGCTTATGGAAATGGAATGGAGCATGAAGAGGCGGAACGGTGAATTTAAGGTCACAAAGGAATCTGGTGTGAATTTCTTGTGTTATATATTATGGATGTTATGAAGATTGCGTCGAACTGGGTCAAGCCTCAATAAACAAAATAATGGGTTAATCTGTTGATAAAGAGCACAAGCGATGTCACAATAAATAATTCAATTTACAATAATCAAGCAGGGGGAGTGGAACCTTGAGCAAATAAGGTGGAACCTTGCAAGAGGAACAGTAACGGCGGTTTCCGGTTTTTATCGCACCGCTCTCGTAGGGAAAGTGGTATTTTCTGGTGAAGAGCGATTCCATAGAATGCTCAACACGCGTCCCTGTACGACTTCACAAAACCACTTTTCACCGTGCGCCATCACGTGTTATACTTCGACCCAGGATGCCCAGCGATATCATTGAGCACCGTTGATCTGGGAAGGGGTCATCGGACGGTCGTCATTTGTTGAAGGTGCGCGGAAATTAACACAAGTATGGCAGGCCATCACATGTTAACGATCGATATTGGAGGTCAAGTGATATGCATATACGTCATTGATCTGGAAGTTTTCTAATCTAACGGTGATCGAACTCTAGACTTGTGCGAAGTTTACCTATGGTACCATGCGCATATCTGATTGGCTATTAACTATATTTGTGGGCCCGGGGTCAAAGGTTTACCATATTATTTGGAAGAATTAAAATGTGAAGGGTTAACTTTAATTCTAAAGTTCTATTCAAAATTATTTATTTATCAATTTCTTTAAATTGATAAATAAAATTAAAATAAAAGATCAAAAGCCCCATGGAATAAAATAAAAAAAATACTGTCAGCGGTTTGTGGTTTTAACCCATGGTTTTAATAAAGGGAAAACTATATAAGGAGAAGAAAAATAAAGAACGGGGTGGGCATTGTAAGGGTTGTGAACGAACAATTTCTAAAAGGAATATATGTATGGTCTAGCTCTGGTATTAACTGATAAATGTGAAACTATGATGCACCCATGGATAGAATGATCTGACGATGATAAATATCTGGTTTGTGTGAGTATATAGAAAGTAAATAAAACTGGTGACCGTCAATGTATGTCATATGGAAACTGGTGGATCCAGTATGAAAATTGATGAAACGTGATCTACAGAAGTGCTGAAGGTCAAAGCCTTCAGAAAGGGGGTTGTAGCTCCCATCCAGTGATAGCTGGTAAATGAGAGAAGGTTGTAGCCTTCTGTAGGTGGGTGCCTGCGTGCTAGTATAAGTCTGCACCAACATATATTGTAAGAAGTCTTCTCTATAATAAATATTGAAAACTAAGATTACAACAGCGGTGTTTTT
This sequence comes from Pinus albicaulis, assembly GCA_034641835.2. NCBI lineage: Eukaryota > Viridiplantae > Streptophyta > Pinopsida > Pinales > Pinaceae > Pinus > Pinus albicaulis. Next base: position 86,104,238 of record CM076570.1, read on the forward strand.
CTCCCGAATTGGGTTTCCACCTTAAATCCTGGTGTTCATATGTGTTGATGGTTTTTTCTATTATTTCTGTTCATGCTTAATGCTTATCTGATGCAATACTCTAAGTAAATACATAATAAGATATCAGGTCATACTTGTTGGATGCAGTGCTGTAACATATGTTTTTAAGAGAGAAAAGAAAAATTGTTCAGTCTTAAATACTGATTCACCCCCCTCTCAGTATTTTTCCCAAAAAAAAGGTTGTTATCTCAATAATATGAAAGACATGATTATCTTAAATCCATCTCTACCTACCCAACCTACTTTCCTAACATTTTCTCTTCTTCAAGTGCATTTGGACTAGCAACCTTGACATATTTTTTTTTTTTTTTGAAAGAAAAATAAGCTATCTACTTCTGCCTTATGTCTTCTTGGAGCTCAGATTAGGCTAATGAAATCCTTTGATTCTCTACCTATACTATTCAACTGTCAAGGTTAAACTATTTGACAGGATTTATTCACTAGGCTACAAACATGAAATTGAAATCATGGCTAAATCAGGATTAGAAAATCTGATTTACCATGGGTTTGTGGCATAAAAACAAACTGCACAAAAATTTTATTTTGCATAAAAGTAAAATAGAAAGATAAGGGTTGTGATCTATCATTTATTATGCATCCTCATCTTCCTCTTTGGTTCAGTTTTGAGCATCTGGAACCAGTATCTTTCATTCCCTAATCTATCCCTTTTTTACAAGTCAAGTTTGAATGATTTGACAAGCCCTCTTTCACTAATTTATCGGCAATAAATTGAAAACATGTTCAACCATGATTAGGTTAGATGACCGAACAAGACTTTTTGGCACAAGTAGTTGCATTTAGGCTTGCACACTTTCAACATCACTATTTTTTGGCTATGGGGCTATACCACTTTTCAAATCTTCCCTCTTTTTCTACCTTTCTATGTTTTTGTGTTTTTTCATTTTTTTCCAAACAATATAGAACTAAAAAGATGTTCACATGGATTAGATTATTTTGCATACCTATCTATCTATCCTAGTCTAACCTTTACATAATATACATTCATTTGGTGAAATCTCTTTTCCAACACAACCAATCAAGTAGATGATTCCATGAGGGATTTTATTTCAGCTCTTTGAGAGTGCTGAAGAAATAAAAAGGCCACTTCCACCTTACTTGTTTTCAAATAGTAGTGCCTAAAATTTTTCTCACACTTTGCAACAAACTGTTCTTGGCAGAACACACTTCTCCTTCAGATTTCTCAAGGAAAACAAAAAATGGATCTTGGAATAATACCTGATCTAGAGGATTTGAGATATAAGCTTCATTCAGGACTACTTCTTCTTCCACTTGGCTATGCTTTGGACTCTTTTGGGAAATAAACTCCACCTCTTCCTCATGATCATATGAACTAGTAGATTCATCATATGTGGCAATGTTATCCTCTAAAAAACCTGATGTGCTTTGATAGAGTGGGCTGAAATCTGTATGAAGGCCATCATATTGATGAGTAGGAGCACTCTTTGTCAACAGATCTTCTTAAGAAATAAGTGTATCAACTTTCTTGTGATCATCAATTTCCATGCCTTCATCTGCACTTTGTAATCTAAAGGAACTTGGTGGCTACAAATCTAGATTTAAGTAGGATTCCATGTCCAAAATGATTTCCTCATTCATTTCAGGAAAAGGCTCCTCATTGACAACTTGCTCAAGAATCTCATCATCCTCCTCAATCTCGACATCAAAGCTGAAAGATTGCTGATTTCCAACTATGAGAAAGTTATTTCTGATGGACTGAGGTGAAGTAGAGCAAAGATTCAGATACTCTTCACTTACTTCTAAACTTTCAAGGATTTCCTCATCAATGTCATAGGTGACATGTCTTGGATGATTACTGCTTTCAATCTGATGATAGTGAACTTAATCCCTCAAATCAACTGTTGATGGCTCTGCAAGGTTAGCTTCTGTTTGGAGAACATCATCATCATCAGATTGATCAAAATTTGGAGAATCATCAACATAAATAATTTCACCAATAAAACATATTGGGTTACCATTTTGTTCTTTTTTGAACTGATCTGCAAGTTCACTTTCTGATTTATGGCAGATGGAATTAGTTCATGAAGGTTTTGTTCATATGAAGGCTTAGAGGAACATGAATGTTTTGTTTATATGAAGGCTTAGAGGCTGGCTAAATGTTTAGCATCTTATTTATTTCCTATTCAGTCAAAAGAGGAGGAATTTTTCTCCTTCTTTGGATAGAAGTACCACAATTCTCTTTATCTTGTGAAGGCTTATTTTGAGGCTGAATGTTTTCTTGAGCCTCACCTAGAAGATATGGTGAATCATTATTTGTGCCTTCAAAGAGATTTTGTGTGTTTCCTTCTATTTCTTGATTGGGTTCTAACTCCTATAGGTTTTCATGATAGTTATCTTGAGAATAAAATGCATGGAGTTCTTCTAATAAATCTTCAGGATGCCAATTCCCTAAATCCTCATCAATGTTTAGAAGGTGTTGTATGAAATCTTAAAATTGATCACAACAATTTTCAGCTAATGATAAAGATAGAAAATATTCTTTATAACGTTCATAAAACACCTTGTGGAAATCTTTCAAGGAAAATAAGCTACCAGATTTTAGCCATTCATACCATTCTCTTGCCTTAGCCTCTAGAGTTTCCTTAAACATTTTCATGAGGCAGTCCTCATGCCATTCAACCTTTAACCTCCATACATGTATCTGAAATTGGATGAGGTGTAAAAAGGGGTCATCAACTTTTTCATCTTGAAATATAGGTAGGTTTTTCATCCAATTTATTTGAGGAATTTTGTATGGGAATCCAGGGATATTATCTCTACTCATTGGAGCATATCTCCTTTGTATCCTTGGATCCATTTTTGTTAAGGAGAAAGGTTCACTATGTTTTTTCAACCAGTCTAGATTTCTCTACCAGTGGAGTCATTAGGTCTATTGAGGGTTGTGGAGTCGCCAGGTGGAAGGTCTCAACTTTTTTGTCCACCATCAGCATGATTGGGATTGCTTAATGCATTGCTAGGGGAGTCTATGAGAACTAGTGGGGTCAATAGGACTATTGAAGACTAGTGGAGTCACCAGGTGCAGGATATTTACTATTTTAAGGGTGTGTTTGTTGTCGATCATCAACAACTGAATACCAATACAAGGAATTTTGCGGGTTTTATAAGTTCCTAAGGCTTTCTAAGATGTTATCTTCTTAGAATGTCCCACCGTGATGGTCATAATGTTAGGGTCCCATGATTTGGCAGATTGGAAGACCAATCCATTGGACTATGGAGTCAAGTGAAAGTCAAGAGTGTCTAAATGATGAAGCAGAGTGTGTTTCACGCCCAATTTAGCAAGGTCAATGGATCCTTAAGGTGATGTATGATGTGTAGTGAATATTAATTTTGGGAAAGACTAAGATGTCTTAAACATATATAGTTTAAAAGTTACAATACATGAGGTAGGGAAAACCATTAAGCTCAATAAACCATAATCTAAACTAATAAAAATCCAAGAGAAACATTCCAGTGATACATAGAGAGCATAAGAGCTTCTAACTTTAGAAAATCACCTTCAGATTTTGGGAAAACACATAAGACAATAAAAATAACTCAATTTATGGAGAGGGAACAACTAAACAACATATATCAAGTTATTGGGAACTCTAAAACAAGTTTGAAAGCATGGAAAAAGGGCAAGATCGAACGAGACCTCTTTGACTTAACCTAACAATCAATATTTCACAGAAAGGCTTCAAGATAGGGTTTTGAAAACTTCAAATAAGCAAGGCATACCATGAATCATACTTGTAAGCTAGCATACTAACCATACATGAAACAAAAACAATTTTTGGTGGGCCTAAGGAGCATTCAAGAATTCCTTAAGATGGAATCCTCCAAACAAGCTTCTCCATCATCAAGCCAAACAAGCCATTCATCCACTTCACAAAAGAAATTTCTTCTCCAAGCTCATGAAACCATGTATATTTCTCTTCAAGATCATCAAATGCCAACAAATAAATAGGGGCCTCATTCTCTATTTATGGAGAAAATGAGGACTAAAACCCTAAATGTGGTAGGAAAATGTCAAATATAGTCATAAATATTATTTATGGCCAAGAGACCATACAAGGCCCAAGGCACAGAATATCCCAAGAAATAAATGCTAAAATAACTATTTGCACCTAATTCTAGCTTAATTTGCCTCAAAAAACTCAAAAATACCTATTTTCAATAAATGAGTGTGTTTTGTTGAATTTTGGCCCAAAACACTCTAGGCAACCTCTGTGCGCAGTGCTACTTCAACAGAAAATAGGGTCTCTTGCAGCTAAGTTTTGGACCACTTCCCGACATCGGATTTGGCTCTATGATGGCTCGTTGGAAAGACTAAGGAGTATAAGTTTCATAATTTCTTGATTTTTTTTTAGTGGATTCAATTTAAAAGTCCAAAATTCAAATCTCCCAACAGTGCTCTGTGCGCAGCACCTGGTCTGAAAAGGAGGAAGAAAGGTCAAAGTTTTGATGTTTTTTGACCTTTTGAGGGGGTAAAAATGCTCCAAATGATCTGAAAATTGATGAGAAGACTGCTGGTGATGTGAGAAATCCAAAAATTCAAGCTTTGAGAGCTGATTATGTACCAATTTTGTGTGTAGCACCTAGGGTGCTGCGCTCCGAGGGGTCATAATTTGGAAAAAAACAAAAAGTTGTCCAATTTGCCTCAAAATTTGTGGAGATGTCCCTCAAGAGGTCTTGGACACCTGTTGAGAAGCCTTAGCCAAAATTCCAAGGCTATCCTACACTTTGGCTCTTTTTAGGTCTTCAAGCTTAATGAGGGCCTTCCTCAGTTTGGCACATGCAAGCATGTTCTTCCTTGCATAATGCTTTGTCATTTTCTTTTGTAAGGCAAGGCCTCCCTTCACCTCCTTGAAATGATTATGCTCCTCTTTGTAATAGTGGATGACACGTTGTGCCATCTCAAAGTCTCTTTCCCACTCCTGAAGCTGAGCATCTTTCTCCAAGAGAAGAAATTTTTTGTTCATCTCCTTGTCCTCAATGTCACTGTCTAAATCAATGAATTTAGGCCCTTGAGAAGTCCTCTTGATCCTTTTGCTTCTTCTTACCTTGACTTGTTGCTCACCCTTGTCCATATTTTCCTTGCCTTTGTATTTTTTATTGATACCTGGAGGAGAGATGGTCCTTTTCCTTTTTGAGGCAGCAAACACATCTCTTTTTCCTCTGTGGTATGTGCATGTGAAGGAATGATGAGGGTCCCTTGATCCTTGATAAAGTCACAATCCTTTTCATCTTTGCTATGGCTTTCATGAGTGACTTCATGCTCCATTGGGTCACTGATTTCTTGACCTTCAACCTCATCAACATCCTTGTTTTCCTCACTATTTTCCTCACTGACATCTTGGCTCTCAAACTGACCACTATCCTCCTCACTTGCCTCATTTTGACTCTCTCCTTCATTGAGGTCTTCTTCTCTGCCACTTTCTGCACTATCACCTTGGATTTCTTGGTCATTTGGAGGCTGATTAGTGTCATGACTATCATGAATATTTCCTTGCTTGTCACTGACTATCTCATTTGTATCAATGTCTTGGTCAATGCCTTGATTTTCAAACTCTGTTTCAGCACTTTTTTCACTGTGATTGGGCTCACTGTCATGCTCAAAACCATCATCCTCTTGGTTGTCTTGTATACTCTCCTGCTCACTGTGATCTTCATTGTTATTTTCAAAATCACCTTGGCTGTCATCTTTCTCATCATCAACACTCTTTTCTGTATATTACATTGTTTTGTGAGTTTCATCAATGTCACTGCTTTGCTCCTCTCCATCACTATCTTTCCCTTCAGGGCTGATATGTTCAACCTCTTCCTCTATGTCATCATCATTCATTTCATCATTTGGCTTTGTTTCTACCTCATTCTTTTCTTCACTTTCCTCGTCATCTTCTTGATTAAGCTCTGTTTTTGTATCACTATTTTTTTCCCTTGTATCACTTTCATCTCCCTCCTCATTTTTGCTATCATCAGCTTCCTTATCATTACTGCTATCATCATTGTTTTCTTATTCTACCTTAGTTTCCGCTTCACAATATTCTTCCTCATCGTTGTCATCTATTTTCCCCTTATTAGGGCTACTATCAGCTCCTTCATTTGATACATTAGGAGAAGGGATAGGAGGTGAATCTCTTTGTGGAGAAGGAATATGTGGAGATGAAGGAGGAGTGGAGGTAGGTGGATGTGAAGTGGAGGGGAAATTTTGCAGAATGAAGGCTTGGGGATTGAAAAATACATCATGAGAGATAAAAACCTCCCAAGGGATCCCTTGATTCTCTAGCTGATGTAAAAAAATCATTTTGATCAAGGAGTGGTGAAAAATGCTCTACATTTGGTGGGCATAACTTCTCTTCTTGACTACTGAAGCCATTTTTTCAATGCTCCAGTATAGGTAGTATGGTAGGTTCAATAACTTAACCCTGCTGAAGTGCATCAGAAGCCTTATGTGATAAGAGTAAACCCTGGAGTACCTCCCCTCATAGGTGAAGTACTTGATAATTTTCCTCATTAATAGGGCATACTTCTCTAGCAGGCAAGAGAAGGGGAAGACAACCTTGAAACCTTGATAACAACTATGTTTGAGGTAGGGCTCATAATAACTCAAGTCCAATTTCACTTGTTTAAAACATCTCTCACCAATGTCTGGAATTCATGTGGCTTTAGCAATGGATTCAGATGAGAGTTCAAATTTCAGTCCTTCTAGGTTGACTTGGTGATTTTTCAAACTGAGGATGAACAACCTAGTCAGATTTGAATGGCTTTGGACTTGCTTAATCTTCTCACAAAATTGATAACACCCAACATATTGAAAATAGGTAAGTATCATTGGAAAAGAGGTGATTTGAGTGGTGTCCAAGGCTTCAAACCTATTAACCATTCCTCCTTTGTGCTTAGGTTTGGTAGGCCCTTGAATTTCATCACTGCTGGTATGATTCTCTTCTTCAGACATGGTGATTGGTTTTAGCACAAAAGGCCCTTTTTAAACTTTTTTGAGAGCCTTTAGGTCAAAGGGTGGTAATGAGTGATGTAAGGACAAACTTGTGAAAATGAGGGCTAATATGAAGCTTCCAAGGAGTGTGTTCAACTTTTTAGAGGTTGGTCTACTGTCACTGAGTGTATTTATATATATAACCCTTCTCTCTGCAAACCCTAACCTAAGAGGTCAAAAATTGGTTTTTGTGCATCTTAGGGTTTGGTCATATTAGGCCAAAAGATGCCTTTCTATATTATGCAAAGAGAAGTTGGTAAGTGAGGAAAATGAGTTAATAACCCTTTTTTACTATTTATAGAAGAGTTGGAGGCAAAAAACATTGATATTTTCCCTTTTGGAGAAACTCTGGGAAAATTATGTCTGTGCGTAGTGCCTGCCTGACTGCACGTTCAAGTCAGGTTAGGCTATCCTATCAGAGCATAGCGCTGGGTCAGAGAAGGGCCAATCGGGCCTGTCGGAGCGCAACACTGGGTCAGAGAAGATCGAATCAGGCCAGTCAGAGTGCAACGTTGGGTCGGTTTGGTGGTCATTTGGGCTTCCCATATGCCTGTGCGTAGCACTCGCCCAGGTGCGTAGCGTCAAGATCCAGGTGCACATCGCGGTATTAAATAACACTATACCCACCTCGTCTGTGTGTAGCACCGAGAGCCAGGTGCATAGACCCGGCCTCGGTGCACAGCACCTGAGATTTTCTCCCAACTTTCCAGAAAACCCTCCAAAATTGCTTTCAATATCTTCTTAACCTTTTTGATATGAAAATGAGATATAAAAGAGGCTAAAGAGGCTTTATAGTCTTTTTTTAAACTGATTTGATTCCAGAACCCTCTTTATAAGGTTTATTTCCCTCTTTATTTCTCTTACTGTGCTTTTTTTCTTTTTAGTCCTGTATGTGTCAGTTTGATATGAAAATGGCTTTCTCTTTGAAGGAAACCTTTAGATGTTCTTTTCAGATTGATAAACTTTCTGAAGAAGCCAAGACTATGCTTCTCATATATATTTGGAAAATGAAACCCTTTCATGATTCTTACCACTTATACACAACATATTTTGTCATATTTTTCCATTTCTTTCCTCTGATTTACATTCTGTCCTGTTTTTCTGTGAAGTAGTGAGGAGAAACAGCTTGGTGGGAGAAAAACCCTAACAGCAAGTATAAACAACAACTTGGCCTTTTAAGATGTGCCCCCTTTATTTGAAACATTTTTGCCTTGACCTTATCAATTTTTCCTGTAGGAAAACACTTTTGACAATCTTGTAAAGTGTCATTCATGTACATCCACCTTTTGCAGAATAGTCATTTGATAAGGAGGCCCTTGTTGGGAGTTGCACTACTATACTGTAAGTTAGTGGCATATTTGTTCTTTAGACCTCTTTGACAATGATGTAGGTATATTGAGAGGGGAAAGCTAGTTTAAACCCCTTTTTTGTATCTTTCATGGCCACTTCTATGCATGTAGGTGCCTACAAAATTTCTTCTTTTGATCACTGTCTGCTTTGAACTTGGACATCTCATTTTATCAGTAATGACCCATGTTGGCCATAGTTGCCTCCTTTGGCATTTTATTCCCTCATGCTTGCTTCCTTGACTTCTTTGAATATGTTTGTGTCCTTTCTTTGAGAAGAAAAACCTTGAACTGATATTTTTTTCGCTTTTGCTGATACCCTTCATCATCATCCCTCCTTTGGTGTAGTGGAGTACTGGTGTTTGGGTTTGCCTTCTTAGATCCCTTTAGCTGTCTGATTTTAACCTTTTGATGAGGTGGAGTTAGTGTCTCTGGGCCAAATCCTTGTGGATAGTTTGAAAGCCTTTGAAGCCATATGCTATTTTGAAGGAGGCTTCTTTGTCACCATGTGACCATCTTTGTTCATCTTGCCAAACTCCTAGGTTTTAGGGCTACTTAGGAAAAAGTAAATAGTGTTGTCTTCTAAGTTCTCAAAAACTTCACAAAACTCACTAATCATTCCTACAAAGTCTTCAATGAGAATTTGAAGGAATTGAGGTGGCCTTTGCCTTTGTAACACTAGGACTGATTCCTTATTTGGTCAAAACTGTTACAAACCTTGATTCTCATCAAACATATGCTTACTGCTTTCTTCTTGCTATGAATGGTCTTCTTATGATGATTTTCTCTTTTACCTTACCTCATTTCTAATTTGATGGATTTTTTACCCTCTTGCATAAATGTGAGTAAAGGGAAGCTGTCCCTTTGTAGATTTATGCCTTTAGATCAAAGACTTCCTTGAATGACCATTTTTTATCATCTTGGAAAAGATCACCTGTTCTTTTCTTCTTTGAATATACTTTCTTCATATATGAAAAACAAAGTTTGTAGGGCACCAAATCCATCCTATGACTTTGTGAAAATCCTAGGTGACTTAGTGGAGGCCTTCTTGGACTTGGTTTTTGGACTAAGACCTAGAATTTGGGATCATCAAGTGCAAGATGGAGTTTATGATAGAAATATGTATTGAAGATCCAAAATCAAATGTACTTGATTTATCTAAAGAGTCTACAGAGATAGCTTGAGGCCATCAGTGTTTTGAGAGTGTTTTGGGAGACACAACAAAGTTGTTTGATTTGTGGGCTTAGGTAGCAGTGGGGGTTTTTAGGCAAAAAAAAAACATAGGATTTGGGCCAAAGGTGAAAGCATATAGACAAGAAGGGTGACATAAGCCACTAATGGTTATTTTGGGACTGATAAACAATGCTAGACGTTTTGGAAAGATAAAATAGTGAAAATTTATCTTTAAGTATGATGAAGGCAGTGAGATTTCTAGAACTCACAATGTTCAAGAACTTTGTTTCTATAAATCTAGGTTTTGGTGTCTGGATATGAAAAATATTCAATCCTTTTTCCACATAAATTATCAACCCGAGGGCGTTAGTTATTTCAAGACTAACAACAAAGTATATGCAGATACAAGAACATGGTTTGTTGTGAATCACAGGTTTAATCTATAACATAAATACCATTTTAACAGAAATAAATAATCTGTAGAAATAAAAAGAATCCACAACAATAAATGTAATTATAATATAAATTAAAGAATCACACAAAACACAGTTCTAAAAGAAAAGAAATAAGAACACAGCACCTGATCACAAGAGTGGGCCCAACTCTTGGATTAGGGTTGCGGAAACTCAAGGATTACAGGAGAAAAAATGAGCTGTTGTGTATTCGATGAATAATAGAAAGATTAATTACAAGATTTGTACCATAGTCCTGAGATCCCCAATTTCTCCCAACAACTCCATTGTTACGAAAATACATATTTTTACAACAGCAACCAGATTACCCAGCAAGAAACCGTAAGAAAGCCAAAGATAACGTTGATACATCCATGGCTGTTACGTTGTAGCAAAAAATAAGGGAGGTGCTGGAAAATGATGGGATGTGCCCTGTCTTGTGGTCGTGACGCGCCTGTTGTAGCCAAATCTAGAGAAATATAGGAGTTAATACGTAAAAAGGTAAAACCTCCATGAAAAGTACATCATTAATCAAATATTCCATAAAATATAGGAGAAAGGGTTTTACCTCATGCTTTTAAGATGAAAAATGGCACGAAGAGATAGAAATGTAGGGTAAAAATGAGAGAATAAAGTATACAAATCCAGTGCCCAACATCTCCCCCCAACTAATCTATCTGCATGTCCTCATGCAGCTCATTTTCTCCTTAGGTCTAGATTGGATTGACTTTGATCGGCATGAAGCTCTATGAGGTAATATTCTACAGCCATCTCTGTTCCTGGTGGCTTATATCCTTCTGTCAAAACAACGTCTTTCCACCAGTCGGGTTCAATGTTATAAGAAGGATTATACTGTTCAGTTGGCAGCCATAAAAGGGGAAATCAAAATCTCAATCCCATCTATCTAACCCCACAGGTATGAATAAATGCCACATAAAATGGAATTATTTCCAAGGCATGTGCAAAGTTAGGTGCCCCAAATGGTTCTCTTCCCTTCACGGCTAAAGAAGACAACATCCATCTTTTCTGACAACTGTCTAGGGCTTCGTGGTGAAATGTCGTAATATGGCCGACACACAGGTCAGCACACCACTTCTAAGTTGCCATCATGTGTTCCTTTTGGCCCTCAATCTATAGAAAGGTATAATTTTTATTGTAAATATTTGCGGACTGACCATGCTCTCTTATTACCATTAATGGTTTTCCGACTTGATTTTCTTCAAATGTATCCCAGGCCTTTCTTCATTTAATCTGATTGATGGTATAGGAGGTGAAATCCATTAAATGGATGTCCCCCATGAATGGAATAGGGTTAAAGGACTGATCATGCTTTAAATAATACCCATGCATGTAGAGCTCACACATTAAATGTTGTCCTCTAATATCATGAATTTTTAAAATACGAAGAAATTGAATGGGGTCCTCAATTTCGTATCAAATATCCTTATATATAATTTCAAGACAAAAGTAAAGAAATTGCTCATGAAGGAATAAGGCATAGCTATGTGTAGGAGGTCTGCAGGCCATTAGCTGCTGTGCTAGGGAGAACATCTTCTCCTTATCTATATTTAGCAACTAAACTTTTTCTTCCAACTCTTCTATCCTAGCTTTCTGTTTGGCCTACTTCAGCCAAGCCTTCTATAATTGATCTATGCACCCTGTAACAACTCCAACAACCTGTTCTAGAACCCTAACTATCTATTTCTTGTGGTCGCACGCTGTAGACTGCCATTTTTGAATTTCGGCGGCTAATGCGAATTCTCGACCTTCAAACAATTCTTCGATTGGGACGGTCTGAGTAGCCACAGTGGAGAATTCAAACTTTGGCTTTATTGACCTCCATTTTTAAACCTTTACCTTCCTTTTTAAATGTGAAACTTGCTTCTTCAAACTTCAAACTTCTCTTTTCAATCTCATGGTTTCACTAAATTGCAGTTGGTACCTCTTTTTAAGAAGTAACCTTCTTTTCTCGCACTTGTCACACAATAATTTGTCACCATCCTTGCAATCCCCATCTCACCCATTGGAGGGTTGTTTTTGTGACCAATAAGTAGTGTCATGCCTTGAAAATACCATCACTGCATCCCTTTCCATGAGGACAACATTCCTTCTGTTGATCATTTCCTAAGCAGACCCCTAAAAACACCTGTTTTTGCCTTGGTGCTCGTAGCCCGTTATGTCCTCGTGCCAATGAGGAAAATTAACATTGAGCACATGCCAGTTGGCACTCTGTCCTAGTTAAGCACTCGCGCCAACCTGCTTATGGAAATTTTTTTTAAAAATAGGCGAAGTTTCGATTACAACAACTTCATGGATGAGTCATGAGGAGTGGTTTCGACTGAATAACCACGGCCTTCCTCCTTTGGCCTCTTGTTTCCACCTTATGGGGAACCTCCCAAGGGTTAAGGCCTCCCTTCCACTATTGTAGGGATCCCAACCTCCTCCTCTCCTCTATAAATATATCCATCTTCCATTGATGAAGGGGTTGAATGGTTGAGCCTAAGTAGTATTGGTAGCCTGAATAGAGCTGAAACAATTGTAAGGATATTATCGTCAGACAACCAAAGAGAGAGAGAGACTTGTCCTTTCACCGATGAGCTTTATCGAGATGTACTCCTCTGTCGAACCACCGAAGGAAGATCCAGTGTCAGAGCTTAGGTTTTATCTTTATTTGTTTTGATTAATAATAAACGAATTCGATTTTGTTCCACTCAGATGTTCATGTTTTATGTTATGAGTTGTATCTTCTCTGACTGATACATAATTGCATGTATTAGGTTTTACGCTTTTTTGTTTGTTGTTTCTCCTTGTGCGTGCAGGTGTTTGATCTCATCGAGCGGGAGAATTGTGATCTGCCAAAGCAAGGGATGGAAGCGCCATCTTCTCCACAAAAGATTGACAGCGTAGGACTTAAGGTAGGCCTCTTGTCACATCTTGGTCTTTTGCAATTAGGAACTTGCGTCTTAGCATGACTCGGTTGTTGCTAGACCCGATCTAGGCTAGTAGGGATCGCCTCTGTTTGGAGAGGGGATTTACCTCTCCAACAAAGTGGCGACTCCGATAGGGAGACATTGATTGGATTTTGTCTTGTATTTTCGGTTGAATTTGGTCTTTTTCTGCTTGATCATCTCTTTTGGTTCGCTTTTTCTAGTGTTAGACCCCTGTTCAGCCCCAGAGGATCAGATCTGACCTTTAATTTTCCAAAATTTTCACCTTTTCATGGTTGGCTTGATTGGCGCGGTTTCCACCCTGACAGTCGTGCCCATTGGTGCAAGTTTCCAGTTCATCACTCACGCCATCCCCTGTCTGGCGCGGATTACAGCCAAACAGTCGCACCATTTCCTGTAGGTGTTAGGGTTTTCCCTTGTTCAGAAGTTGTTTTTGGTTAGTACTTTGCTTCTGGGTTAGTTTTAGATTTTTCTTTAACTGGTGAGTCTGGTATTTGTTGGGATAAATTCTTTGTTTTTTCATTTTTAGGCATTGGCGCTTGTTGTTAGTTAGCAAACCACGCCAATTGGCCATTGGCACTAGTTGTCAGTGAGCAAGTTGCGCCCATTGGCGCTAGTTTCACCCATAAAAGTCGTGCCAATTTCAAGGTGTGTGAAAATTGAAATTTTTTCCCTTAATCCTTCACCAGTGTGTCTTTCCCTTCCGATATTTTCTCTGTCTGAGCATAGATTACATTGCTCATTGTTCAACTGAAAATTTTTCCTTCTTGAGTGCTTGATGTAAAAGGGAATGAATGCCTTGTTTTGATCTCATGCTTTAGAAGTCCTTTTTGTGCTTGACCTCATATGTCTTGTAGCCTTTTGAGGAATTTCCTTACAAAGTGTTATGAAACAATGATTGCATTCTTAGTGTTTTTTTGCATCCCTTTTGCATTCATCCTTTCATTAAGAATATTTGCGTTTATTTAGTTTTCATCTCAAAGTTTGCTTTCGTTAAAATGCATTAGATCACATTGCATTGAAAAGTGTTTTGTGAGATCCATCATTGAACTTAGGTTACATTGTTTAATGATTGAAATCTAAAAATCGCATTGAGTGCATTCTCCTTCATTAAAATCATGCATTAAGTAGATTCTCATTTCATCGAAAAATGCATTGAGTGCATTCTTGTTCTTTAAAAAAAAAGGGAAATTGTGCATAGATTACAATTTCATAGTTTTCGAAAAAGAGGAGTTTGCATGGATTACATTGCATAATTTGCATCGTTGAGTGTTTGAGATTATTTTTGGATAGTGAAAGTCATCTAGTTTGGAAAAGTTTCATCTTTAGTGTTTTTGTTTGTTGCATCATTGTTTGAAACTCTTCCCTTAACTAGATAGCATTCATCGAATTGAAAGATTTCTTTTCTCATATAGCTCCATATAGGAGATTTTTAGATGACATGCGGTAGGGCCTTGAAATTGAAACATAATTGAAGATCAACTATAAATTTATTCAATTTACCTTAAGGCAACATTCAAATAGTAACAGAATATCTAGAGGTCTAGGCTAGTGACGTGTTCCGGCGTCGTTAAACCTAGTAGCTATCGTTCGCCTCTTGGCTTTAGATAGCACTAGTACGAAATTTTTCTCCTCGTACCATCACGTATATAAAGGGAGACCCCAGTAGGTTGCTATCCTTTATCCGTAGGAAGCTGATTCTGCCGCCTTATACCCATGATACACAGGACACAACATTCGGGGAGATTGCCTGCACGTACATCAAGTCCTTGGTTGATTTCTCTTTCATTTTGAAACCAAGGTGTATATTGCAGTTCACAGATATTTGGTACACCCATCTGCCTATATTACCAGAGCAGTCAGTTTGATCTTTACTGACTCCCTAAATTTGAAAATATCGTCAAGCGCTTGTCCTTTCATGCTTATTTCCAAACTGAAAGTGATAGAGTCATATTTTACTTGTTTATTGACTCTTAAAAGATGAAAAGGTAGAGTTTTGTTTCAATGTTTTAAAAATTAACTTCCCATGAAATATTTCTGGTTAAAGTTAGTTTCCTTAGGGTGTTGTTTTGGGTCATTTCCGATGGCAACTTTTCTAGAGTTCACCAACTAAGGAATCCCTTCCAAAGGGAATACTAGTCCTTTTCCTCCTTTTGGAAATGTTGGTGCTCCTTATATGGCAACATTGTCCCTTCTTGGGTTAACTGTTGGGTTGCCTATTTGGTTGTTTTCAACCTCTGTGGTTCTGAATGTCCCTGCTACTGTTCAATCAGTTCCTCTGCCTGAACAACATCATGTTGATTCCAAGGTGGACCTCTCCCCTTCTTCGTCTGTTTCTACATCCTTCTCTTCTACTTCGCTTGGTGAAAGTCTGGATTCAAGTAACCAGGTGGCTAAGAAGAAGAAGAAGAAGACAAAGAAGAAGAAGTCCGATAAGAGAGAGGCTAAGGCTACAACTACTGCTCCTAAAACATCTCCTCTTGATGAACCTCCCAACCCTCCACAGAAAGTCAAATTCCCTTGCATGTTGTGCACGAGATACCATCTTCTTCGAGATTTCCCTGGGATTCCCAAGGTGCTCGAAGTATGGTCCAATGGTTGCCCTCCATTTTCTTTGGCTTCCAGGAGTCAAGTTGGGGGCACGTCTTCAGCCAGTGCTAGTAAAACTCTTAAGAAGCAGGGTAAGCTTGCCAATCCCTGTAAGTTGTGTGAAGGGCACCATGCCATTCACCTTTGTATGTATATGGATGAAGCCAAGAGAGTTTTGGACAACCCGACCGTTTCTACACCATGCCTTCCAGCTGGTTACAAATGACTTTCTTCGAGTCCTCCACCAGCTGATCTTACGATTGGTCAAGAGTCATCCTTGGTCAATCCCACTCCCTCGGAAATTCAAATTCAGGACTCCATCCCCGACAAACCATTGGTCGTGGGATTGGTTGAACTGGCCCCATCTGCGATGCTCCAGGTCTTTTCCGTCAAGAGTGGATACCATATTCCTCATGTTCTTCTTGTTTCTTCAGATTCTTCGGACTTGGAGAAAGATTCTCCTATCCCCGTGCCTCAAGAAGCTACTCCTCCGCCTCCCGTGATGGAGGTCCCGGAGGATACTCATCTCGCCTTTAACATGGAGGTCGTGGAGGATGCTTCTTCTTCTTCTGTAACACGAGGGGAAGACCATCTCAGTTCGATGGTAGCTCCTCCGAGTAGTATGGTCACTTCCTTTGGCTGGAGTCGATTTGCAGGATACCGCCTTCCGTCTTATGTGCCTTTTGAGATAACGGTACAAACCTCTGGTCTAGTCGTACCTAGCACTGTTATAGATGAAGGTGTGTCTGCTAGTGTTTTATCCTCAACTACTTGGAAAGCTTTCGGTTCACCACCGCTTGCGCCTATTACGTAGAATCTGTTGGCATTTAACAGAAGAACTAGTCAACCATTAGGGATCCTTCTAAGGTTACCTGTTACTTTAGGAGGTAAAACCGTCCATATGGATGTGATGGTTGTTCCAGGCCCCTTGGATTTAAATATGCTCTTGGGGCGCGATTACACCTATGCCATGGGAGCACTTGACTCCTCCCTTTTTCATGTGGTCTGTTTTCCACATGAAGGACGGATCATGACAATTGATCATCTTTCGTTCTTTGCTCCTGATGTGGCAGCTGGCCTGCCATCATCCCTTCCTGGTTTTTATCCACCTGTTGTATCTACCCCACCACAGGTCAACTATGTGGCTACCTACCCCGTGCTTGTACTCAGTGATGATGTCGTCGTGCATAGTGTGCTGGGGGAATTGGGTCCAGACTTCCAAGATGTTTTCCTTCCATCGGACGGGCAACTCTTGGAAGCCATGACTTCTTATTCATCATGATGAGTTGTCATTGAAGCATGGTTCATATGCTTGTGTCAAGCTCCTTAAACCATGAAATAAGGTGTTCGGAGCATAGTTCATTTTTCTTGTGTCAATCTCCTTAAAAAATGAAACAAGCTTGTCAGAGCACAGTTCATTTTCTTGTGTCAAGCTCCTTACTAAATGAAATAAGGTATTTTGAGGATAGTTCTTTTAATGTGTCAACCTCATTAAAACAATGAAACACTTTCATGTTCAATTCGAGTCTTTGATAAGATCTCGTAAAATCCCAGTCAAGTCTTTCTCTTGATCTCGTAATTTGAACCTTCACTCCATCGACTGCCTTTCATATGGACTGAAGCTTGGGGGGCACGTACCTCAAATTGAGTCACCATGCTTGGGGCATGCTTACTTTTTCAAGAATATTTTTTTTTCATTTCAAGCTTGTGTAAAAATGAAACTAGTTTCAAGCATAGTTTATCTTTGTTTCAATCTTGTGTAAAAATGAAACCAACTTCAGGCAGAGTTTCCTGATTTCAAGCTTGTGTAAAAATGAAACTATTCCCATTTTACCTCTCGTGATTGCCATTTTATCAGCCTGTTTTTCTAGATGAGCCTTGGTTTTCTCACTCCATCGTCACTATCTACTTGGCCAATCATATGCCTTCACTTGGTTGTTTTACCCGTTCCTGAGGAACCGTTGTGATGAGTGGTCTTGTTAGCTATCCTCTCAACCTTTACTTGTTCTGAGTAGTTCCACCATCACCGGAACCAGTAGCTACCCTTTATACCACTTGTTCCTCCAGGAGGATTCATATTTCAACTCTTTTCTGACTCTCTAAACCTGAAAAGATTGTCGAGTTGCTTGTCGTTTTGATCTCGTTAAAGTGGCTGCGAAACGACATCTACCTAGTATATGTTTACCCCTTTTTCGGGTTGGGATAGATTATTTACGAAAAAGGAATACCCTAGCCTATCGCGACTAGGAGGTTTTCTCAGAGATAGTTTTCTACCTTTTCAAATCTGAGGAACAATTTATGAAAAGGGATTGTTGGATTTTACTTTTCCGCTGTCTTTTCAAACTCTCTAAATATGAAAAGACGTCGATTTCTTCCTTTTTCAGACTCGTTAAACCCTGATGACATTGGATTCAATCGTAATGACGATATTCGAGTTCCTCCTTCCTAGGGCTCGTTAAATGCACTAGGATGGATTTGTCCGAAGGACAAACTTATATGACAAGCATATGGTATTATCTTCAAGATTGTGTAAAAATAAAGAGGTACTCGCTAGAAATTGTGGGGAAAATGGAACCAGTATCACTGTCGTGTCGACAGTATGTCACTCTTGAACATGGCACTTTTCTGCATTCGTGTTGGGTTGGGGACATCTCATCTCGTTCTCTGCTTGCCTCCATGGGTTTGGGTGATCCTTTTTGACCTCTAATCTACTCTTTGCCTCGTCATCATGACCTCTGATATTTTGATGTCAAATATTTCCAAATCTACTGTCATGCTGCCGACATGTTCAAGAGAAGTTGACCTCTGCAAGTTTCAACCTTCCTCTGATTCTCATCTGATCATGATTCACAAAAAATATTTTCCTCTGTCTCACGTCGATGATGTGGGAAACACGATGACCCACCTTTGATCAAGGTCACTTCCTGTTGACTTCAGCTCATTATCCAGGAAGTTGATCTAGAGACTCCCTTCTGGTACCTTGGAGCCTGCATGCCGCAATGGAAGGTTCTTCGCATTCGACGCAAGGTTTTCATCATTGACCTTTGATCGGATGATTCTGCAGGTGTTCGACGCCAGCTCATTGTTCACATTCTGTGGATTGTACCTATAGTACCTTCAGGTCCATTGTCATTATTGGTGGTTCCTCTCGCATTTGTTAACAGCTTTCATCATTGGCTGGTAATCAGACGATGTTCTTTCATGTTTGACTTCAGTTCACTTATTCACATGCTTGAACTTGTACTCTGTTCAGGTCGAGATGGAGTGAAAGACCCTGGATTTTGTCTGTTAGAATCTAGGATGCGATTTTGTGGATTATTATGATTGGTTACATGACTCATTCATTGGATGGCTGCTACCATACCTGAGTCTATTTATCGATCCTTACAGGATGGCTACGTCCATGCCTTGGATATTGATTATTGTATACTCTATTATGGATGGTTGTGCCCATACCACATATATAATGTATTTGATATATCAGTTGTACTTGTCTACGCAGGTTTTCTGACTGCAGTGTTTTCAATTGGGCGTGTTCTCGTAAAGCATTTCACCCCTCTCTCTCTTTCGGGCCTCATGCTTTAGGGGGCATCTGTTACACAGTAATTTATCACCGTCCCTGAAATCCCAATCTTTCCCATTGGAGGGTTGTTTCTGTGACCAATAAGTAGTGTCATGCCTTGAAAATACCATCATTCCATCCCTTGACATGAGGAAAACATTCCTTCTGTTGATCATTTTTTGAGCATACCACTAAAAACACCTGTTTTTTCCTTGGTGCTGGTAGCCCATTATGTCCTCGCGCCAATGAGGAAAATTAACACTGATCCCGTGCCAGTTGGTGCTCTGTCCCAGTTAAGCACTCGCGCCAATTTTCTTATGGAATTTTTTTTTAAAAAGAGGCGAATTTTCGATTACAACAACTTCATGGATGATTCATGAGGAGTGCTTTCGACTGAATAACAATGGCCTTCCTCCTTTGGCCTCTTGTTTCCACCTTATGAGGAACCTCCCAAGGGATAAGGCCTCCCTTCCACTATTGTAGGGATCCCAACATCCTCCTCTCCTCTATAAATATATCCATATTCCATTGATGAAGGGGCTGAATGGTTGAGCCTAAGTAGTCTTGGTAGCCTGAATAGAGTTGAATCAATTGTAAGGAGATTATTTTCAGACATCTGAAGAGAGAGAGAGACTTGTCCTTTTCCCGACGAGCTTTATGGAGACGTACTCCTCTGTCGACCTGCCAAAGGAAGATCCAACGTCAGAGCTCAAGTTGTATCTTTCTTTTCTTTAATTAATAATAAACGACTTCGATTATGGTTCCACTCAGATGTTCATGTTTTATGTTATGAGTTGTATCTTCTCTGACTGATACATAATTGCATGTATTAGGTTTTACTCTTGTTTTTTTGTTGTTTCTCCTTGTGTGTGTAGGTGTTTGATCGCATCGAGCGGAAGAATTGTGATCTGCCAAAGCAAGGGACATAAGCGCCATCTTCTCCACAAATGATGACAGTGTAGGACTTAAGGTGGGCCTCTTGTCACATATTTGTCTTTTTTAATTAGGAACTTGCTTCTTAGCATGACTCGGTTGTTGCTAGATCCGATCTGGGCTAGTGGGGATTTCCTCTATCCACAGAGGGGATTTACCTCTCCAACAGCACTGTTCAACCCATTCCTGTTTAACAGTGAATTCAGGTTCTGGGCTTACAACAGGCTCAGAAGGCGGCGGAATGCCACCAGAATCTTCTCTCGATTCTTTCATCAAAACCTCTTGGCTGAGCCCCCGACCCACAGGTCCTTCTTCTACTTTTCTTCCAGAAAATTCTATTGTTTGGCCGACAATTTCATTGACCCATTTTTGTTCCGATAATTCTACAGGAACTATTTCTTCCTGGTGAGCCTTCAATTGTTCCGGTTCATTAGTGTCTAGGCCACCCTTGGCCATGTCAACAAATTTTATTACCGGGGGAACATCAACTTCTTCCACTAACCATTTAGGCGAACTAAATCCCCTTGCCCCTCTGAGGATCATGGATTGGAACGGAGAATATGGAACAGGCCCCTCATCATAATTTATGGGTTGGACCGGGACTTCATGCATTACTACCTCAACTAGAGTCAATGCTAGTTCTTATGGAGCAACATTGATTCCATGGCTCAATTCCCTTCTTTCCTCCTGCCCTTTTATTATCACTTCTTCTTCATGGGTAGATACTGGTTCTTGTGGAGCAGTATCGACCACCCGACTCATTCCTTCTTTAGCCTCTTTTTCCCTAAGAATCACCTTCATTTTCACAATTGGTACCAACTCTTGAGGTCCAACATTGATTACGCGAGTCGACTCCTCTTGTTCTGGCCGAATTGGGGGTGGTTCTTGTGTAGCACCCCCAACTGTATCAACATCCATTTTTATCGGAGTAGGTGATGTTGTTTCTTGCGAAACACCATCACTGGCCATTTCTCTATCCACAATTCCATCCCTTTGTTTTTCATTGGCAAAGGTTTCTGAATGTATCACAATATAAATTTCCTACATAATTTACATAATCCTTTCCTCTGTGGGTTCCTCGAGTGAAGGTGTTTCTTGTGTGGAAACTTCGTCTGTGCTACTAATCAGCTCTTCCATTCTTATTTCCTTTTCCGTGGCTTTTTCCAGTGAGGCTGCTTCTTTTGTGATAGCCTCGTCTTCATTTCTGATTGCTTCATCCATACTCATTTCTTCAGGTTCCTCCTGATGAATCATCATCTCCTCTTCCTCAGGTTCTTCCTGATCAATCTTTGTTTCCATTTCTTTGGATTCCTCTTGATTGATTTCCTCTAAAGTTTCTTCTTCCATCTGACCATCCGGAGAGGCTAGCTCTTCTTCTCCAGCAACGACCATAGTTGCTACCACTTCTTCTGAGGATCTGCAAATTTCCACCCAAGAAACCCGTAGAATGCCTATTGCATGCACAACTAATAATTGCACCATTCCATGGTTAGAGAGTACTGCCATCATTCGGAGGGAGCACCGAGCAGCCTATGCCATATGCTGCAGTTGTTTTAATAGAAAGAATGGCATGTTTAGGGCATGCTCCTGATTCTGTGGAAATCGAAGGTGCATTAGAATTTTAAAGTGATAGTTGAACAGAACATAGGCCCGACCCTCATAGGTAATGTATTTAATTACAAAACCTGCAACTTCGTTCCAAGGATACGGTACAGTTCTGCGCTTGTATCCCCTACCCAATTGAGCTACGCTTTCTCCTTCCTGCAAAAATAATTCAGGAAACTCCGAGAGAGAGACCTTTCGAGCAAACCATTGCCGCCCCTACTGTCTCAACCCGCTAACCTCTGCAATTACTTCCTCTGTAACATGAACTTCTAGAACTCTAACCCATGAATGATCCTCCTCTAAATTTAGTGTGAATTCCATTGTGATACCTCCGTCGAATCCCTGCAATCTGTCAAAGTAGACGTCCCAACCTGTGTCGACAAAAAAATTCCAAACCTCTGGATTGCTGCAAACTGAAACTATGTTTTCAGGCTCATGCCGCACAACCACCCCACCCATACTGTGGATACTTGTAGAAGCACTTCCTGTAGAAGCAGTCCATTGGTCAAGCTGGTGGGTACCTGATTTGGAGGAATAGCATAGTGAAAATGGATAGGTGGTAACGGTAAATACGATTGGTAATTCTCTAAAACCGAGAAAAATCATAAAGAAATATGGTAAGTCTGGTAGAATAGGAATAATAATTACTCGTACATGATAGACAAGAAATTTTGTGAATCCCAATAGGATTAAATGATGATACCACATATTGATGTGATCTGTAAGGTGTACCATGAGTGAGATGTCATTCTTAACACATGGGGTAATTATTACGTTGTCCTTGGCATGAAGACACCCCCCATGACTTAAATTTCTGACGTCCACAACATTAAAATATTCACATGGGATATTTAATTAAATCAATACAAGTCACATGGAGGCATACCTGACGGCATACCTGGATGATGGGATGGTGTAACAACGTCAGAGTAACAACATCGGTGTAACAGCATCAGTGTAACAACATCTGGTGTAACAACATCAGAGCAACAACATTGGTGTAACAACATCGGTGTAACAACATCGGAGTAATAGCATCAGTGTAACAGCACTGATGCAACAACATCGGTGCAACAGCATCAGAGTAACAACATCGATGTAACAACAATATGAGTAGCAGCAACCGAGTAACAGCGTCCGGTGTAGCAGCATTGGAGTAGCAGCAGCCAAGTAACAACAATCATGAGTAGTAGAATCTGAGTAACAGCGTCCGGTGTAGCAGCATCGGAGTAACAACAACCAATTAACAACAACATGAGTAGTAGCAACCGAGTAACAACATCCGGTGTAGCAGCATCGGAGTAGCAGCAACCAAGTAACAACAAGATGAGTAGCAGCACCTAAGTAACAGCATCCGGTGTAGCAGAAACCAAGTAACAGCAACATGAGTAGCAGCATCTGGTGTAGCAACATCGAAGTAGCAGCAACCAAGTAACAACAAGATGAGTAGCAGCACCCGAGTAACAACATCCAGTGTAGTAGCAGTGGAGTAGCAACAACCAAGTAATAGCAACATGAGTATTCCTTAATTTTTACTCCTTAGTCATAGCTCCTGCAAAAAGACAAGAAAATAGAACAAAATTCTTTATTATTAATATTTTATTTTATTTTATTTTTTTACAGCGAGGGTGCAGAGGAAAGATTCTCTACACTGATAACCTTCAAACCATATTTCTCAGAAAATTGTTTAATAAAAGCATCCTTAGAGGCCATCCGGTGGTATAGTCTCAATCAATGTCCATTGACTATAAAGGAAGTACATGTATCGTCAATTGTGACTAGCCTAACCGTTCCATTATCAAATACAACATTTACCTCATAAGGTCCCATCCACCGAGTGCAAAGCTTTCCCTTAAAATCCTTAAAATGAAAGTCATAAAGTAGTGCCCAATATCCACTTTGAAACACCTTATTTCTAATAAGCTTACCATGCCATTTCGTTCTTTGCTGTTGAATAGCAGTAGTTTGTTAGACAACCATTGAACGTATTTCATCAAGTTCATTAAGCTGAGCCATTCGGTGCCTCTAGGCATCTGATAGATCTAAACCAACTTCCAGGGTTGTTTTGAGTGTGCTTATTTCAAATTGAATTGGAAACAACAGAGATTTCCCATAAACCAAATCGAATGGTGAAAAATCGGTTGTATTCCGCCATGTTGTTCTGTATGCCCATAGAGCCTATGGAAGTTTCTGAGCCCAATCTTGACGATGGTATGCCATAGTTTTTTTCAAAATATTTTCTAATGTCTTATTTGTGCTTTCCACTTGTCCATTCACTTGGGGATGGTATGGAGATGTCACTTTGTGCTTGACCCCATATTTTTGCATAAGCTTTGATATCTTCTGTGATGTGAATTGTGCTCCTCCATCTGAAAAAAACCTTTCTTGGAGTACCGTACTGAGAAAAAATTTCTTCAAATAGAAAATCCAAGACTACCTGCTTTGTTGCTTTCGCAACTGCTTTGGCTTCCACCCACTTAGTAACGTAAGCAGTACAAACCAAGATGTGGGATTTCTGCTGGGAGGGTGGGTTAAATGGTGCAATGAAGTCAATAGCCCATTTCTTGAAAGGTTCGAGAACTAGTTGTGCCTACAAAGGCATTTCATCCACTTTACCAGGCTGCCCCATACGTTGGCAACTATCACACCTCCTGACATAATTCTGAGCATCACAAAAAATTAAAGGCCAGTAATATCCCATTTGTAGCACATTATGGCATGTTCTTTTGTCTGCGAAATGCCCTCCACAAGGGCCATCATGGGAAGCTTTCAATATTTCATAGATATCATCTTCAGATACGTAGTGCTAGATCTGCTTATCTGCTCCTATATGAAAAAGGTACCCTTCCATCCAAGAATATCGTGCACTATGATGAATAATCTTTCGTTGTTCCCTATATGAAAAACGAGGAGGCACTTTCCCTGTAGAAAGACAGTTAGCAATATCTGCATACCACGGAGGTTTAGTAGAGACTGCAAAAAGATGTTCATCGGGGAAGCTATCTTCTATTGGTGTGCATTCATCATTGTTATCCATTCTAGATAGGAAATCAGCTACTACATTATCTTTTCCTGGCTTATCTACTATTGTAATATCAAATTCTTGAAGAAATAGTAACCATCTCGTAACATGGCCAGGAGTAATGGGTTTATTCATCAAATACCTTATTGTTGCGTGATCAGTATGGACAATATTATAATACCTGGTGATGTAGTGTCGGAACTTATTGATAACATAAATGACAACTAAGAATTATTTTTCTGTCATCGTATAGTTTAATTCAGTAGGAATTAAATTCTTGCTGACGTAATAAATTGCATACGGTGTTTTGTTTACTTGCTGTCCTAAAACAGTCCCTACTGCTATCTGAGAAGCATCAGTATGTATGTGAAATCATAATTCCCAATCAGGTCCTCGAAGGATTGAGGCTGTGCACGCCAGCCCTTTAATTTTCATGAAAGATGTCTCACAATCTCCAGTCCACAAAAATTCTGCATCTCTTGTTAGCAATTGAAATAATGGATGTGCTATTTTAGCAAAATTTTCTATAAAGCACCTATAATAACCAGCACAACCAAGAAAGCTATGTACCTGTGTGGGTGTTTTGGGTACCGGAAAATGTAATATTACCTCTACTTTAGCCAGATCAACTTGAATTCTAGCGGCTGAGAGAAAATGTCCCAATACTACTCCTTCCCTCATCCTATGGCATTTGATTGTACTCAACGATACATGGGTCTATTCACATCTTTTGAGTACGTTCTCCAAATTTTCCAATCCCTCCTCAAATTAATTCGCATATGGAGTAAAATCATCCATATAGATTTCAACACTATCATCGACCAAATCAGAAAAAATTCCTAAGATTGCCCTCTGGAAGGTAGCAGGAGCATTACACAGGCCAAATGGAAGGACCCTATATACAAAGGTTCCCCATGGGCATGTGAAAGTTGTCTTATCCTGGTCTTTTGGGGCTATCTGGATCTAGTTATATCCACTGAATCCATCTAGGAAGGAGAAGAACTTCTTTCCAGCCAAGGTGTCCAGGACTTGGTCAATGAATGGCAAAGGAAAATGGTCTTTTTGAGTTGCCTTATTTAATTCCCTGTAATCTACATAGATCCGCCATTTACCATTCTTTTTGGTAACGATAAATAGTGGGGATACCCATTGGCTATTTGAGATGGGATAAATGAATCCTACATCTAAAATTTTTTGTAATTCTTCTTTAACAATATTTTTTAGGGTAGGATTCATCTTCTGTTGAGGCTATCTTACAGGGTGGAAATCTTCCTTAATGTAAATATGATGAGTGCATAGGCTAGTAGGGATACCATTCATGTCAGTATAATCCCAAGCAAAAGCTTCCTAATTTCATTGAAGGGCATTCAAAAGCTGTTTGGTTTGGGATTCAGACAGGTTTAGATTGATATTAAGTTTTTTCCCTGATTCAATCTCAATTGGAGTACTATCATGGAATGGGGTCACAGGAATGTATTCTATGTCATCTTCTGGTTCAATGTTTTCCTATGCCTCACAGCTCATAGTAGATTCTAGAATATATTGAGTTTGATCGGGAACAAAACTGGAATCATTAATGAAGGCATTAATGGCATCATCTTCAGTCTCTGTTTTAAATCGAATGGCCTAGCCAATAGTGAGAACTAGTCTAACATCTTCATTTTCAGGTTCGGGCTCTTCTATAGGTAGAGGTTTTTGACTGGTTGATGATTTTTTAGATGGGCTTGGCTTGGTAGGAGAATAAAGCTTGAGGTCCTTTGTAATTGTCCCATTTGATATGATAATATGTCTAGACCAACATCCTATATAGGCATCTGCAGTTGCCAACCAGGGTCTTCCTAGGATCAATGGGTGACCACCCACTGAAGATCGAGTCTACAATATAAGGAGGTCCACAGGGTAATGCCATGAGTCTACTGAAATGATCACCTCCTCTAATTTCCCTACTGGCTTAATTGTGGATCTGTCTACAAGTTCCAGGATAGTAGGGGTTGATTTAATGTTTCCAAGTCCTAGTGTGTTCATTGTTTCAGTAGTGATAATGTTAATGGCTGCTCCCAAATCCACCAGTACATTTGGGATTTCAATCCCATTAATTTGTACTATTAGAATCTAGTTCCCAGGATCTCCATATTTTACAGGCATGATCTTTCCTAACATTATATTGGATAGTCTGCCCATTACATGCACAGTTAATGGATCCTTAGGTTTTCTACATGGTGTCTTTGAGCAGTATTCTTTTAAAATCTTTACATAAATAGGTAAGTCCTTCATAGCTTGTAAAAGAGGTATTTTAAAAAAAATATTATGTAGTTCCCCTAGAAAATCAAATTTTTCTTGAGGGTTTGGTTTTCTCAAGGTCAATCTTTCAAGAAATGGGGGAAATGTTAAATGACCTTGATTAGGAACAACTTGGGGAGGTGTCTAGTTTATTATGTTTTGATCTACATTCTCCCTCATTGTTATTTTTTGTGGTTCTGTATCTTCATCGTCAAGTTGTTCTGTGATAATGGGTGAAGTAGGTGCATTTACTACCTGGACAGACCGTAGATTTATCTCATTGAGCCCTGTGGTAGAAATGTTGTAGGATGGAAGGTTCACCGTATCTATTTGTTGAACCCCTTTGTTATTTGGATTTAGGTTGGGCTGGAGAGGAAGCTGAGGTCTAATGGCTGGGTTTCCTGTTGGTACATTGGAAGGCAACTGAATTTTTTGTTGAGGCATAGGCTAAGGAAATTGTCCAGTAGGAGGGGATCCACACTAGGTCTGATTCCATGAAGGAATCGGACTGGATTGAGGAACCCATTGCTGCCAAGGGGGATAATGGTATTGAGGCCACATGGCTGAAAATGGTGTAGATTGGGGACCCATACTAAAATTATGAAAATACTTGGATGGGTCCTGAAACATACCTGGATTCACCGTTGGTGGTCGAGGTTGCCATGGTTTCTTCTGCCCCATGGAATATAGCTGGCCCACTAGGATTTCCTTGCTTGCTCCTTGGAAAAATGCTTTTAGCCCGGGTAAGGAAGGAAATGCACTGGTTGCGTGAGTTTGTTCGAAGATTGCGCAGGCTTCAACCGTGTTCAGCGGGCATTCCTTCAAAGGGTGTTTCTTCCTGCATTGAGGGAAGAATATGGCCATGGTTTTCTCCAACTCCATCTGCTTCTGTTTTTCTTGTAGAGTGTCCATTTGGGCTGATAGTGTACTCAGGATATCGATCCTCAGATTATTTAGCAGATTCCCAATCTCTGCTTTTGTGAACCCTCCACTGGAGGTCTTTAATGATCGAATACCTTGTCCACTTCTTGCAGCGCCCCTTGAACATTTGATACAATAATCATAGATAGTTTTGAAGTTTTCTTTTGAAATATCCCCTTTAACCACTATATTCAGGAGTTGCAGAGGGTCCTCTCTGAGTGCTCTGAGAAGGATGATATTTAAAATGTCCTTATCCAAGTCACTATGTCCAGACCTCTGTAGTATGTATTTAAATCGTTCTACATTGTCCTCCATATTTTCATCTTCCTTCTATGAAAATTTAAATATTTCCTCCTTGATGTCATGAGACATACAATAATCTTGGTATTTTTCCAAGAAGGCTTTCTTCATTTCATCCCATGAAGTAATTGTGCTTCCCCCTAAACCCATAAACCATCTCAGGGTTGTCCTCTTTAGGGTAGCAGGGAATATTTTCAATTTCTGAGCATCAGTCATATAGTCGTATCCTCAAAAAATAATATCAAATTCAAAAAGGAATGTGTCAGGGTCCTCCAAAGAGAGCCCATGAAAACTAGGCAAGGCTGTCAAAGGCATGGGTCTCATTTGTGCATCTCCTGTAACATTTCTTATAAGAAAATCAATGAATGAAATTATAGGTGCCATAAATATCTTCCAACACTCACTTGGAATTTCTATTGGTTTCGTAACCAGTATCTAGAGTGTTTCAACCGAAGGTGGTCGTACTGCACTCCCCTGGTCCCTTGGTGACTCACAGTCCTTAAAAAATTCCTTTACCAGATTTGAGTCTCTTAACTCAGTAACAGGAATTTTCACAGCGTTGCCTTGGTCTCTTGGGGACAAAAGCCCTTTTTG
Source organism: Pinus albicaulis (assembly GCA_034641835.2). Lineage (NCBI taxonomy): Eukaryota > Viridiplantae > Streptophyta > Pinopsida > Pinales > Pinaceae > Pinus > Pinus albicaulis. Next base: position 86,133,038 of record CM076570.1, read on the forward strand.
AGGTTCTTCTTCCCAGTTAGAGTTGCTCAATTCTTCTGATCCCTTACTTACCACTTCTTACCCTTTTGTTGTTGATAAGGATTTCTCTTCCACTGGTACCATGTTTATTAAATCTTCTGTTGTAGAACGAACATCTTCTGGTACTGTGGATGGCACTGGTTGTTCCACAGACTACCCTTCGGACTTCGTTTGAACCCTAACCCTAGCAGTAGCACGGGATGATGCCTCAGATCTAGATTTTTGAATAATTTCCTGAATATACATCTTCCTCCCCAAATCCTTCCCTTTCTTTGGGGGTCTTCCTCTACCCCTCTTTTTTGGATATTTTTTCATACAAATTATGGAAAGGTTCATTAAAAAAAATCAATCAATAGCTCAGGACCCGAAGTAGGACAGATAACTTCCTCCTCGAGACGAGAGGAGAGATTCATAGGAAATAAAAAAAATAACAAAAGAAAAGAAATATGAGTTCAGGACTTAGATCAGAGTAATAACATACCCTCCCCGAGATGAGAAATTGGCCCCTAAAAAGAAAAACAAGAAATAAAAAAAAAAAATAGGAAAGAAAAACTGGACTACACCTAGGACTTAGGGAAAGGTTTTACAAAACACCTTCCCCAAGATGAGGGTTTAAATTTTTTTTTACAGAAAACAAAATGATACAAGAAACAAGAAAGAAAGAAATCAAAAAGAAAATACAAGGCACTTATGCTCAGGACTTGAAGCTGGGCAATAGATTCCCACCTCAAGACGAGAGATCGACTCTAAGATCTACTGCAGATCCTGTTCTTGCACCTGTTAGCCTTCCCAGGAAATGGCACCAAAATTTTAGTGTCTGGATATGAAAAATATTCAATCCTTTTTCCACATAAATTATCAACCCGAGGGCATTATTTATTTCAAGACTAACGACAAAGTATATGTAGATACAAGCACATGGTCTGTTGTGAATCACAAGTTTAATATATAACAAAAATACCGTTGTAACAGCAATAAATAAACTGTAGAAATAAAAATCATCCACAGCAATAAACATAACTATAACAAAAATTAAAGAATCACACAAAACATTGTTCTAAAAGAAAATAAAGAAGAACGCAACACCTAATCACAAGAGTGGGCCTAAATCTTGGATCAAGGCTGCAGAAACTCAAGGATTACAGGAGAAACAACGAGCTGCTATGTATTCGATGAATAATAGAAATATTAATTACAATATATGTATATGTGTAAGGGTCCCTCGATTCGTAGCTTGTAGGCTTATTTATACCATAGTCCTGAGATCCACAATTTCTCCCAACAACTCCATTGTTACGAAAATACATATTGTTACAATGGCAACCGGATTGCCCAGAAAGAAACCATAAGAAAGACAAACATAACGCTGATACATCCATGGTTGTTATACTATAGCAGAAAATAAGGGAGGTGCTGGAAAATGATGGGTTGTGCCCTATCTTGCAGCTGTGACGCGCCTGTTGTAGCAAAATCTGGAGAAATATAGGAGTTAATACGTAAAAAGGTAAAACCTCCATGACGAGTACATCATTAATCAAATATTCCTTAAAATATAGGAGAAAGGGTTTTACCTCATGATTTTAAGATGAAAAATGGAACAAAGAGATAGAAAGGTAGGGTAAAAATGAGAGAATAAAGTATACAAATCTGGTGCCCAACACTAGGGAAAACATTTAGTCATCTATGAAGGAAAAAATTACTGATGACTAACAGATCCCATACTTTGTTTTATAATTTGTCTTTGGATGTTGTTTTTCTCCAGGTCTCCACACTTTATGCTGCATTTCTCCACTGGCTATGCTCTCATAGTCTACTGTTGTTTGTTTCTTGCTGCTTCTTTGTTTTCTTACCGTTTTCTTCCTCTGAGACACCTTCATCATCAATCTTATTATTCTGTCAATCTCTATGTCTAGTTTATCTTCTGACTGGTACTCTCTCTGCCCATTGTTTCCGCACTCTGTTCACTAATCTTCAAACTGCTGCTTGTTACTTTCACTTTGAAGTTGTTGGATTCTTGCTACTGCCCTTACATCCTTACCTTCTTGTTGCTTTTTAACTTCTATCTCATCTACAAACAACCTTTGTTCAATATCTGTAAATTTACTTTCAAAAAATGAATTGTCCTCCAATTCCCTTTGTACTTGATTCTTCTCAAATAAATCACTATGTTGTCCATCATTTCCAGCATATTTTCCTTCCTCTTCCTTGACAAATCTCAGTGATTGTCCTTCATTTCCTTGATTGATTTTGATAGTCAATTTAGTTTCTTCAAGCATGGTATCTTCATGCTTTACATCCTCCTCATCATTATGTTTTACCAAGAAACTTCCAGTCTTCTTCAGTTCTAAAACTGAGTCTCCTTCAACTTGAAACATGTGTGTCTCATCTTCATCAGAACCTGTAATCATAAAACAATTATCAGAATTAAAAATATAAGGCCTCTTTTCCTTTTCCTTCTCCGGAAACATCTCAATATCCTACTCTAAGTTTTCCTCTAACTCCTTTGTCAGCACATTAATATGTTGATTTAAATTCTCCAAAGAATTTACGAGACTATCAACTAATCTCTCCTCCATATCATCTGTTTCAAGGATGTCTCCCTACTTTGGTTCACAATAATGAACTCCTTTCTCTGTAATGTCAATTTCCTAAACTCTTATTACCATTCTCTCTTCTTTATGATTTTCATTCATGACAATTTCTTTGTCTTCATTCTTCAACAATTTATCCTAAGTATATATTCTCTTCACTTCCAACTTTCTTCTTTGAAGGTCTAACTTTCTATATAACTCAAAAATTTCAATTGGAGTAGAATTTGGAAATTTTACATATTTTTCAGTACCTTCACTTGTTGTTGAACCATCATCAAATGGTCCTTCCTCTGCTAAATCTACACACATGTCTAAATCATCATGTTTAAAAATTCCAAGCTCATTAGGCATAGTAAATACCTTTTCTCATCTTCATGTCTTAAATCATATATGCTATTCCAATATTCACTGTTACCAGCTCCAATATTATACTGCATATTTCCATGAGACCTATCTGTCTCCTTTCATTTATTTGATCTTGCTACCTCAGTCTTAACCTGAACATATTTTAGATTATGCTCCTTCTTCTTAACAAACTGTAAATTTTTTTCATCATCCTATGATGTACCTACAATCATACAAAAATAATTAGTTTTAAAAATACAATACATTTTAGTCTCATTTGATGCTTCAGGCACCAATCCTTCACAATGTAATTTCTGGATTTAATTAGATCTTCTTTGTTGTGACTCAACTCCTTTGAGTCTCTCCTTCTCTAGCAAGTCAATATGTCTCTTCTCAAGTTCTATGAACTCACTTATCAGTTTGAAATTCCATATTATTTTCAATAGGTTCCATCTAACCTATTTCCTCATTTTCCATCTATGTCTTTAGTATCCATTCTCTCTCTCTTGTAGCCATTGTTGTACTACTTCCAATTGTACTCTCATCACTGCAAGATTTCTCTCTTGCTCCTCATTGCTTATCTTACCTTTATGGAATTCTCTAGAACCTCTTCTATGACCCTCCATGGCCATCTTACTCATGAGCTCATCCATGCTCGGTTGGTGATTTGTAACATAACATTCTCTTCTAACAATCTCTTCTTACTACTCAATACCCTGTCAAGCTTCCTCTATGTGCTTGATCTCTTCCTAGGTATTCTCTCTCTTTATCTTGGTTCACTCTCTTGAACCTTTTATAGCTTAACTACTCCTCTGGCTTCTGCACTCAGTCACCTCTCTCCTTTCTTCCAACCTCTAGTAGATAGGTTCATTTCCATCATCATCTAAAACTATAATTGTTCTTGCTACAATCGTCAAACATCTTCATAGCATTTCTTTCAATCAACAATTCATCATTAATTTACTGAAAACATGAAGACCATACCTTACTGTCCAATTTTTTGAACACATGTTGTTGTTGCATTTTCTCTTTTCTGTCTACTAAATTTACCTTTACTGTTTGAAGTTGTCACTATCTCTTCATTCAATCATATTCAGATCTGATTCTTCTCTTTGCCTCCGCTACACCAATCTGATTCTCTGAAAATACTTCTTATTTTGTTCTCTTAAAAGAAAAAATTTCAAAACCTATTCTCTGTTCACAAAGCTAATTATGAAATAAAATATTTATATAAGTTTTGAATTATCTTTGAAGGAAAAACCCACTCTGATTTCTTTTTCGTATAATATACCTACTCTAATTTTCTCCCAAAAAATCTTTTCTCGCTCTGATACCAAATGATGCAGCCATCGGCCACAAATATTTACTTATGTAGAGTTAGCGGAATTAACCATACACCTAAACAAATAATTAAACCTTTTCAATCAAATTCATGCAGAATATTATCCATAAGTGGCTCTTGAGTTTTAAATTTTAATATAAACTTTTACCTTTAAAAATTTCTGCACCTTCACCTTACCTTATCACATGCATGACTTCCACTTTAACCAAACCTTCTGACCATGGTTCTGGGTCCCACATAATCCTTTATACACACAGTGGATATAACATATATATCTTAGCAATCAACAATGCTTTACTTTATAAAATATCACATAAACCAAATCTAATTAAATATCCGCAGAACAGGGTTTCAGGGTCCCACCATCCTTCGACCAATTATAATGCATCACATTTCACAATATTTAACAAATAAAATTAACAACAAACTTATCATTCTGTCGATGCAAAGTCGCACTTTAATTTACACCATATATCTTCATGTGATATAATGGCTATAATGTAACTGCTCACATGCTATCTCCCATCCACATCGCATCGTAAATAAAAAAACTTACCATGCGAACTCTTAACACTAAAATTTAAAATCAATGATACTTGATGTTGCATGATGCCGACATGTGGCATCTCTCCTCACCTCATCACAACTGTTGAGCTTTACCGCATCGCAAGTTATACTCTTTACCTTGCAAATTCCTTAACTTTAACTTCTAAAATATCCTATGTGCGATGTTGCGCAACACTAACACATGTCCTCATTCGAAACTCTCCAAAATTTCCTTTCTATGTAACCTTTGTCGTTTAATCACTTGCCTTCAGTTTTTCTTGCTTTGATCTCCGCCATTTATACTTAAATCTTCATTTCTGCGATTCAATAATGTTCATCCATTCACTTATTTGGAATATATAAGTATCCTCTGCCTCTGTTGCTTTCTCTACTTTATGCCACTTTGCTCTATTTCCTTTCTCTACTCCTCCTCCTAGAATTTCTTCTAATTATTCACTCATATCCTGAATAATCATACTCACTGTAACATCTTCCACATTTTTTCAATTAAATCTTTCTCAATTTCATTTCAAAGCTATTTTAACATAACTAGAATCATACGGTGATTCTACCTAGTTTCTTCAAAGTAAATCTTTTACTGCCCAAAAAGACTTATACAACATCAAAATTCATGCAAATATAATGTTGGGAAAAATACTGAGAGTGGGGGGGGGGGGGTGAATCAGTATTTATAACTTATTCAAAAAATTTTACTTTTCCACTCTCTAAAACCCATACACTACTTTACTTAACCAGACTCACGTATATACGCGGATACCCTTCACAAAACTCGAGTATGTACAGAGATCTTAATATGCAATTAATTCTTTACTTTGATCCTTGCATTTATTCATTCATCAGATGTTTATATAGCAGTAGACATGTGCAGTAATAACAGAATAAATCATCACACATAAGAATCACACATGAACACCAGGATTTTAGGTGGAAACCCAAGTCAGGAGAAAACCACCGCTGCTGTTGTCTCAACCTTCAATATTTTATTATAAAGAAAACATCTTACAACAATGTACTGGCGCAGACTCATACCAGTACGGAGGCACCCACCTGCGCTCGTTTACCAGCCTCTCCTGGAAGGGAGCTACGATCCCCTGCTCTCGTTTACCAGCCTCTCCTGGAAGGGGGATACGACCCCCTGACTGAAGGCTACAACCCTCAGTACCACCATGGACCACGTTTCATCAATTTTCACACTGGATCCAAAAGCTTTCTTTAGATCACAACTTGCAGGCCACTTTTCATCATATTTTTAGACTGGACCCACTCCACACATTTAAGCTCAATCATACATCAAAACTGATACTTGTCAATTCAGACAACCCAGAACTGTAGAATACATCATTAACAGATAGCAGTAACACAGCAAAACAGATCAGACATTTCATACTTCATTCTTCAGCAAACCCTAGATTTAATATGCGCTTTCCTTTCACTGATACCGCGTATATACGCGCTTCCGTTCACGTCAACCTGCGTATACATCTGCACATTACAGAACAACCCATACGCGCTTTCTCTTCATCAAACCCGCGTATATATGCGCTTCCGCTGCGACAAACTTGCATATAGATCTTCAGACATTATAGGACAACATACTTCTTCAGATCAGATATTCAGTTCAGATTTAAATCTTCACTTCAGACAGATGTTTGCCTCATCTCAGATTTAAACATTCCACAAATAGATCTAGAAGATACAAATACATTTCAGATCTAGATAACCTTCTTCATCATTTTCTTCATAGGTGCATCACAGATTCAGATCTATCATCAAACTGTTACCCTTTCCATTCATACATACTTCAGAGCGAAGTATACATTCAAACCCAGACTCATGCACCCCCTTGCACAATGATTTTATTCTCCTTATATATGTTTATCCTTTTTCAATACCATGAGCCAAAACCACATCACTTCCGATGGCATTCCTAGACGGGATCAAATAGACAACCCAACGCTCAATACAATGGGTCAATACCATGGTAGTAACCCCAGGTTTTACATATTTAGAGCGCATTTGACCATACGCGACTTGGCACGTTATTTCCCGCGTGCATACGCTACTTCTATTAAGCAAACCCGCGTATGCCTTGTGTCATACACTTTTCATCATTACTCTTGCACATACTGATATTTCTTACTTCTGCAACTTCTGTACTACTTGTAGAACATTAGATTTACATCATTAATTAGTATATCAAGTCAGTTTCCATCAAGTACAACTTCATCAAGTAGGTTGCCATTATCTTCTTCAAGTGTTGCCATCATCTTCATCAAGTGGGTTGCCATCAAGGACAACACATTGCATCATATTGCCAACAATCTCCCCCTTTGGACTTGATGGCAACCACGATGGTGTTTGATCACAATAGATAGATACATTAAGCATAATGATATTCTCCCCCTATTCAAACACCATGTCACTCTCCCCCTTTGACATCAAGGGCAAAGGGCGGATCAAAACCAACACAAGGTTTTTCTCCTCATGTAGATAGAAGAGCGTTGTAGATATGATGTGCATTGAAGTTACCATGCTCCCCTGAGTTCATGCTGAATGTTCAAACATATTTTTCAATGAAGTACATGACTCTATGACCTTCCTATCACCAAGGAGTCATAATTACATCAAAGATCCAACCAAGTGGATTTACATATGAGACTCAAATACCCAACCAAGAGGGTTTACACATTTTGACTCAGCTACCCGACCAAGTGGGTTTACAAATTTGAACAAGTCCTTACATGAATGAATATTACAATTTTACATCATAGGTCTCGACATGACCTTTTCATCAAATTACAATTATGACTTTTCATGACCAATACCAGAAAGACCTCAAGAGAGATCATATTTCAGAATCATCATAATGCCAACAATGCATTATACTCAGCAAGGATAATGCTCCCCCTGAAAATGTGCATCCAAGCATCCTTTTCATATGACCAAGGCTCCTCCTTATTTTTTACAACCTGAATACTTTCAACAGCAAGTCATCAGCAACAATCTCTGCATGATTTATCCTTATCTCTGAATCACAGGACTTCCCTCTTATCCATGTGTGAAAACAAAAGATACTCTTCAGCAAAAATTAATCAGGGCTCATCCATAATAAACCATGTATCATGTCATCATCATTTAGAACTAAGAAATAAGCAGATACAGTGCCAAAAATATAGTCGTTAACAACTATATTGATGCTCCCCCTGAACCTATGCTCCTGATCTTCAACTGTCATACAAATTTTCTTATCATAAGTGCATATGCGTCTATCTCCACTGGAACTCGTGTGTATATGCGGCTTTAGTTCACTGAACCCGCGTATGGAAAGTGAAACATTGAAAACTTCACCTCCCTTAATCTCCCCCTGAGTTTGTACCACATGTACCTGACTTCTGCATATCATATGCTCTGTCAGAAATAATCATAACTAGAATAACCAAAACAATCATGAGAATCACCATACATTGCTCCCCCTGTGACAATACATTACTAATCCTTATAATGTATCTCACATCACTCCTACAGTCATTAAGAGAAGTAAGCTTTAGAAGCGGATGACTGCAGTAGGGTCAATATTACCTACGTTTCTGACCGGTCCTCCTTCCTATTCCATCTTTGCTTGAAATTTCTAATTGTGTGCTGAAAATTATCCAATTTCTCAGATTTGTTCATCCTGCATTCTTTTTCCACATGTCCATACTTGTTACAAGCATAACATCTTATATGACCAGAGAAGTAAGCATAAGGATCATAGTGTGTTTCTCTGTTCTTCCTTCTATTGCAATCAGCTACTTTATGACCATATTTGTTGCATGAAAAACAATATCCCTTGAAGAAACCAGAGTACCTTTCTGTGTAGAATCTCTTTGTATGTGCCTGAAACATTGTGCTTCTGCAATTGGCTGCAACATGCCCATAATTATGACACTTAAAGCATTCAACATTAGTGAATGATTTCCTTTGAGTATTCATGATTGTTGGTTGACTTCTTGTTTCTTTCAACTCTTCAGGTTTTGTATTGACATTTTTTGAATCTTTAGCACTCCCTTGTGAACTAGATTCTCCTTTAACAATTTCATGAAAACCAAGACCAAGTTTAATAGAGGAAGACCTTTGATTACTAATAATATTGTCTAGAATCTTAGTACTATCTTGAAACCTCAAGAGTTTATCCTTTTCTTCTAATTTACCTTTGAGAATGTTTACCTCCACCTCCAATTTTTGGCATTGCTTCTTCATGCTTTCTTCGACCCTTTTTCCTTCTTCTACTTGATCATTCAATTTTAAAATTTCTTCCTTCAACCAATTTTCTTGCTCTTCACATGTTTGTAGCAGCTCTTCATTCTTCTTATTTGATTTTTCCAGATCTTCTTTGAGAGAGATGATTTCTGCTTCAAGTCCTTCCTTTTCAAATGATAGGGGTTCTTCATTCTTCTTATTTGATTTTTCCAGATCTTCTTTGAGAGAGATGATTTCTGCTTCAAGTCTTTCACTTCGATTGGTTGCAACAACATACAACTTTTGATACTTGTCTATCTGTCCATTCAGTATTTCTTTTTGTTCATTCATTCTAGAGATCATATCTTTGTAGACAGATTCTCTCTTATGAAATTGATTCCAATCATTGCTTTCATCATTGATCTTGAGATTTTCTTCTAGACTTATACTGTTACGTTCACTATCTTCACCATTGCTTGCACAAGAAAGTGAATCACAAGAAAAACAATCAGTACCTGTTTTATCTTCTTCATTTTCTGCCGCACATGTCTTCTGAGATGTCTTCTTTTGGGTAGCCTTCTTCTTTTGCTTCTTTGCCATAAGCACTTGTAGATCTTGGTCAGAATCTTCTTCTTCCTCATCAGATACTTCTTTTGTATAATAACTCTTTCTCTTTTCAAATTGTTTCCCTTTACCATGATTATCTTCATAAGGACATTTAGCAGCATAATGACCAACTCTTCCACAAGCAAAACACTTGAAGGGAAGCTTACCTTTGAATCTTCCAGTTCCTAGTTGGAGTTTTCTCACAAAATTTGCTTCTTCTTCTTCTGATATATAATTTGATTCCTTGACATCTTCCTTTTCTTTTCCTTTTGCACACGCCTTAAAAGCAACTTCTTTGATTTGAGAGGGACCTCCTTGTCTCATTTCATAAGCAGTCAGGATACCATGTAATTGAACAATAGTAAGAGTTTGCAGATCTTGCCTTTCTTCAATAGCCGATACTTTAGATTCAAATCTTGAAGTCAAAGATCTTAAGACTTTTTCCACCAGAGTAGTATCGGTTATGGTTTCACCCAAACTTCTCATACGATTTACAATATCATCTAGACATAAAAAGAAACTGGCAATACTCTCATCACTATGCATCCTTAAATTTTCATATTCAATTCTGAGATTTTGGAGTTTTGCACTTTTTACCTTTGTATCTCCTTCATAGCTCAGAATGATTTTGTCCCATATTTCTTTTGTTGAATTTAGCTGCATCACTTTAGCAAATTCTGGTTCAGACATGCTTCCTAACAAAACATTGACTGCTTTGGCATTGACTTCATATTTCTTCCTTTCTGCTGCATCAGTATGAATACTTGCCGGATCCTGATAACCTTCTTCCACGATTGCCCATACTTCTACACCAAGACTTTGTAGATATGCTTTTGTTCGTATCTTCCATAATAACAGATTACTTCCATTGAATAAAGGTGGCTTTAGAGAGAGTACTCCTTCATGACTTCCCATTGCGACAGATCTCCTTCAAGCGATCAAGCTTCTGTAGAAGGACCTCCTCTGATACCAATTGTTGGGAAAAATACTAAGAGAGGGGTGGGGGGGTGAATCAGTATTTAGGACTTATTCAAAACTTTTTAATTTTCCAATCTCTAAAACCCATACGCTACTTTACTTAACCAAACTCGCGTATATACGCGGATGCCCTTCACAAAACTCGCGTATGTATAGAGATCTTAATATGCAATTAATTCTTTACTTTGATCCTTGCATTTATTCATTCATCATATGTTTATATAGCAGTATACATGTGCAGTAATAACAGAATAAATCATCACACATAAGAATCACACATGAACACCAGGATTTTAGGTGAAAACCCAAGTCGGGAGAAAACCACCGCTGCCATTGTCTCAACATTCAATATTTTATTATAAAGAAAAAATCTTACAACTATGTACTGGCGCAGACTCATACCAGTACGCAGGCACCCACCTGCGCTCATTTACCAGCCTCTCCTGGAAGGGAGCTACGACCCCCTGCTCTCGTTTACCAGCCTCTCCTGGAAGGGGGCTACGACCCCCTGACTGAAGGCTACAACCCTCAGTACCACCATGGACCATGTTTCATCAATTTTCACACTGGATCCAAAAGCTTTCTTTAGAGCACAACTTGCAGGCCACTTTTCATCATATTTTCAGACTAGACCCACTCCACACATTTAAGCTTAATCATACATCAAAACTGATACATGTCAATTCAGACAACCCAGAACTGTATAATACATCATTAACAGATAGCAGTAACACAGCAGAACAGATCAGACATTTCATACTTCATTCTTCAGAAAACCCTAGATTTAATACGCGCTTTCCTTTCACTGATACCGCGTATATACGCGCTTCCATTCACGTCAACCTGCGTATACATCTGCACATTACAGAACAACCCATACACGCTTTATCTTCATCAAACCCGTGTATATACGTGCTTCCGCTGCGACAAACTTGCGTATAGATCTTTAGACATTATAGGGCAACATACTTCTTCAGATCAGATATTCAGTTCATATTTAACTCTTCACTTCAAACAGATGTTCACCTCATCTCAGATTTAAACATTCCACAAATAGATCTAGAAGATACAAATACATTTTAGATCTAGATAACCTTCTTCATCATTTTCTTCATAGGTGCATCACAGATTCAGATCTATCATCAAACTGTTACCCTTTCCATTCAGACATACTTCAGAGCGAAGTATACATTCAAACCCAGACTCATGCACCCCCTTGCACAATGATTTTATTCTCCTTATATAGGTTTATCCTTTTTCAATACCATGAGCCAAAACCAAATCACTTCCAATGGTATTCCTAGACGAGATCAAATAGACAACCCAACGCTCAATACAATGGGTCAATACCATGGTAGTAACCCCAGGTTTTACATATTTAGAGCACATTTGACCATACACGACTTGGCACGTTATTTCCCGCGTGCATTCGCTACTTCTATTAATTAAATCCGCATATGCCTTGTGACATACACTTTTCATCATTACTCTTGCACATACTGATATTTCTTACTTCTGCAACTTCTGTACTACTTGTAGAACATCAGATTTACATCATTAATTAGTATATCAAGTCAGTTTCCATCAAGTACAACTTCATCAAGTAGGTTTCCATCATCTTCATCAAGTGGGTTGCCATCAAGGACAACATATTGCATCATATTGCCAACACTATTACACATAAATAAGATAAGTTCAATTACGGATCACTCATATCGTAAAAGAAACAAAAACACAGTCGCAATGAATTCAATTCCTCATTAATCAAATAAATTGTACATATACAAATAAATATGTTTACAATATATTTTTGGCCTGATATGTCTTTACATGGCCCTTTTCTCTTTTCTCTCTCTCTCTACCCATAGGCTTACAATCAAATCTCCTATCTAAGAATAATGATCCTTTTTATACCTTTTGTGCCTTTGAGGCTTATAATTATATATAAAAGGTTTTGTAACCAATTTTGGTTCACATCCATAGGTTTCTCAACAAATCCTAAGAATCCTCTAAGTTATCAATTAATTCCTAAAATCTCTTCTTTATCCCTCAAGGATCTCAATATTCAACTAAATCTTAAGGATCCTCTATAAATCCATAAAATGAAATATTTTCAATATTTTAGAATATCTCAATCCACACCAATCACTTATCAATCACTCATGTTCTCCTACATTTGAGAACGTTTACAAATATTCCTCTCATTAATTAATTAAACCTTATTCTAAATGTCTCACATAAATCACTCAAAATATTTAAAATTACATTAATTAATTACAACTCCCTTGAAAACATAAGAGCTCCTAGATTATACAAAATGTACAAATTTTGGTACCATGATGCTCCTGCATCAAGCACTCTTTTAAAAATATCCCTAAGATACATCAATCAAGAAGACTTCAGCTATTTCCACTTTGGGTTATTAGGACTAGAAACTAAAATACAAGAAAGTGAATAAGAGGACCTTTTGAGAATAGTCTGGGGTAATTACACCCCCGGCCTACTTGCGAAGGTAACAAAAACAGTTACGTTGACCTCCAAACAAAATCCTTTTCCAGTGCAATTATCCGAGCTTCGCAAGGGCACCCTCCAGAAGTACTAATGAAATTGATAACGTCTGCCTCAGGTACCATGGATATTCCCCCCCACTGTTACCTATGTGATACCTAGGAATAACAACTATGGAAACCAGTTCGTATCAGTAGCTGGGTGAAACTGTCTTAGGTTAGGATCTAGAAAATAGGAGAGGGGGTATCTCTCTTCTTTTCCTTCACTAGCCCTCGCACTTAACTCTCTGGAGGTAGAGCTTTCCCGGACCACTTAACGAGGTTGGATTTCACTCATTAATCAACTTATATGTTTGAAATTTGAGTGGCCTTGGAGTGTTAACTCTCCACTCACCTATTCCAAAGCCTTATGACCTAGATAAGGTTGTGTATAATAATGACAACTTAAAAAAATTCTAGTTCATTTTATATTAATCACTTGATTTTAATGGATGTTATTTTTAAGTCAAGGTTAGATGGATAATGCACTTATGGTGTTTTGACGCAAAAGAGAAATCAATAGAAACCTGCTACATGATATGAAACTTTTTCTTCAATGAAACATATACAAAGCAATAAATTTTTCTTTTTATTTCAATATCACACTCACAGACACAAAAAGCTATTAAAAGAGACTACAATGCTTAACAGTGCAACTAATGAAAACTACCAATGAAAATTTAAATTCTAGGACTACTCACAAAGGGAAGAAAATTATTTTTTCAATGATCACTTTGACACAAAACAAAGACAAGCCCAAACAAGAACTTCTTTATACAAAGAAATTCCAAAACAACTTGATATGAAAAGAGACAAGCTCACTACAAATATTCTCTCAAAACCAAGCAACCGAACCAAAATGAGAAACTAGCAAATTGCTCCAAAAGAGATGAAAACCAAAGCAAAAGCAATGGAATATTTTTTTTTTTTTGAGCCTTTAACTTTTTAAGGAGAAAAAAAAAACTCTGAGACAAGCATAAAACTACCAAAGGTCTCAAATCAAGAAAATGAACCCACAAACAACTCCAAATTCCATAAGCCAACTATGCCACTTTCATGACTGGACTCAATAAGCAGAATGAAGTAGTTAAATCAATAAAAAGACTTGAAACAACAATATAAACTTCCAAAAAAAAAAAACTTCAAGAAGTCAAGAAATACAATGTCAAGATTCACTAGAAAATTTGATCTCAAGAAACAAGAAAACGAAGAAATCCAACAAGCCAAAACCCAAAAAGTGAATCAAATGAATGAGGAAAAAATGAGCAAACTAACGAATACTCATTGTTATGAAATGTCATAAAAACCAAGAACTTTAGAAAGAAGTCTTGGTGCAACAACCACAACTGAAACTTCACTAGAAAGGAAAAACCCTAGGTTGGCTAGGTTTCCAAGCAAGAAAGAGAGATAGTGACTCTCAACAAGAAGAAACACTATCCAGACATATAGGAGGTTCTACAGGAGTAACCGAAAGTAGGCAGGAAAGACTTACAGGACCTAAAAAATGAAATTTTCAAAATTTTCTCGCCATACACAGATCCATTTTATGCAACACGTGTATATGCCATTGTGTCTGAAGAAACTCACATATACACGGGTTCCTTTGGATAGAAACAAATGTATATGCGAGTGTGTACACAAAAAGTAGCGTCTAGAAATGATAATAAAGAAAAACAAAAAATCCAACCCTGATCCAGATGATCGGGACTTTTCCTGAATGGAAAAATAACCAACAAGACTAGGAAAGTGTCTAGATCAGTCAGGTAACCCAAAATCCAGAGAAAACAGCCCAAACTAGGAATTACACAGATGTAATCTCAAGTGGAGTTGCCAATTCTGTTGCGGGAAAATATACCCTAAGATCTAGGTTGAGGGACCTAACAGAGCGGAAGGAATACAATCATAAGAAGAATTAAAATTAAAAGTCCTAATGCGTAAACTAGAAAAATAGGAATAGGTGACATTACCCGTATGTCCTACATTTGAGGTTGATCTCGTAGGGAGCAAACCCTGTTCTACTCTTTGTGCTTCAAAACCTACAACTCACTCTGAGAGAAATCATAGAGACTAGTTGTACAACATATATATCCTAAATGTCAGTATGTTAGATCATATAAACTCATAAAAGATTTATGAAATAATGATTACAAGATCATTAACATGTACATGAAACATATAAACACATGACATCGAGAATAGGACAAAGCTTATTTTACTAATGTATGTAAAAATAAAGTGGAGATATCTCCTGAAATCAGCCACGGCTCCAAGCGAAACTGTCCTCCGGATCCATCCAGCCCAAGCCTCAACAATCTTCTTCCATAAAAGGTGCACAAAGGATGTCACGTAAGGATGGTGAACAAAACAAGGAAACAAGGGTTTCCTAAACCTGGGAAGTGCAGGAGGCCCAGGGATAATCAGACTTGATCTGGGCTATAACAAGCTATAGTATCAATAGAATTTTCTCTCCTTGTTACACAACATTTTTTCACCATCCTTGCGTTCCCTATTCTGAATGCTAGAGGACCATCATAGTGACCCCTGTGTACTATCACACATTATAATGAATGTCATTACATCCCTTCACATGGCAGGAAAAAAATCTCTTTGGACCATTCCTAAAGTAGACCCTTAAAAACATGTACTTTTGGGTCAGTGTTGTTGTGTAGTTATATCCTCGTGCCGATGGCTAGATTTGCACTAGGCATCGCGTCATGGTTGCTCTGTCTATGAAGAGACCCCATGTCAAGCTACTTTTGGAAGGTTTTTTAATATGGAAACGGAGCTTCTAATATCTAACAGCTTCGTGAGTGCAGTCGTGGATGTTTGTTCAATTGGATCTGGTCAATTTTCTCCCTTTGGCCTTCTAGTTCCTACAAAAATGAAACTTCCCAAAGGGATAGGCCTTTCTTCCACCATAAGTGGATCCAAAAGCTCTTCCTCCACTCCTACAAATTCCTCTTCATCCCATTGATCCTGCTAGCTAGAATAGACCAAGAGTTGATAGCAAAGAATAGTCCATAGTTGTGAGAGAGAGTTTGAGCCTTTCGCCTCTTTGAGCTAAATCAATGAATGAATTCTTTGAGACGTGCCCGACTGAACCTGTCAAAGGAGGTCTACAACGTCAAGGCGCAGGTTTTAAACTCCCTTTTATATATTAATATGAAATTACTAATTTCTAGTTCCATATTTTTCTATGTTAATGCTGAGATTTTTTTACTCTCCTTGACCAGTTAGATAGTCGTAAATGAATTTGTATGCTTGTATTCTTTTAGTGTTTGCTTGATGTTTGTGAAGATGTGTGAATATTTCTACCAACATAGCGCAAGGCTTGAATAAAAAATATCGAGGAATCATTGCAACATACTACATCAAGAGCGTTGGATTGAGGTAGGATGTAATATTCCCAAATGGGGAAGCAACATTATATGAACACAATAATGGAAAGATGTAATATCCCAAAATAGGGATTTTCTACAACAATAAGAATATATTAAGTTATTATAGAGTTTTATATTCAGCCATATAGCTCATAAAAAGTAATAAATGATATTTCCTTCAATCAGATGATTAGTAGCAAGCATTATGATTCATTTCTTCAACCCGGAGTGAGGAAAAATAGTTATTTCAGCGATAAAAACGTTAATTTCAGAGATGTGCGTAAAAATAAGGGTAAAGGATATTGGGATCACTTATATTAGGTCATTAGGGACTTACATACCAAATTTGAGCTGAAACTAATGACTCTAGCTATGTTAAACAGATCTCCCACTCCCAATATGTCTTAAAAATGCCCAATCCCCATGACTTTTACTCAACAGAAATTAACTGAAGCTTATGCAGCATGATTTTCTGAAGGGTTTGAATAAAAAATATCTTTAACATCATATCTGGATTTTATTACATGAGAGCATGAAGAAAAATGGAGATTTAGCTCCTTTATACATAAAAGAGGATAACCCGACAAGGGTTTCGTGAGATACACTGTATAAAAATGCAGATCTACAAATCTAGATCTGAAAAACACAGTATACTACAGCAGTAGCTTATAAATTAGATCTAGAGTAATATAAGACATAAGAAATTATATCTACAATAGATCCATATGTAAAAATGTCTTTATTATACATACCCCTTGAGGTTTTCTGCATTACATGAAAGAACAGGAGTAGATCTGAGTTTTTTTGTAGCAGATTTGCAGAATGATTCAGAAAAAATGAAGTGAGCATAACATTAAATAGATAATATATTAAATATACATGGATTAGATGGCTAATCCATGGATCACCACGGTGAAGGAAGAATCCATACACCAGAGATCTCTCCTCCAAATGAATGCCGAAATACCCTGCAACTCTGCAACTGGAAATAACGTAGTTTCAAGGATCAAACTGCGGTGTAAGCTTGAAGAAAATATTGGCCTGATGCCAAGATCAAAATCTGAAGCTCAACAGTGAATACACTCTTCTAGGAGGATAAATGACTCACTCACTGAGAAGAGGGATTAGTATAATCTAGATCTGAGCAGATTTAGTCTCCACTTGCCGAAGCTCACTGAAACAAGTAAACCCCAAGAGGATTTATGTTGTCTAAGGGATATGGAGCTTGGCCAAATTCCTGATAGTGGAAGAGTAGTACAATTCCCTCCAAGAGCTACTCAATGGAAGGAGAGAGAGTCCCTAAACATGAAATCCTCACAATTCTCTGCTAAACAGCCAAGAGAATGAGATATGTCTAAACAAACAATATAATGTGAAAATATAATATCATCAACAACCTTCTCTTGAGCCTTCCCCTTCCTTTTATAAGATGAAAGCTTTGGCAAACCCTAAACCACCTTGATGAATTATATCCTTTCACATGAGGGTCCTCCTTCTAGAACTATGTTGTCCCTCCATGAGGTACATTGTATCTAGATTGCGTTGTAGATTTGGTCGAGGTTGACCCAGTCTCATAGTTCAAACCCATTCACACCTACAAGTGTTTAGTTTAAATGGCCCAAATTTGTCTCTATGCACATAGGCATGTATTTATTCATTTTTTTCAAGAGTTTTACATGTCCTCCTTAGTTCATTTATTGAATCAATAGAAAATGAAACAAAATTGAATATTCCTCTTAGCTTGGGCTAAGTAGGAATATTACAGTCCTCCCCTCCCAAATGTTGCTTTTCCTCAAGAAACTGCAAGGAAAAAACTGAAATGTATTGGGAAATAATATTTTCCCAAGCAATCACCCATACAAAATGAGTCACCTCCCACCATGGCAACTCCAGAAAATCATCCTCCACCTTGAGCTCCTGCAAAGTAGGTGGGCTGAAAATATGTACATGGTAGACAAGATAGCCTACCCCACACTGTCTTCCTCTCCCCATCATGCTCTCAATAGAGATAATAACAATATCAGCAAAAGAAGTCATGATCAGCATCAATATGAGGGAAATACTGAAGGTTTCATGTGGTGCAAGGAAGTACCAATAGTTTCCCAAACTGCTGCTTCAGAAAATAGTATGGAAAGTAGTCTCTTAACATAGAGATGGTTATGTATGTCATCAAATCTACTAATGAATGGTAATTTGTTAGGTACAATAGCTGATCATACATGTAAGCATAACATACTTGCCCAAAGTCATACAAAATATGGTTGTCTCCATCATATAGATTGGCCCAAAATTGACCATGATGCCAAATGAAAAGCTTGCCCACTTGTGGAGTAATGCACTACATAGAAATGGGAAGAACATGCAAATATTGGATTAGAAAATCAATAATTTCAAAAACAAATCTCTTACTCCCTCCTTGTTTACCAAGTGCATCAAATGTGAAGTGATCCTGCTGCATTCCATCAACAAGTCCAGCCCCCAAGGTGACAGCGCTTCTGGCCCATGCAAATAGGCTCTTTCCAAATCATAACATCCTTCTTTGACATGCACCATGTCAAAAGCATATCCCATAATGCTGCTACACATTAGAAGTTCCTTCCAAGGTGGAAGCACCTCTTGAACATCTAAGGCCAAGGAGTAGTCCCTTTGCACCATGATAGTGCCATCTTCTACTCATACAACATCATAAAAACTGTGAGAGAAAATATTCCCTTACTCTCCCAAGAACATCCCAAGCAACAGAATATTTTGTTGCCTCCTCATACTCCCATCATCCAAATCATGTAGTGAAAACATGGTGATTGACATGAAGAATGTTATTTCAACACAATGGGTCCATACCATTTGTTGTCCCATGATGGAAGTATCCTGCCACATACCCTTGGAAAGAGGATGATAACCAAACTCTTTCAATAGTAACCAACGGAGCCAAGCCTCCTACTTCCCGGTATCATAGATTTGCAAGTAGCTTCCTAGCTTCTTGCTCATCATCCACTCCCCTCCATCCACATGTGGGTGCCTTCCATCTTGTTCTTCCTTAGTAGTCTCCCAAGGAAGACTGTCATTCTCCCAAATCAGATTTCTGCTCTTGAATTTCATGGGATGTTGAAATGAAATCTTCTCAAGGATAAATTTGACCCCATAAGAACCCAAATAGGTGGTAGGCAGAAACCTCCCATCATGATGTGTGTGGCTCAAGGAGTGTCCAACAAAAACATGAGAGATGTTATCCATTCGAAGATGTCCTCCATAATCTATTTGTTCCTCCTTCAATCCATGAAGATCCAAGTGTGAGAAGGAAAGAGCCTCCTCATACTATTGAAGAAATTTTCACTTCATGATGTGTTGAAGTGCACCTCCAATGAAATCTCTCCATGAGATTTCCTCCTCATGCATGGCCCTCCAAAACCAAAGAGGCCTTGGATCTACTGCAGGTAGAAGTTTCTCTTTGAGCTGAGGAGTGCTCATTGAGAAAGTGTCATCTAGAAAGGAGAAAGGGTTTCTCACTTCAAGATGTCTACCATCTACCATTCCTTCCTCCATTGCTTCATGAATGAAGCTACCATGTGTATGCTCCCATAAGGAATGGTTCCTCCTTTCTTCCTCACTGCTTTTTCACAGCACAGTGCAACTCTATTGCTCTAAATCAATAGCATGAAAGATGTAGATCCCTTCATGTGATTTTTTGAAATGAAAAGAGATTGAAATTTAAGCATACCTTGGTGAGATGTAGAAGCAAGAGCTCCTTTCTCAACTATGTTGTCTTCCTCCACAGCTGAACATGAAGGCTGCTCCTCCAAGGTTGTGACAGTGCTGGTACATGCTTCCTCTAATATTTATTTTCCAAATGCTTCAATCAGTCTTTGAGACAACTCAACAAGATTATATACCCTTTCATGGCTCAAATGGCTGAACCACCAAACATTTTCTTCACCTACAAGGTGCAGCGCTGCAATCTCTACAGCCTCTCTCTCTACTACTAGATGTAGTAGGAAGAAAGCCTCTAGTTTCATCACCCAAGTCTTTGCTACACACTTGAGTGATCAATAAAAAGTGGACAATATGAAAATATTTCCCCTTCTCATCCTGCTACTGCATAGACTTCTTTCTTCTCTCAGTTGGATAAATTGAGGAAGATCTAGGGTCTCTTTGACAGCCCTAGGTTGGCACTAGTATTCTACTAAATATCCACTCAGGATCTCATGCTCTAAGTGTTATTATTTCTCTTTACTTCCTCTATGAGAATAGGAAGTGCATGGGTTTTCTTCTTCCTCTTTAAACCTTCTAGAGGTCTCACTGCAACTTTCTCGTTCTTGAAACCCTCTCAGAGTTTCATTGCATCTTTCTTCTTTCATCGGTTGAACCTCCTTGGAGAGGCCCTTCTTAGATCTAAAAATGGATGAGAGTAATCTCATCCTCTCCATAACTCTAATATCCTCTTCTTTATTTTATATATTGGATCTGAAATCCACAGGCTGAGCCAATATAGCAGCTCTGATACCACTGTAACATCCCAAAATAGGGATTTTCTACAACAATAAGAATATATTAAGATATTATAGAGTTTAATATTCAGCCATATAGCTCATAATAGGTATTAAATAATATTTCCTTACATCAAATGATCAACAACAAGCATTATGATTCATTTCTTCAACCTGGAGTGAGGAAAAACAACTGTTTCAGCCCGAAAAACGTTAATTTCAAAGATGTGCGTAAAAATAAGGGAAAAGGATGGTGGGATACCTTATCTTAGGTCATGAGGGACTTACATACCAAATTTTACTTGAAACTAATTCCTCTAGCTATGTTAAACAGATCTCCCACTCCCAATATTGCTTAAAAATGCTTAATCCCCATGACTTTGACTCAACATAAATTAATTCAAGCTTATGCAGTGTGATTTTATAAAGGGTTTGAATAAAAAATAGCTTGAATATCATATCTATAGTTTATTACATGAGAGCATGAAGAAAAATGGATATTCAGCTCCTTTATACATCAAAGAGGATAACCCGGCAAGGGTTTCATGAGATACACTGTATAAAAATGCAGATCTGTAGATTTAGATCTGAAAAATGTAGTATAATGTAGAAGTATCTTATAAATTAGATATATATCAAGATAATACATAAAAAATTTGATCTACAACAGATCCATATGTAAAAATTTCTTTATTATACATACCCCTTGGGGTTTTCAGCATTACATGAATTACCGCAGCAGATCTACAGAATGATTTAGAAAATCTTAAGTGAGCATAACAGTAAATATATCATATCTGAAATATACATGGATTATATGGCTAATCCATGGATCACCATGGTGAAGGAAGAATCCATACACCAGAGATCTCTCCTCCAAATGAATGCCAGAATACCCTGCAACTCCTCAACTAGAAATAACGCAGTTTCAGGGATCAAATTGTGCTGTAAGCTTGAAGCATAGATTGGCCTAATGCCAAGATCAAAATCTGAATCTCAACAGTTAATACACTCTTCCAGGAGGATAAATGACTCACTCACTGAGAAGAGGGTTTAGTATAATATAGATCTGAGCAGATCTAGTCTCCACTTGTTGTAGCTCACTAAAAAAAGTAAACCCCAACAAGATTTACACTTTCTTATGAAGATGGAGCTTGGCCAAATTCCTGATAGTGGAATAGTAGTACAATTTCCTCCAAGAGCTACTCAATGGAAGGAGAGAGAATCCCTAAACAGGAAATCCTCACAATTCTTTGCTAAACAGCCAAGAGAATGAGATATGTCTAAACAAACAATATACTCTGAAAATATAATATCATCAACAACCTTCTCTTGAGCCTTACCCTTCCTTTCATAAGATGAAAGCTTTGGAAAACCCTAAACCACCTTGATGAATTATCTCCTTTCACATGAGGGGCCTCCTTCTAGAACTGCGTTGTCCCTCCATGAGGTACATTGTATCTAGATTGCGCTGTAGATTTGGTCAAGGTTGACCCAGTCTCATAGTTCAAACACATTCACACCTGCAAGTGTTTATTTAAATGGGCCATATTTGTCTATGTTCACATAGGCATGGATTTATTCATAGTTTCTAGGAGTTTTACATGTCCTCCTTGGTTCATTTATTCAATCAACATAGAATGAAACAAAATTTAATATTCCTCTTGGCTTGGGCTAAGTAGGAATATTACAAAAGAGCAGTGATAAATAAAGACATAAAATTTAAGAACGTCATATAGCCATCATTTTAATATTATAGCAGCAAAATGTATAAAAGTTCTTGAGGAAATAAACACTCAAGTTAGGTAAAACAAACCTCAAGAGCACATGTACATGAAACATGAAGAACACTGCTACACAATAATACCCAAGGCTATCGAAGCATAGTTT
Organism: Pinus albicaulis; assembly: GCA_034641835.2. Classification (NCBI taxonomy): domain Eukaryota; kingdom Viridiplantae; phylum Streptophyta; class Pinopsida; order Pinales; family Pinaceae; genus Pinus; species Pinus albicaulis. The sequence goes on from CM076570.1 coordinate 86,156,003, forward strand.
TATTAGATATAACTACTTCTGAAGAATTTAAATACATAGATCTGAAGTTATATGGCTCAAATAATGCTGAGAACAGAGATCTAAGCTCTCAAGCACATTTCCAAGATAACTCGGGAAGGTTTTCCTGAAATACACAAAAATGCAGAAGACACAAATATAGCCCTAGGGCTGAATAATCTCTGCGACTGGATAGATGATAGGAGGTGGCTAATATGATCTAGAAATTTACGAAAAATCCTCCTATAGATTCTCCAAATGAGAGGCTGATCCCCTCACTAAAAATATATCTCCCCCAACTAGGGCCACAAACCCTCTACTGTAACTACACACTGAAATAACGCATTTCCTTCATAAAACTATGCTGCAACTGTTAGCAGTACCTTAGCCTAATTTTGGATGATGAAATTAGGCTCTAGGGGTTTCTTTGTTGGCCTCCCAATGGAAGGAAACTTTCCTCCAACTGAAATTAAGCAAGGAAATGACCCAAATCAACTCTCCATTGTTGCACCCTGCAACAAAATGTAATACTCTACAGAAAATGCGTTGTAGAATAAGATGGAGCTTGGAATCATGCTGTATACTGGAAAATGTAGTGCAATTCTCTTCCAAAGCGCCTCTCAAGGAAAGAGTTGGGATTCCTGACCAAGAACACTCTGTGCTAAACAACACTTGCAATCTTAGCTAAACAATTGAAGAGAGCAACAATTCTAAACAGACCATATGCAAATAATAATCTAAAACATGATCAATGTGTCTTCCATGCTCTTCCTTATAAAAGTGATGAGATTCCTCACCCTTGGCCCCACTCATTTTGTTACGTCCCTATATTAATAGTGTAGTCCCTTATTATGTTAGTTTAGCCCCACTTATTGTTATTGTTGTACCCCTGTAACCCCCATATTGTTATTATTGTGCCCTTACATTATTATTTTTAGGTCGGCTAGGATTACATTGTGGCCCACTAGGTTTACATTATGGCCACATGGACTCCTATATATAGAAAGGAGGTTTTGTAAATTTTATCATCCAAGAATTTTTCATTTATGTAATGTATTGGAGGTTGCCCCCTCGAAGTGGCTTATTTCTAAGGCGTTGATATCTCTTTTCTTCTATTTTTGGAGCTGGTTACACAAAACATTTGGTATCAGAGCTTTGGATTCTAGGGTTTCGCTGCTCCAAACTGGTCATCGTGGAATTTTCGCTATAAATTTTTTTCTACGAAGTTTCAGAAGCTAAAATTTTTAGGGTGCGAAGCCAAAATCTTGAGGAATCTTGTATAAACATTTCAGATTTTGGTTTGCAATATTTTCGAAGATACGATCTGTGGAAGTCAGGTCTTTTTTCAGGCTCCTAAAACGGTCATCGTGGAATTTGCGCTATAAATTTGTTTCTAAAAAGGTTAAAAATCTGAAATTCATATGGTACGAAGCTGAAATCCTGAGGAAATTCTTCAAAAAATTTCAGAGCTTGGTTCGCAATATTTTTGGAGATATGATCTGTGGAAAGTAGTGCTTTTTCAGGCTCATGAATTTCATCTCAAAGAGGTGATCGTGGGAAAAGTTCAATAACTCTCTCTCTGGGAAGTGGATTTGAGTGCCGTAAAAAGTGGTCGCACGTACACAGACTATAGTTTCTTGGATATCAATTTCAGAGACAAAGGACAAAACAGTGACACGTGGCAAGTCGTAAAAATTCGCTCTACTGAACTAGTCCATAATTAGGTCATTGTGGGAGATTGGACACAACTTTGTCTTGGAGAATCCAAATCGGGTCAAACCTGTGGCATTCAAAATAGAATTCAGAGGGATACAAGTTTTGAATTTCAGATATAGAAGAGCCGTAATCACATAGATAATACAATTTCAATATCGAGCTCCTCAAAAGCAAGTAAAAGGTGTGTATTTTTTTCCGAATTGCATAAGTCTTGTTTGAAAAACCAGTTTGAAGTGATTCCAAGGGCCTATTGAGCATATATTTCAGTATTGCATTCTGAAATTCCTCCTATAAAGAATTCAACACCAATTAAGCCCTCATAAATCTATATTATGATGCATGAAGTGGAAGAATTGCAGTATGAGATATCAAAATTACGGTACCAAGTGCAACAAAGTTCGATCTTACGAAGAGCAACCGAAGATGACATAGATAGTTTAAAAGAAAAAATGGAGGCTAATTTGGATGGTTTGAAGGATCAAGTAATAGCTAATATGGATGATAAATTAGTGGAAGATCACATCGAGCATCAGCAAGAAGTTTTCCAACTCTCAAAGGATAACCTAACTTTGGTGCAGAATCTAATGAAACAACAGGAAGATCAACGTCACATTGAAAAAAGTTCTGAAGAAATCACAGAAGCAAGAACTCGACAAGTACAATCAATTTCAGAATATCTCAACAAGTGGAAGAACTTTCCTGTAGAATATTCCACATGGGAGGATGAGAATTTTATACGGAAGCATCAAGAAATAATCAGCGTTGAGGACAACACTTGTTTTAGAGAGGGGCATGTTACGTCCCTATGTGTATTAAGTCCCTTATTATGTTAGTTTAGCCCACTTATTGTTTATTATTGTACCCCTTTGTAACCCCATTATTGTTATTATTGTGCCCTTAAATTATTATTGTTAGGTCGGCTAGGATTACATTGTGGCCCACTAGGATTACATTATGGCCCCATGGACTCCTATATATAGAAAGGAGGTTTTGTAAATTGTATCATCCAAGAATTGTTCATTTATGTAATGTATTGGAGGTTGCCCCCTCAAAGTGGCTCATTTCTAAGGCATTTACATCTCTTTTCTTCTATTTTTGGAGCTGGTTACACAACACATTTAGGTCACTACTTCCATGAAAAGAGCCTCCAACCAAAACGGTGTTGTCCCTCATTGAATGCCACTCCTCCATAATAGCATTGTTGATTTGGTCAAAGTTGACCCATTCTTCATGCTCCAACCCCTTTTCACACCTAAGGGTCTTCAATCCATCTTTTTAGATGACCTCCATTCACACTAGGAGTCTCTTTATTCCTACTAAGTAGATTTATGGGTCTCCATACCCACTTATTCCTCCAAATAAGAAGCAAAACAAAATTTTAATATTCCAATTAGCTGTATGCTAATTTAGGAATATTACAATCCTCCCCTCTCAAATGTTGCTTGTCCCCAAGCAACTGCAAGGATAGAATTGAAGAGCCTCCTCTCCTCCTCTTGTAGTATCCTAATATGATAAGCTCCTCCAATGAACAAGATGCTCTCTCATCAATATGTCTCCAAGTTGCTCCTCCCAAGTGTACAAGTTAGCTTTTGGTGACAATCCCAAATAACTATCATCATGAAGTAGTGGGATATCCATGGAGGAAAATATATGTTGTTTAGAGGCCTTATTGAGGCATGGAATCTAAAATATATTAGGAAATATCATTCCCATGTGAATCCTCCATCCCCAAGCTATCATCCATACAAAATGAGTCACCCTCCAAAATGGTAACTCATAGAAATACTCCTCCACCTTAGGCTCTTGCAAAGTAGGTGGGATGCATTGCTGAACTTGATAGACCAAATTGTCTATCCCATACTGTCTCTCTCTCCACTTATGATAAGTGTAGAGTAGCTGCTAATTTTGGGTTGCAATAATGTTGCCTTCAAGAGGCAAGAAGAAAACTGGATCTTCAAAGATCCTCTCTCTAGAGTCATGAATCATGCTAGCCCAAACCATCCCATATATGATAAATAGGAAATCATCACCATATGGCATTCAAATGATAAATATACTGAAGGTTTCATGTAGTTCTGGAAGGTACCAATGGTTTCCCAAATGGTCACAGTGCAATTTTGTTAACTGTTGTTTCAGAACATAATATGGCAAGTTGTCTCCCAACAATTTTCTAGTTGTGTATGTCACCTCATCTACTAGAAAATAGTAAATGTAATTGTGAATCAAATGAGCATACAAAGAATAGCACAACAATTTCCCAAAGCCATGCCATAAATGGCTATCTCCATCACTGATGTTGGTCTTAAAAAGACCATGGATCCCAAATAGAATCTTTACCTCTTGTGGAGAAATGCACTGTATATAAATGGCAAGAGAATGAAAATACAGTTGTGTTAGATGATCAATAAGTGAAAAAACACAACTCTTATCATGTACTAAGAGTAGGCCAATAATGATATCCATAGATGACCTCTCCATAGTGGCATGATATTTCTCCCTGAAACTTTGGTGAATGGGAGGGGATGAACCATGTGCTGCATGCAAAGCCTTCTTCTTATGCTTTGAGATCCACGTGAAGAAGATAATATCATGGTAATAGATGTCTCCATCCACTAATCCAACACTCTCATTTCTTACTAGCCCATCAAGTGCATCATATGTGAAGTGATCCTAGGAACACTCCATCAACAAACCCAAGCTCCTAAGTGACAACATTGTTGGCCTTTCTAATAAGGCTCATGACATCTCATAGCCCCATTCTTTGACATGCCAAATGCTAAATTCATCTACCATAAAGCTGCTATACATGGGAGATTCCTTCCAAAGTGGAAGTGCCTCCTGATCCTCCAAATATAAGGAGTAGCCCCTTTGCACCATAATTATACCCCCACTATCTACTCCTGAAACATTATGCAAAGTATGGGAGGAAATCAATCCATACTCTCCCAAGAGTATCCAAAGCAACAAAAATTGTTGTTGCCTCCTCACACCATCACCATATAGACCATGTAGCAACAACATGATGATTGATATGAAGGATATCACATCACCTCAATACACCCAAACTCCTTGTTTCCATATGATGAAAGTGACATTCCAAGTCCTAACCACCAACATACCCCTCGAAGTAGGATATGTCACATGTTAACCAAACTCTTTCAAGAGTAGCCAAGACAACCTTGCCTCCTGCTACCCTGTGTCATAGATCTGCAAGTGGCTTTCCAGCCTCTTTCTCATCAACATCACCCAACCAACCAATGGTGAGTGTCTACTATCATGCTCCCAATGGGTATTTCTCCAATTGATAATACCATCCTCCCAAATCAAATTTATATCTTTGTACTTGATGGGATGTTAAAGTACAATATCCTGGAGATCTCCAAATGAAGACTACTCATCAATGACCAAGTTGAGCCCGTAAGGATCCAAATAAGATGTAGGAAAAAACTTCTCATCAAGATGTGAAGTGCTCATCAAGAAGTATCCATCATAATAATGGAAGATTTCATCTATCATAAGATGTCCTCCATCAACCATCTGCCTATCCACTGCTACACAAGTGTGTTGGTCATCAAAATGTCTCAATATTAGTTGGGCCCCCAACTCATCACTGTTGCTCAATGACAGTGCTGCTGATATCCATGAGGGTGCATATTTTGTCTCATGCTCATGCTCAATGTTGAACATATATTTCTGCATTGGATTGTTTAGGAAAATACTCATCCTATCCTCCAAAAATATACACTCCAACCCCAAGAGTTGTGTGCATCTCAACAATGACATACTAGGATGAATGTACATCTTCTCCTTGACTCTATCAAGGGTCTTTTGCGTAGTGATATTATGTTGCTCCAAATCAGCAATGTGCTTTGACCCTAGGTCATGCATTTTCCCTGATAGCATGTTCCCACAATCCTCCATATGATGTGCTGAAATAATAGGAAATAGAAATATGTGCATACCTCGGTAAATTTTGGGAACATATTTTACTGCTACAAGGGTTTCTCCCTCTAGTGTGATGGCTTTCCCAACTGATGATGATGATGGCTGCTCCTCTATAGCTACACCAACACTGGTATATGTCTCCTCTTCCTCATGCATCTCCTAAATAGTGCATGGGACTCTAAATGTCAAGAGATCAAGATCACTTTGCAAAGATGCAAGTGTTCCTTCTCCTGATGTAATTTCTCCAACAGAAAGTGGTGGTGGAATTTTCTCTCCTTCTATTTTTCTTCTATCAAACTTCTTTATCAACCTTTGAGTAAAATCTGCATATGCAGACACTCTTGCATGACTCAAATGGCTGAACCACCAAATGTTTGCTTCACCCTCAAGGTGTAGTGCTGCAATCTCAATAGCTTCTCTTTATACTACTAGATGTAGTAGAAAGAATGTATCCAACTTCATTCCCCAAGCTCTTTTTGTGCATATGGATGGCCCATCAAATGTATACAAGAGAAATCTATTACTGCAAGGCCTTCTTTCTTCTTTGAGCTAAATAAATTGTGGGAGAGTTAGATTATCTTTGAAAGATCTTGATTGAGATCTATATTCTGCAAGATACTCACTTAGAAACTCATGATCTAATTGTCCTCCATATCCATGCCTTTTTTCTTCTTCTTCAAAAGGAAAGGGCATAGTATTTTTCTTTGGAGCTCTATGCAATACTAGTTCTTTCTTCTACTGATAGGAAGTGCATGGTCCTTCCTCATATTGAAACCCTAATGAGGTCTCATTGTTTCTCTCCATTATTCTTTGCTTGACCTCCTTGGTGAGGTCCCTCTTAGATCTAAAAAGGGATGAGATAAAACTCACCCTTTCCATCATTCTTATCTCTTTCTCCTTCTTCTTATTATTCTTATATCATATTGGCTAAGATCCACAGGCTGAGCCAAGATTATGCTCTAATACCACTGTAATGTTCCCAAATGGGGAACAGTATATGAACACAATAATGGAAAGAGAAGTGATAAATAAACACATAAAATGTAAGAAGTTCATATAACCATCATATTAAGATTATAGCAGCAAAATGTATACAAGTTCTTGAGGAAATAGACACTCAAGTTAGGCAAAACAAGCCTCAAGAGCACATGTACATGAAACATGAAGAAAATTGCTACAAAATAACACCCAAGGCTATGAAATCACAATTTTATTAGATATAACTGCTGCTGAAGAATTTCAATACATATATCTGAAGTTGTATGGCTCAAATAATGTCGGGAAAAGAGATCTAAGCTCCCAAGCACATTTCCAAGATAACTCGGGAAGGGTTTCCTGAAATACACAAAAATGCAAAAGATACAAATATGTCCCTAGGGCTGAATAATATTTGCAACTATATAGATGATAGGAGGTGGCTGATATTATCTGGAAATGTATGAAAAATCCTCCTATATATTCTCCAAATGAGAGGTTGATCCCCTCACTGAAAATCTATCTCCCCCAACTAGGGCTCCAAATCCTCTACTATAACTGCACACTGAAATAACGTAGTTCCTTCAGAATACTGCACTGTAACTAATATAAGTACCTTAGCCCGATGTTGGATGATGAAATGAGGCTCTAGGGGTTTCTTGGCTAGCCTCCCAATGGACGTAAACTTTCCTCCAACTGAAATTAAGCAAGGAAATGACCCAAATCAACTCTCCACTGCTGCACCCTACAACACAACAGAATACTCTGCAAAAATTGCACTGTAGAAAAATATGGAGCTTGGCCTAGTGCCGGATAGTGGAAAATTTCATGCTATTATATTCCAAGAGGCCTCTCAAGGAAAGAGATGGGATTCCCGACCAAGAACACCCCGTGCTAAACAACACTTGCAATATTAGGTAAAAAACTAAAGAGAGCAACAAGTCTAAATAGACCATAAGCAAAAAATAATATAAAACATGATCAATATGGCTGCCATCCTCTTCCTTATATAAGTGATGTGTTTCCTTACCCTTGGCCCCACTCATTTAAGTCACTACTTCCATGCAAATATTCTCCAACCAAAACTGTGTTGTCCCTCATTGAATGCCACTCTTCCATAACAACGTTGTTGATTTGGTCAAAGTTGACCCAGTCTTCATGGTCCAACCCCTTTTCACACCTAAGGGTCTTCAATCTAGTTTTTTAGATGACCTCCATTCACACTAGGATTTTCTTTATTTATACTAAGGAGGTTTATCGGTCTCCATACCCTCTTATTCCTCCAAATAAGAAGCAAAACAAAATTTTTGTTGGGAAAAATATTGAGAGGGGGGGGTGAATCACTATTTAGATCTGACTAAAAATTTTTTATCAGAGATTTTATTATGCATTTAATTCTTTACTTAGATTATTGCATCATTCATTCATCAGACGTTTAGTAAGAAGTAAGCATGTGAAGTAACAACAGAATAAGCAACACACATGAACACCAGTATTTAAGGTGGAAACCCAATTTGGGAGAAAACCACCGTTGCTGTCGTCTCTATCTTCAATATTTATTATAAAGAAAAATTCTTACAATTTTTGTGCTGGTGCAGACTTATACCAGCACGCGGGCACCCACCTGTAGAGGGCTAAAAACTTCTCTCGTTCTCCAGTTACTACTGGAAGGGAGTTCCAACCCCCTGATTTTAACACCAGCTTGTACTGGTAGAAAGCTTCCACTTTCATGCTGAAGACTTCAACCCTCAGATCCACCAAATTTCTTCAATTTCTTCAACAGACTTGCATCAAGTCTTCATTATTTCTTTGCAAATATTCCTAGAGATTCATCATTTCTATATCTAGAGATCTTGAAACTTCAGCAACTCCATAGGTGCATCATAGATTCAACTTTATCAGAAACAAATTTCAATCATGCAGATATCTCTTAAAGAGATGTATTCATTAACAACCCCTCCGCACGCACACATTGAACTATGATCCTCTTCTCCTTATATATTTTTAGCCTTTATTAATACCATGAGTCAAAACCTCTCAACCGCTGATGGTATTCCTAGATGAGATCAAATAGATAATCCAGCGGGGTCTACCCAAGCCCCAAAAAGCTTCTCATTGTTCTTATTTTCTTGATCAGGCAATTAGATAATTAATCTAAGGATTTTTAATATCTCAATCTGAGATTGAGATATTAATCCAAATTTCTCCTAAGGTTCAAGCCCTTACTTATCCCTCGGTAGACGTGTATATTAATCATATCACATATTTGGTGAATTTTTGCTCAACACTTCTTTTAGTCCGCACTCTGGTTACAATTTCTGAGCTCGACCATGGAAAATATCACCACCTTTGGAGTAACAATCAAAGTGATGACCCAATATCTTTTCGTCATAATTTATATTTAATTTAAACAAACCTTGGTTAAACCCACAAACATTAATTTGAAAAGTCCCAATCAATATAATTTAAACTGGGCCCACATATATGATCAACGACCCAATCACATACTCGCACCATACCATGGTTATCCTTCGCACACCTTCCTCATACGGCCACTGTCTGATGCCTCCCCTTCAGATCAAAGACACTTAACCATATCGCGTGGCATCCTTGGTCGAACTTTAACGTGCAATGGCATGCAATGATAACGATTTTGCAGATTCGTTCAGGGACACGTGTTGCTTGTTCTATGGAATCGCTCCCAACCTTTTGAATACCGCTTTCGCTGCAAAGGTGGTACGATAAAAACCACTTCCAGCCTTAACCATGTTCACTGTTCATTCACAAGGTTCCACCCCTCTACTCCAGGTTCCGTCAGCGTACTTTCACCAATTCGTTTCTCCGTTTTATTAGTTCATATAACCACAATACTGTTATATAGCTCCGATGAAATCCTTACGGACTATTCGACTCGGTTCTCTGCATGATTCGATCCACCATTTGGAATATAGATAAACACCTTACTCCATAATCACGCGTTGGTTCATTGTTTACCAGTTGGGATACACAGTCAACCGTATTAACATTGGTACCTCTAACTGTATACAGAGCACCATCAAACCCAACACCGGGTTTCTTAACTATCACGGATTTCAATTATTCGTCGTCAGGATGCATATATACACACCGAACTTATTCAAGAAAAGCAGATATACATTCAGTCTTATATTCTGCTTGTATAGAACCCTTTGTCAGAGAGTTTCCATCAAGGACAATCAATTCAATATAATAGGATACCAGAAACATATTGCCAGCAATCTCCCCCTTTGGACTTGATGGCAACCATGACTAGAAAAATATTCAGCAATATTCTCCCCCTTTGACATCAAGGGCAAAGGATAGATCAGGATCCTTTGTACCGACAATACCATGCTCCCCCTGAGATCATGTTGCATCTTCAAACATAATATTCAATGAAATAACAGAAATGACTTATACACTCAATATCAATGATTCTCAAGCATGAGATCAGATTACAACAAATAATTAGAATGCCAACAATGCATCCTTGCCACATGACCAATGCTCCCCCTTAGCCTATGCATGCTGAACACCTTCAACAGGAGCGTATCCAATTTAATCGTCTGAATTTAAGCAGGTCTGATCTTCTGCATGGCAGAGACTACTCCCAGCTTCTGTCTGAGATATTCGAATGCTTCCCTGGGTAGAGGTTTGGTAAATATATCAGCAAACTTGTTCTTTGGAGGGAACATACTCCAACTTCACCTTTCGTTCAAGCACTTGTTCACGTAAGAAGTGATACTTGATGGGAATGTGCTTGTTCTTGGAATGCATAATAGGATTCTTTGATATACTAATGGCACTTGTATTATCACACATAATGGAGATAGGAGGTGAACATTTGATTTGAATGTCTTGTAAGGTTTTCATCATCCAAAGAAGTTGAGTGCAACATGATGTTGCAGCCACATATTCTGCTTCTGCTGTAGATAAGGCAATAGAGCTTTGCTTCTTGTTGAACCAAGATACTAATCGGGGCCCCATATAGAATGCACCACAACAAGTTCTTTTCCGATCATCAACGTTTCCAGCCCAATATGCGTCAGTGTAAGCATGAAGAGTGAGATCAACATTCTTTGGATACCATAGTCCAAAGTATTGAGTTCCTTGCAGATATTTGAATATTATTTTGACAGCCTGAAGGTGAGAATCTTTTGGATTATCTTAGAATCGCCCCACAATTCCAACTGCATGCATAATGTCTGGTCTTGTCCCAGTGAGATAAAGTAGACTTCCTATCATAGATCTGTATTCTGGTTGATTCACCGTGGGGGAATCATCATTATAATTAAGATTACATCTGGTTATCATTGGTGTACTTATAGGTTTGCAATCTTCCATGCCATACTTCTTCAAGATTTTCTTAATATATTTTGCTTGTGATAAGAATATGCCATCTGTTGCTTGTTTCACTTGCAAGCCAAGAAAGAATGTTAGTTCCCCAAGTAAATACATTTTAAATTCTTGCTGCATATCAGAAGCACATTTCTGACTCATAGACTCTTCATTACTTCCAAAAATGATATCATCAACATATACAACTACAATCAATAGATTATCATTTTCAGTTTTTGTGTATAAGCTACTATCAGCAGACCCCTTTGAAAATCCTTGTTGATGAATATATTTGTCAAGATGATAGTACCATGCCCTTGGAGCTTGTTTGAGACCATATAGAGCCTTTTTAAGTGTACAGACAAGTTTTTCATCATTTCCCAAAATGAATCCTTCTGGTTGTTCTATTTAAACTTCTTCTTCTAGATCACCATTGAGAAAAGCAGATTTAACATCCATTTGATAGACTTTGATTTGTTGGAAGCTTGAAAAAGAAAGAAACATTCTTATGGCTTCAAGTCTAGCTACAGGGGAAAAAGTTTCTTCAAAGTCTATACCGTCTTGTTGAGCATACCCCTTGCAAACAAGTCTAGCTTTATTTCTTATAACATCCCCATTCTCATTTAACTTATTTTTGAATATCCATTTAGTTCCAATGACATTTTTGTCATGAGGTCTTGGTACTAATTCCCGAGTGTGATTCTTTTCAATTTGATCAAGCTCTTCATTCATGGCTTGAATCCAACATTCATCTTTGCTGGCTTGATTGAATTTTTTTGGTTCAATAGTGGATAGAAATGCCAGATAGCTAGAAGATCCCACAAGAGTCCTTATTGTTTGTACACCTGATCCCTTTTCTCCCAAAATTTGAGATTCTGGATGATTCTTTTGAACATATCTGGATGGAGCTTTTTCAGATAAATCATCTTCGGGTTCTTCATTGGGTTCACTATCTATATCATTCCTATTTGATGTAGAAGGATATATGTCATCATCGTCTTCATCTGTTGTTTTTTTTTCTTCTTTTGGAGTTGTAGGAGCCTCATCAATAACAACATCAATACATTCAACAATCTTTCAAAGTCTTTTATTGTAACATTTATATGCCCTACTCCTAGAGGAGTAACCAAGAAATATCCCTTCATCTGCTTTGGGTTCAAACTTTCCAAGTTTTTCATCATTATTTTTGATAAAGCATTTTCTCCCAAAGACTCTAAAGTGCTTCACGGTGGGAGGATTACCATACCATAGTTCATATGGAGTTTTATCACTATTTACACGAACATGTGCCTTGTTAAGAATATTTACCGTTGTATGTGCTGCTTCTCCCCAAAATGTGTCAGGTGTTCTAGAATCATCAAGCATAGCTCTAGCCATTTGTTGAACTGTTCTATTCATTCTTTCTGCTACGCCATTTTGTTGTGGAGTGCCAGCTACAGAAAACTGTCTTTTTATGCCATGTTGTTCACAAAATTCAAGGAATTCATATGATGTATATTCTCCTCCTCGATCAGATCTAAGACACTTGATTTTTAGATCTAATTCATTTTCAACCAGTGCTTTGAAGATCTGAAATTTCTCAAATGCTTCATATTTTTGTTTAATCAACCCAATCCAACACATTCTAGAGAAATCATCAATAAATAAGATATAGTATTGTTCACCACGTGGTGACTTTTTCTTCACATTTGATTTGAATGTCTTGTAAGGTTTTCATCATCCAAAGAAGTTGAGTGAAACATGATGTTGCAGCCACATATTCTGCTTCTGCTGTAGATAAGGCAATAGAGCTTTGCTTCTTGTTGAACCAAGATACTAATCGGGGTCCCATATAGAATGCACCACCACTAGTGCTTTTCCGATCATCAACATTTCGAGCCCAATCTGCATCAGTGTAAGGATGAAGAGGAAGATCAGCATTCTTTGGATACCATAGTCCAAAGTCTTGATTTCCTTGTAGATATTTAAATATTCTTTTCACAGCTTGAAGGTGAGACTCTTTTGGATTGGCTTGGAATCGTCCAACAATCCCAACTGCATGCATAATGTCTGGTCTTTTCCCAGTGAGATAAAGTAGACTTCCTATCATAGATACGTATTCTGGTTGATTTATCGTGGGGGAATCATCATTAGAACTGAGATTACATCTGGTTATCATTGGTGTACTTACAGGTTTGCAATCTTCCATGCCATACTTCTTCAAAATTTTCGTAAGATATTTTTCTTGTGATAAGAATATGCCATCTATTGCTTGTTGCACTTGCAAGCCAAGAGAGAATGTTAGTTCCCCAAGTAAAGACATTTGAAATTCTTGCTGCATATCAGAAGCAAATTTCTGACTCATAGACTCTTCATTACTTCCAAAAATGATATCATCAACATATACAACCACAATCAATAGTTTATCATTTTCGGTTTTTGTGTATAAATTACTATCAGCAGACCCCTTTGAGAATCCTTTTTCATGAAGATATTTGTCAAGGTGATAATACCATGCCCTTGGAGCTTGTTTGAGACCATATAGAGCCTTTTTAAGTCTACAAACAAGTTTATCATCATCTCCCAAAATGAATCCTTCTGGTTGTTCTATATAAATTTCTTCTTCTAGATCACCATTGAGAAACGCAGATTTAACATCCATTTGATAGACTTTGATTTGTTGGCAGCTTGAAAAAATCAAGAAACATTCATATGGCTTCAAGTCTAGCTACAGGGGAAAAGTTTCTTGAAATTCTATACCGTCTTGTTGAGCATACCCCTTGCAAACAAGTCTAGCTTTATTTCTTATAACATCCCCATTCTCATTTAACTTATTTTGAATATCCATTTAGATTGATAACATTTTGTCATGAGGTCTTAGTACTAAATTGAGTGTGATTCTTTTCAATTTGATCAAGCTCTTCATTCATGGCTTGAATCCAACATTTCATCTTTCTTTGCTTGATTGAATTTTTTTTGGGTCATGCGTGGACAGAAATGCCAGATTGCTAGAAGATCCCACAAGAGTCCTTCTTGTTTGTACACCTGATCCCTTTTCTCCCAAAATTTGAGATTCCGGATGATTCTTTTGAACATATCTGGATGGAGCTTTTTCAGATAAATCATCTTCGGGTTCTTCATTGGGTTCACTGTCTATATCATTCCTATTTGATGTAGAAGGATATATGTCATCATCGTCTTCATCTGTTGTTTTTTTTTCTTCTTTTGGAGTTGTAGGAGCCTCATCAATAACAACATCAATACATTCAACAATCTTTCAAAGTCTTTTATTGTAACATTTATATGCCCTACTCCTAGAGGAGTAACCAAGAAATATCCCTTCATCTGCTTTGGGTTCAAACTTTCCAAGTTTTTCATCATTATTTTTGATAAAGCATTTTCTCCCAAAGACTCTAAAGTGCTTCACAGTGGGAGGATTACCATACCATAGTTTATATGGAGTTTTATCACTATTTACATGAACATGTGCCTTGTTAAGAATATTTACCGATGTATGTGTTGCTTCTCACAAAAATGTGTCAGGTGTTCTAGAATCATCAAGCATAGCTCTAGCCATTTGTTGAACTGTTCTATTCATTCTTTCTGCTACGCCATTTTGTTGTGGAGTGCCAACTACAAAAAAATATCTTTTTATGCCATGTTGTTCACAAAATTAAAGGAATTCATATGATGTATATTCTCCTCCTCGATCAGATCTAAGACACTTGATTTTTAGATCTAATTCATTTTCAACCAGATTTTTGAAGATCTGAAATTTCTCAAATGCTTCATCTTTTTGTTTAATCAACCCAATCCAACACATTCTAGAGAAATCATCAATAAATAAGATATAGTATTGTTCACCACGTGGTGACTTTTTCTTCACAGGTCCACATATGTCAGTATGAATGAGTTCAAGAGTCTTACCTGATGAACCTTACTTGGCATTAAATTGCACTATGGTTTTCTTACCGAATTGGCAAGATTTGCATATGATACTTTCAGGTGGTGTAATATTGGGAAGATCACGAACAACTTTAAGTCTGCTTGATTTGTTAATTTGAGAGAAGCTCAGATGCCCCAAACTTCTATGCCATAGCCATTTTTTTGAAGATTTACTCATGTAACATTGTTCTTTGCAGTTATTTAATACATACATGTTGCTTGGAGTTCTGTTTCCTTTTATAATTGTTTTACCTGTATCAAGATCACGTACCACACATTCTTTTTAACTAAAGACAACTTCAGTTCCTTGATCACACATTTGACTTACACTTAACAGGTTATGCTTTAATCCATCCACATACATGAAATTAATAGCTTTCACCTTTTCTTTTAGAAAAACAGATCCTTTTCCCTTAATTACAGCAGGAGTATCATTTCCAAATGTAACATTCTTTTCCTTTTCTAGATCACTATATGCAAGAAGTTTGTTTTTGTCACCTGTCATGTGTTTTGAGCATCCACTATCAATGTACCATTGATTTTCTTCTCCTTCTGCAAATAAATCTATGCCACAATTTTCAACCTATAATTCCTTCTTTTTCCATACTTTGGAGCTTGAAGGAAGATTCTCTTTTGGCTGGACTTTGCTACTGCATTCAGATTCTTCATGGCCAAAGTTATTGCAATAAGCACATTCAACTTCATTTTGAAGAGGAGAAAAGTTGTTATAAGTATTCTTCTTTGTTCCAATATCAATCCTTTTCTTTCTTGCTTCTCTTGTCATTATGGTTTTATATGCAACACATTGAACAGCTTTATGACCAAAATTGTGACATGAGAAACATTGTCCATTGAAGAAGAAATTTCTGAGATCATGAAATCTTCTTCTTGAATTTACCTGTTGATTGGTGTTTCTTTGAAAGGTAGTCTTGTTAGTGCTCTTTGAATTGAGATGGTCATGCTTTATCTGTAAAGATTCTTTATTCCCTTGCTGAGGGGCAGAATGTTGTGTACTGGCTGTAGCTGCTTTTAGATAATTTGGTGCTGAAGCCTGAGAAGATTCTCCGATATATCCAAGACCTGTCTTTAGAAGAGGAGAACGTTGTACCTTGATAATCTCATCTAAGGTTTCATATCCTTTAGAAAATCTAAGATTCAAAGTCTTTACTTTCTCAATTTCTTTTCTTAGACTTACTATTTCACATTCTAATTTCTCATTATGTTTCTCCTTTTCTTGAAGCTGTTTTTCAGAGTTTCTATGGATATTTTACTTTCTTCTAAACATATTTTGAGTTGATTGATTTCATCAAGAAAATCATTGTCCTCTAAAGCATCCATAAAAGTATCCTTTTCTTCTCTATAATCCTTTTCAAATGCCATGAGAAGTCTAAGATCTTGTTCACATTCTTCCTCACTGTCTGATAACCCATCACTGTCTTCATGAGTATAGTAACTTTTTCTAGTGCTAAACTGATTCTCATTCCTTCTTGCTACTTCCTTTCCTTTTTCATGTGTTTCTTTGTGAGGACACTTAGCAGCATAATGACCAACTCTTCCACAAGAAAAACATTTGAAAGGAAGCTTACCTCTGAACCGTCCTGTACCAAGTTGGAGTTTCTTTACAAAATTTACCTCATCTTCTTCTGAGATATACCCTGATCCTTCTGTCTCTTGTACTTATTTCCCTTTTGTAGAAGCTCTAAAGATGGATTCTTTGACTTCAGATGGTCCTCCTCTTCTCATTTCATATGAAGTTAGTATTCCATGAAGTTGCACCATAGTGAGATTTTGAAGATCCTGCTTTTCTTCAAGAGCAGAAACTTTTGACTCAAATTTTGTCGTTAGTGATATTAAAACTTTCTCAACCAAAGTAGATTCGGTTATTGTTTATCCCAGATTTCTCATACGATTTACAATATCATCAAGACGTAAAAATAAATTAGCAATGCTCTCCTCATTATGCATTTTTAGGTTCTCATATTGAATCCTGAGAGTTTGGAGTTTAGCACTTTTTACCTTTGCATCACCTTCATAACTTAGAATGATTTTGTCCCATATTGCCTTTGCTATATTCAGCTGCATGACTTTGACAAATTCTGATTCAGTTAGACTTCCCAATAGAGCATTAACTGCCTTTTCATTTGTTTCATAATTATTTCTTTCCATTGGATCTACTGGTACTGCGGCTGGATATTGATATCCTGCTTCAACAATAGCCCATACATATGCACCCAGAGACTAAAGATAGGATCTCATCCTTGTTTTCCAGAAGATTAAATTTTTTTCATTGAAGAGCGGAGGCCTGATAGATGCTATTCCATCTTGATTGCTCATCTTGACTGATCTTCCTTCTAGCGGCTAAGCTTTTCATAAGGACCTGCTCTGATACCAATTTTTGGGAAAAATACTGAGAGGGGGGGGGGGGTGAATCAGTGTTTAGATCTGACTGAAATTTTTTTATCAGAGATCTTATTATGCATTTAATTCTTTACTTAGATTATTGCATCATTCATTCATCAGACGTTTAGTAAGCAGTAAGCATGTGCATTAACAACAGAATAAGCCATCACACATAAGCAACACACATGAACACCAGTATTTAAGGTGGAAACCCAATTTGGGAGAAAACCACTACTGATGTCATCTTTGTCTTCAATATTTATTATAAAGAAAACTTCTTGCAATTTTTTTGCTGGTGCAGACTTATACCAACACGCAGGAACCCACCTACAGAAGGCTACAACCTTATCTCATTCTCCAGTTACTACTTGAAGGGAGCTCCAACCCCCTGATTTTAACACCAGCTTATACTGGCAGAAAGCTTCCACTTTCATGCTGAAGACTTCAACCCTCAGATCCACCAAATTTCTTCAATTTCTTCATCAGACTTGCATCAGGTCTTCATTATTTCTTTGCAGATCTTCCTAGAGATTCATCATTTCTAGATCTAGAGATCTTGAACCTTCATCAACTCCATAGGTGCATCATAGATTCAGCTTTATCAGAAAATAGAGTTCAATCATGCAGATATCTCTTAAAGAGATTTATTCATTAACAACCCCTCCGCACGCACACATTGAACTATGATCCTCTTCTCCTTATATAGTTTTAGCCTTTATTAATACCATGAGTCAAAACCTCTCAACTGCTGATGGTATTCCTGGACGAGATCAAATAGATAATCCAGCGGAGTCTACCCAAGCCCCAAACAACTTCTCATTGTTCTTATTTTCTTGATCAGGCAATTAGATAATTAATCTAAGGCTTTTTAATATCTCAATCTGAGATTGAGATATTAATCCAAATTTCTCCTAAGGTTCAAGCCCTTACTTATCCCTCGGCAGATGTGTATATTAATCATATCACATATTTGGTGAATTTTTTCTCAACACTTCTTTTGGTCCGCACTCTGGTTACAATTTCTGAGCTCGACCATGGCAAATATCACCACCTTTGGAGTAACAATCAAAGTGATGAACCAATATCTTTTCATCATAATTTATATTTAATTTAAACAAACCTTGGTTAAATGCACAAAAATTAATTTGAAAAGTCCCAATCAATATAATTTAAACTAGGCCCACATATATGATCAACGACCCAATCACATACTTGCACCATACCGTGGTTATCCTTCGCACACCTTCCTCATATGGCCACCGTCCGATGGCTCCCCTTTAGATCGACGACGCTTAACCATATCATGCGGCATCCTTGGTCGGACTTTAATGTGCGATGGCACACAGTGATAGCGGTTTTGCAGATTCGTTCAGGGACGCATGTCGCTCGTTCTATGGAATCGCTCCCAACGTTTTGAATACCGTTTTTGCTGCAAAGGTGTTGCGATAAAAACCACTTTCAGCCTTAAACCATGTTCACTGTTCATTCGCAAGGTTTCTCCCCTCTACTCTAGGTTCCATCAGCGTACTTTCGCCAATTCTTTTCTTCGCGTTATCAGTTCGTATAACCACAATACTGTTATACAGCTCCGATGAAATCCTTACAGACTGTTCGACTCGGTTCTCTGCATGCAATCAATCCACCATTCGGAATATAGATAGACACCTTACTCCATAATCACGCTTTGGTTCATTGTCTACCAGTTGGGATACACAGTCAACCATATTAACATTGGTACCTCTAACTATATATAGAGCACCATCAAACCCAACACTGGGTTTCTTAAATATCAAGGATTTCAATTATCTGTCGTTAGGATGCATATATACACACCGAACTTATTCAAGAAAAGCAGATATACATTCAGTCTTATATTTTGCTTGTATATAACCCTTTGTCAGAGAGTTTCCATCAAGGACAATCAATTCAATATAATAGGATACCAGAAACATATTGCCAACAATTTTAATATTCCAATTAGCTGTATGCTAATTTAGGAATATTACATATGACATCTATTCCAATTTTCATTTCATTCATGAACTAGGAATTTAGAAACCAACATGTTCCCTTGTTGCTAGACCCACCCTAGGGCTAGAGGGTTCGCCTATGTCTAGAGAGAGGATTTTCTTGCACAACAAGTTGGTGACCATACTGGGGAAGTCAATGCCTGTTGTCTCTTATTGTTCATTTTGAATTTTTAATTGTCTATCCAACTTTGGCCAAATTGTCATTTCTCTGCTATTTTTGGCTTGTTTGACTCCTTCTAGCCATTTGGCATTTTTCTAGAGTGATCAGATTGGTTTTTCTCAGCAAGCCCTTTTTTTCCTTTCTTTCCTAGCTCAGAGCTACTGATTGTCTGACAGTCACGACCATCAGCGCGGGTTGTCTTTGAAACAGACGCGATTTTTCCTACTCGGTGCTAAATAAAGCTAAACAACCATGCCAATTCTTATAGGATTGGATTTTGGGCCTTTTCCGCTGAGTTTCTAGTGTGTATTTTCCTTTAGTTTGTTTTTTCTTCTTGGATTGATCCATCTAGCTCTTGTTTTCTGACTTGGTTGTCTCGTTCATTTTAGTTTGTGTTATATCTCATTCAATATTTTGGCTTATCCATCCTTGGGTTTCTAGGCATTTCGAACCATTCGCTTGGTCACATGTTCTCTGCGTGTCTAATCCATTTATGAGTCATTTTGGTCATTCATTGTTCAGAATTTTATGTGGTTGCTTGGCCTTTTTAGTTTATTGTACGTGAAGTAGGGCTGCCAATATTTCATTTTGTGTTTGTTTTATTCTCCCTCCATCACCCCGATCATAGATCACATTGCTCATTGAGTCGACTTAAAAGCCATTTATTTTGCGTAAGGAGATGCATGCCTAGTTTTGAGTGTGTGTTTACATTTTCTTGGAGTTGATATTTTCATGTTTTTACGATCTCGTTCAAAGCTACTCGAGGCTAGTATTTTTTTTTTTTGGGTGTAGCATTGCATTGTTTCTCATCACTTATAAAAAACCAAAAATTTTCATTCTTCCTTCTCTTTCAGAAATGAAAAGTACTCTTTTGCATTATTAGGTTCTCTTTTTCATTGGGAAGTGGAAGACAAAAAAAATTTCGTTTTATGCTTTGGTTGTGTTAGTAGCATAGGGGAAAATGTCATTCTTGCATTTGATTGACTGCTTCTTTGTTGCGAACCTCTATCCTTCACTTAGTTAGCTTTTCATCGAAATGAAATGGTATTTTTTCTCTCATATAGTTTCACATTAGAGATTTGAGATAACCTTCGGTAGGGCCTTGAAAGAGAAACTTAATTTCAAGATAAACCATAAAATTGACTCAATCAACCTAAGGAAGCATTGAAACTTAACGCTCACACTTAGAGGTCTAGGCTAGTGACATGTTCTAATGTCATTAAACCAAGTAGTTGTCGCTCATAATTTTGCATTAGATAGCACTAGTATGGAATTGTGTTCCTCGTACCTTCGCGTATATAAAGGGAGACCAATTTAGGTTGCAATCCTTTATCCATAGGAAGCTGAGTCTGCTGCCCTGTAACCGTGGTACACTGAACACAACATTCGGGGAGACTGTCTGCATGTACGTTAAGTCCTCGATGAATTTATTTTCCAAGGTGTATATTGCAGTTCATAGGAGCTTGGTACACCATTTTTCCTAGAGTTCCTAAGTAGTCATTTTGATCTTTCCGTGGCTCCTTAAATTTTAAAATATCATCGAGCACTTTTCCTTCAAAACTATTTCAAATTGAAAGCGACTAGAGTCATGTTTCGTCCTTTTCTCAACTCTTAAAACATGAAAAGGCATAGTCTTGTTTCAATGTTGTAAAAATTGACCACCAACGAAATATTCCTGGTAAGAGTTATATTCCTTAGTTATTCTTCAGGTTTGATTCCAATGGCAACTTTTCTAGATTCCATCAACCAAAGGGTCCCGTCAGATGGGAATCCTAGTTCATTTTCCTCTTTTGGAAATGTTGGTACCCTGTATATGGCAACGTTTTCCCTCCTGGGATTAACCATTGGTCTGCCATTTTGGTTATTTTAAACCCCTGTGGTTTTGAATATACCAAATATTTCTCAATCGAGTTCTCCTTCGCCTGAACTAGGTTAGCCCCATGTTCATATTAAAGTTGACCCCTCGCCTTTTTTTCCCATTTCTTCACCTCGTTATTCCTCTTCACCTGCTGAAATTATGGATTCTAGTACCCAGATGGCTAAGAAGAAGAAGAAGAAGAAGGAAAATAAGCTACGGGTCAAATCAACAACTTTTTCTACCCATGCAGCTAATATTGAGAAACCTCCCATTTCACCCCATAAAGACAAATTCCCTTGCAAGCTATGTGAGGGTGACCACCTTCGTCATGATTTACATGGTATTCCCAAGGTATTAGAAGTGTGGTCCATTGGCCCGATTCATCCTTCATCACCAACCTCTGGGCATCATGCTGATGATGAGTCTTCAGCTAGAGATGTTAATACTGGTAAGAAACAGGGTAAGATAAAAATCCCCTGTAGGTTGTCTGAAGGGAACTATCCCATTCACCTTTGTCCTTATATGGATGAAGCTTCTAAAGTATTGGATACCCTTTTGGCTTATGAGTCATGTCTTCCCGTAGATTACTAGAATTTTTCTTCGAGCCCTTCGATAGTTGATCAAGTCATTGATCGAGATTCATCTCCGATCAATTCCACTCTCTCTGAAATTAAGTCTCCCAAGTCCATTTCCGACCAATCATTGGTTGAGAAAAAGGTCGACCTGATTCCATCTACAGTTCATCAAGTCTTTTCCATCGAGAGTGGGTCTAATCCCAGTCAAGTTCCTTTTGTTTCCTCGGATTCCCTAGGATCAGAGGGTGATCCTCCTGTTTCCATGATCCAGGAGGGTGATATTTCGACTCCCATCGCCATACTCCCAAAAAGTGATCCTCCTTCTCTCATTCTCATAGTTTAGAAGGATGGTCATTCCTCTCCTGTAATGTAGGGGGATAGTCCTCTTATTCCTATGGCAACCCTTCCATGTAGTTTAGTCGCTTCCTTTGATTGGATTCAATTCACGGGATACCATCTTCCTTCTTATGTGCCCTTTGAGATCACTATGTAGGCTTTTGATATGGTCGTACTAGGCACGATTATAGATGAATGTACCTCGGTTAGTATTCTGTCATCAAATACCTAGAAATATCTCGGTTCTCCACAACTTGTACCTGTTACTCAAAGTTTGTTGGTTTTTGACAGAGGAACCAGACATCCATTAGGGATCCTTCTGAAGTTACCTATTACTTTGGGAGGAAATATTGTCTATATAGATGCGATGGTTGTCCAATAATCCTTGGATTTTAACTTACTCTTGGGGTGCAACTATGCTTATGCAATGGGAGTGCTTGTATCATCCCCCTTTCGCGTGATTTGTTTTGCACACGAAGGTTGGATCGTGACCATCGATCATCTTTCATTCTTTGGTTCTGATGCGACATCTATCCTACCGTCATCCCTTCCTAGTACTTACCTACCAGTGATATATTCCTAGCCACAGGTTAATTATGTGGCCACCTATTCATTTCCCTCATCCAGTGATAGTACCGTCATGTACCATCTACTGGGGGAATTCAATCGCGATTTCCGAGATGTTGTTCTCCCATCAGATGAGAACCTCTTGGAAGCCATGACTCTTTGTATGTCTTGATCAGGTCTTCAGATCTTAGTTCCTTTTCTTGTGTCACACTCCTTAAAAAATGAAACAAGCTCTTTTGAAGCATAGTTCATTTTATTGTGTCAAGCTCCCTAAAAAATGAAACAAGCTCTTTTGGAGCATAGTACCTTTTCTTGTGTCAAGCTAGTTAAAAATGAAACAAGGTGTCATGAGGATAGTTCATTTAATGTGTCAACCTTGTTAAAAAATGAAACACGTTCCTATAAAATTTGATCTTTTGATTAGATCTCGTAAATTCCCAATCGAGTCTTTCTCTTGATCTCATAATTGAACCTTTACTCCATCCATCTATTAGTACCTGACAAGTTCTCTTAGGTGAATGCACTGAATCTTGAGGGACATGTACCTTGAATTGAGTCACCATGTTGGGGGCATGCAAACCTTTTAAAGCATAATTTATCTTTGTTTCAAGCCTGTGTAAAAATTAAATGGATCCCAAGCACATTTTTCCATGTTTTCAAGCTTGTGTAAAAATGAAACCATTCTTGTTTTACCTCATTTTTTGCTTGGTATGCTTTGAGAGCAGTTTATCCTGCTTATTATGTATTTTCTTACTGTGCAGATGTATGTCACTCCTTATGTCAGTTTCACTGATGGTGCCTCCCACAGTACCCAAAACCTATCCTCCGCGGCTTGGGTAATTTATGATCCTAATGGTGAGTTAGTAGACATTCAAGGTATTTGTCTAGGACGTACAATTAACAATGTCGTTGAATAAAGTGTAGCTATCAAACTTCTAAATGAAGCTATTACCCTCGACATTCATGAATTAATTGTTAACCTAGACTCTCAACTTGTTGTTCTCCAGCTCAATAGGTGTTATTCTGTCATAAACCCTCATATTTTAAGGATGGATTTACGTGTTCATTTGTTAGAAAGGAATTTTTACTATATTACATATCAGCATATTCCCAGAAGAATGAATTAACTGATGTAGTAGCTAATATTGTATTAGATAGACATTTGTAAAATTTGTAAAAGCAATCATCATCGCATAGTAAGATTTAGACAGGAAAATAAGAATATATATATATATATATATATATATATATATATATATATATATATATATATATTGTTTCAGACGGGATTTTACATCATAGTTCAAAAAATATATGTGTTTCAGTTACATCCTGAGACGCCATGTCTCTAAAAAAATGAAGAAATAAAACCTAGAATTCTAATCAGCATGGTGCTCATGGTAGCATGTCACTACCCACATGACACATCTCAGCAGTCAATGGATGCGGTTAGAGACTCCCGCAGTGTGTCGCTGGTAAGCACGAGGAATGTCCTCAAATCTCACGTACTCCGGGATCCCGCTCGTGAGTCCCTCTAGGTTACATGGAATTTATTCCTCACCATCACCTCCCTAGCCATGAGGGACCACTTCAAACGCTCTTGGGACCCTTTGAGCTATCAGAGACATACCTACGGGTCCCTCTGGTTTGACATCTACAACACATGAGAGAATATCAGAACACATATATATAAAAAACCAAAAAAATTGTAATACTCATAAAAATCCAAAAAATGAGTTTTTACCTTTGTCCTCGTCCCATTTGTCCCCTTCCAGAAGTAGAAGATCTGGATCACCCTTGAGATCGGTACTGATATATGGCCAGTCCTCCACCATGCTGAGTTTTCGACTCAGGGAGTCAAATAACTTTGATCTCCTTGACATATGTTTCCCACATCCTAATTGAGGCATCACCTTATCCCAACAGAACATCCGTGGCTCTCATGCTGGTGGCATAGGTAAAATAGCTCCTGACATTTTAATATCAGTAACCGTCCAGGATGAACTGTATGAAGATGGACCATACCCAAACTTCTCCAACAAAACCATTTTTACACTTGTTCATCTCACTTTTCATATTTATTGTCACCGCTTCTGCCCAATTGAGGATTGTTAGAGACATGCAATCTACGGCCAATTGGAGTTGCATCTTTTCGGATTCATGGGGAGCCTAAGATCCAAAAATTCGAGTAATGGTGGGCAACACTACCCTCAAAGGCAAGTCAGGCACTGTCTAGGTGTCTATATTTCCACTCTTGTGTGCTTTCCTTTATGTAGGACAAGATCTATCTATCAACACTCCCATGCTCTCTCCAAGGAGCCAAGTAACTGTCATTAGTGCTCGCTCTCCCTGATCAGGAGATCAAGTCCCTTATAGAAAAATGCTCAAAAATGAAGTTGCTCAGAATTGATCCAAACTAGATCGACTGGAAATAGCTCAGAAAAATGATCCTGTAGACGCAAACGGCACTGAAAACCAACGCAGTATGAGGAAGATATTCAGCTTTGAAGTTCGCCAATTTCAGTTAAAAAATGGTCCAAATTTGACTTTAGAAAAAAATATTTTTATTAAAAAAAGAATATTCCACAGAATATTCTAGAAATATTCCATGGAATATTCCAAAGAATATTCTATGGAATATTCCCCAGTCGGCCAATGAAAGGGCGCCACATGGCCAGCCCAGAGGCCACCACGTGGCCCCAACGTGGATTGAAATGGCGTTAAAATTTTTGTTATGGACTCGGCAGGATTCGATCCTGGGTCGGCAGGATGATAACACAACGGACCGACCAATGGGCCACACATGGTTCTTGTTTATCAATGGGCATGAAAATTCATTTAAAATTTTTAATTATATATGGCGCACTTTTCGTTTGGGTTGTGGTCCCATGGACGAGCGGAAGGTGCGGAGGCACGTTTTATTATACGGTTTGAAACTTTGTTATATGCCGAACATAACCCAAATTTTATTTAATGCCTTCCGAATGGTGCGGTCACGTGCCTTATCCCTTTAAGCACCCACGACTGGTGGTGAATTCAGCGGTTCCACAAAGTTAGCACCAGACTCCAGAATTTTCGGTGCTATTTGGCAGTTAGCCAGATTTAGCTGGAGTTTTTCTAGGTGACACTGGGCAAACTTCAGTTAGCCATAACTTTGGCTAGGGAAGTCCTTTTGGGACGAAATTGTTTTTGATTTTGGGGTATTGAAGCATTCTGGAGCTGTTGGGATAGGTTGCAAAACCATGAGGGTGCTCTATTAGTGATTTTACCAGCGATTTTGGTTGTGGAGCCACCAGGGCCTAATGAAAGATCAGTTGCGTTGGACTATACTCATCCAATGGAGGTGAATGAATAGTCAATTTATACTGATTTCAGCCTTCTGTTTCTAAATTTGTAGCTTATTTTTCCTTTTGAGGCTTTCTACACATTGTAATTTACATTTTGAGAATTAATGAAAAAGGGAAAATTATAATTAGAGGCTTTTGGACCCAGCAGAGGTAGCCCAAGAGAGGGGTGAACTGCTTAAACAAATGCTTACTGTTATGTTGTGCATTTTTGCTGTTATATTTCAGATTCTGCTACATTAAACAGTAACTTTTCATAAGTACACTTTTCCCAAGCAGACTTATACAGTGAACAAAACTCATTAGTTTAACTTCAAACCACATTACTTCATTTGCAGAATACTTGAACTTGCTTATTCACACATAAAATTTTGATTAATGAATACTTTGCACATAAACAAATACTTTAATGGATCGGATCTATTTCAGTGTTTACATTTTATTTCTTTAGGAAGAGCCAGTTTGTGGGCCAGAAGCTTCTGGTTCCATCCTTCCTAGTAAAGGTGAAATAACCAGTAAAAGCCCCTTACTGTCAATCTCTGTATGAGAAATAATTTTTTCTCACAATTTCAGATCAGGTTGGTATCAGAGCTCTAGGTTTTGCTTAAGAGTTTGTGAAATTTGTGCAAGAAGATTGTGTTATTCTGCAAAATTTGATGCTTACTAGGCTGAAATTGAAAAGAGGGGAAGGTCAATTGGTAAGAGAACAAGTTAATCCTCAACCAAGGAGGGCTAGAGTGCCATTATCTCCACCTTCCATTTCATCCTCATTAGCCTTAGAATCAGCCATAAACATGTCTTCCATAGAAGGAGAAGTACATGAGGAAATGGATCCCAAGGAAGAAGAAAGAGTCTTTAGAAAAGCTTTCTTGGACATGACTGAGATGGTTAGGATCCTATACCAGGAGAGAAATGATAGGATTGCTGGAGAAGGGTCTAGAAACCAAAAATAAGAAGGAGATTCTTCAGGAGGGAAGAAAGATAAAGATGAGTCTAAGAAAGGGAATGGAGGAAATGGTGATCCACCATCTCCATCGTCATCCTCATCCTCCACATCATCCTCTTCTACTTCTGTTAATCAGTCACACAAAAAAAAAAACATCTCTTAAAAATCCTTTGTTAAAGCTTGATGTGAAGTTTGAGTTGCCGATGTTTAATGGTGATGTGAATGCAGAAAAATTGGATAACTGGATTAGACAGCTGGAAGTCTATCTAAGAATTCAAAATTTTCATGATGATGACACAAAAATCCAATTAGCCTCTTTGAGAATGGATGGAGCAGCTTTAGTTTGGTGGGAAGCCAAGACCAAGGAGGAAATTAAAAAGCATGGTAAGATAACTTCAACCTGGAATGAGTTTATTACAGCTATTAAGAAACAATTTTATCCTCTTGCTCATATTTAGAAAGAAATCATGAATTGGAAAAATTTTAGGCAACTTAAGCGTCAAAATGTGCAATATTATACCCAAGAGTTTAGAAGGAGAGCACTTCTACTTGGAGTAGACTTACAAAGTCAAGACACCTTGTTGAAATACATAGGAGGTTTGCACAGTTACCTTAAACATACTATCCTAATGTTCAATCCTACCAGCTTAGATGAAGTCTGTGTGCAGGCTACACATTTAGAAGCTAGAGGAAAGAATACTTTTGATGAGGGTAGAAACAAGACTTTCAAAGGAAAGAATAAAGATAAAAACAATGGAAAAGGCAAGAAAAATGCATCTATCAAACAAGAGGGTGAAAAGGTCATTTGTAAACATTGTTCAAAGAGTGGCCATGAAGAGAAAAACTGTTGGAAACTTCATCCTAAAAAAGAAATCAGTTTAACAAAAACAAGGGAAAGAAGAAACATGCAGCTACTACAACTACACCAGAAGATTTAGGTGATGATTCAGGTGACGAAACAAAAATTGCAGCCATGGGTTTGAAAATTTTGAAAGGGAAGGAAATTGAAACTCAAGCAAGTGCTAGTTCTTCAAACTGTCATACACAAGCTCCTAATGAGGAAGAAAGAATTGAACTGTTCCATGTGAGGGTAGTTTCAAAACATACCAAAATTGACACACTATTTGACAGTGGATCACAAGCTAACCTCATATCTGAAGATTTGGTCAAGCAGCTTAAACTTGAGACCATTCCACATCCGAAGCCTTATCCACTTTGATGGATATGCAAGGATGCCAACTTGCAAGTCTCAAGGAAGTGCATATTGCGCTTTGCAATAACTGCACAATTTATTGACACAGTTGAACTTGATGTGGTGCCGCTTGATATATTTGGTATTGTTTTGGGAAGTCCTTACTTGTTTGATAGGAAAGTGATCTTCTATCGCCATGAAAACAAATATCATATTTTCAAAGATGGCAAGGAGTTTATTGTCAGAGCTCAACGCAAGAAGACAAATGTAGCAATGGTAAATGCAAGACAGGTAAAAGGGCTAGTCAATTCAAGCAAGAGTTTTGTACTTCTTATGGTCAAGCCAAAGGTTGATGTGAATCATGAGTAATTTGAAAATTGTGATGCAAAGCTTAAATCTGATTTATATGATGTAGTTGATGCACATCATGAGATTTTTCAGGAACCAATAGGTTTGCCTCCTAAAAGGGAGATTCATCATGAAATCCATTTACATCTAGATTGTTCTCTTCCTAACATAGGCATGTATCACATGTATATTATGGAGAATGCTAAAATAAAGAAGAAAATTAAAGAGTTGTTGGAAAAGTGTTTCATAAGGCCAAGCACTTCACCATGTGGGTCACCGATATTGTTAATTCCGAAGAAAGATGGAACTTGGCATATGTGTGTTGACTTCAGAGCTTTGAACAAGATAACGGTAAAGAATCGTTACCCACTTCCAAGAATAGATGATTTGTTAGATCAGTTGAAAGATGCAAGATATTTCACTAAGTTAGACTTAAGAAGTGGTAATCATCAAGTAAGAATTGAAGAAAGCAACATTTGGAAGACAGCTTTCAAAACCAAACAAGGACTCTTTGAGTGGCTTGTGATACCGTTTGGTTTATGCAATGCACCTGCAACTTTCACGCAGGTAATGGATGATGTCTTACGTCCTTTTCTTGATGATTTTGTTATTGTCTACTTAGATGACATCTTTATTTTCAGCAAGACAAGAGAAGATCATGTCATGCATGTTAGTAAAGTACTTGATGTTTTGAAGAAAAATCAGTTATTTCTTAAGATGTCAAAGTGTGAATTTGGAAAGACTTCCTTGGTTTATTTGGGACACATAACAGGTGGAGGCGCTTTGAGAATTTATCCTTCCAAAGTAGAAGCTATTGTGAATTGGCCTACTCCCAAGTCCATTACAGAGGTAAGAAGTTTTTTGGGTGCAGCTCAGTATTGGAGAAAGTTTATTGCTAACTTTTCTGCCATAGCAGCTCCTATGCATGCAGTGACAAGTGTGAAGTGTGCTTTCCAATGGGGAAGTAAGCAACAAAAATCTTTCGAATCTTTGAAAGAAAATATCAGTTCAATTCCGGTTCTTGCATTACCAGATTTGAGACAGCCATTCGAGATTCAGACAGATGCTAGTGATTATTCCATGGGTGCAGTTCTCTTACAGCATGGTAAGCCTATCGCTTTTCATTCTGAGACATTTAATGGTGCTATTGTGAATTATCCTACATATGATAAGGAATTGTATGCATTGGTACAAAGTGTCAAAAAGTGGAAGCACTATTTGATGGGAAAAGAAACAATTGTGCATACCGACCATCAGCCTTTACAGTATTTGCAGTCGCAAAGTAAATTGCAGCAGTCATGACATTTCAGATGGATGGGTTTCCTACAAAAATTTCACTTGGTAATAAGGTACAAGAAAGGTATTCTCAATAAAGTTGCTGATATTCTTTCAAGGCCTATTATCAGTGCTCGTATTTTGCTTAAGAATGATTCTATTGTGCATGAAAGCTACATAGAATAGTATGCATTAGATGAAGATTTTAAAGAGGTGTATGCTAACTTGAGTAAAGGGAATCATGTTGAGGAGAATGATTATAATTTGCATAATAATTTTTTGTTTCACTTGGGAAAGTTATGTATACCACAGGGAGAGAGATTAAGCATGATGAGAGAAGCTCATTCTTCTCTTACTGCTGGTCATTTCGGTGTAAGAAAAACAGTGGCACATCTGCAGAGGTATTGTTATTGGCCTCGCATGGTAGATAGTGTTACACGTTTCATTAGAGTTTTTTCATTATGTGATACAAACAAGCCTAGAAATAGGAAGCTTGGATTGTATACGCCATTGCCGGTACCTTCTAGACCATGGCAAAGTGTTTCTATGGATTTTGTTGGGGGATTACCATTATCTAGAAAGCAGCATGATTATATTTTTGTAGAAGTTGATCGTTTCAGCAAGATGTGTATTCTTATGCCATGTAAGAAAACTATAACTGCTGATTTATATTTTCAACATGTATGGGTTCATTATGGCTTGCTTACTTCTATTGTTAGTGACAGGGATTCCAGATTTGTTGGGAATTTTTGGTCCAATCTATGGAAGACGATGGACACCAAGTTGAAGAAGAGTATTGCTTTCCATCCGCAAACAGATGGCCAAACAGAGGTAGTGAACAGAACCATTGTGCATCTTTTGAGAGGGTATTGCAGCAAGCATCCCAAGCTTTCGGATGAGCATTTGCATCACATTCAACATGCTTACAACCAGGCCAGGCACTCTTCTACAAATACTTCGCCATTTGAAGCTTGTTTTGGATATTTTCCTAAGTCACCATTAGAATTCATTCTTGAGAAGGATATTTCCATTGATGGGCATAGTTACATTGACAAAGCTCGCATGTTCATTGAAAGAATTCAGCTCATTCATCAGCAAGTTCAAGAACAGCTTGAAAAGAGTCAAGGAAAGTACAAAGAAAGATATGACAAACATAGAATTGATCACAAGTTTTAGGAAGGAGATGAGGTATGGTTGCATATAAGTAAGGATATAATGCAAGGAGAAGGTAAAAATATGAAGCCTATTCGTTATGGTCCATTCAAAATCCTTAAACAAGTTGGAAATAATGTTTTTCAACTAGATTTGCCTTCATACATGCAAATGTATTCCATTGTTAATGTGGAAAATTTATGTTTGTATGAACCTCCTCTTATTGATGATTCTGAAAATCATGTTCAGCTACCATCTGTAGAAGATTTCTCACCTGAATTTTTGGATGAGTTGAAAGAAGATGCAATCCTTGACAGAAGAACACACACTTCAAGGAGGGGAGATGTTGATTATCTAAGGATTGGTTTAAAAGGCAGTAAACCAAGCAAAGAAAAGTGGATGGAGTTGGAATAGGTGAGGAGGTTATATCCTCACCTTATTAATAGGTAATTGAAAGCTTTTGAGGGTCCAAAAGCTTCCCATTTGGGAGGTGTGATCAGGAGATCAAGTCCCTTGTAGAAAAATGCTCAAAAATGAAGTTGCTTAGAATTGATCTGAACTAGATCTACTGGAAAGAGCTCGGAAAAATGATCTTGTAGACATAAATGACACTGAAAACCGACGCTGTATGAGGAAGATATTCAGCTTTGAAGTTTGCCAATTTCAGTTAAAAAATGGTCCAAATTTGACTTTAGAAAAAAATATTTTTATTAAAAAAAGAATATTCCACAGAATATTCTAGGAATATTGAGTGGAATATTCCACAGAATATTCCATGGAATATTCCCCAGTCGGCCAATGAAAGGGTGCCACATGGACAGCCTGGAGGCCGCCACATGGCCCCAAGGTGGATTGAAATGGCGTTAAAAATTTTGTTATGGACTCAGCAGGATTCGATCCTGGGTCGGCAGGATGATAACACAACGGACCGGCCAATGGGCCACATGCAGTTCTTGTTGATCAATGGGCGCGAAAATTCATTTAAAAGTTTGAATTATATATGGCGCGGTTTTCGTTTGGGTCGTGGTCTTGTGGACCAGCGGAAGGTGCGGAGGCACATTTTATTATACAGTTTGAAACTTTGTTATATGCCGAACATAACCCAAAGTTTATTTAATGCCTTCCGAACCATGCGGTCACGTGCCTTATCCCTTTAAGCACCCACGACTGGCGATGAATTCGACGGTTCCACAGATTTAGCACTGGACTCCAGAATTGTCGGCGCTATCTGGCAGTTAGCCAGATTTAGTTGGAGTTTTTCTAGGTGACACTCGGCAAACTTCAGTTAGCCATAACTTTGGCTAGGGAAGTCCTTTTGGGACGAATTTTTTTTTGATTTTGGGGTATTGAAGCATTCTGGAGCTGTTGGGATAGGTTGTAGAGCCATTAGGGTGCTCTATCAGTGATTTTACCAAATATTTTGGTTGTGGAGCCACCAGGGCCTAATGAAAGATCAGTTGTGTTGGACTATACTCATCCAATGGAGGTGAATGAATAGTCGATTTATACTGATTTCAGCCTTATGTTTCTGAATTTGCAGCTTATGTTTCCTTTTGAGGCTTTATACACAGTGTAATTTACATTTTGAGCATTAATGAAAAATGGAAAAGCCTAATTAGAGGCTTTTGGACCTAGCAGAGGTAGCCCAAGAGAGGGGTGAACTGCTTAAACAAATGCTTAGTGTTATGCTGTGCATTTTTGCTGTTATATTTCAGATTCAGCTACATTAAACAATAAATTTTCATAAGTATACTTTTCCCAAGTAGACTTATATAGTGAACAAAACTCATTAGTTCAACTTCAAACCACATTACTTCATTTGCAGAATACTTGAACTTGCCTATTCACACATAAAATTTTGATTAATGAATACTTTTCACAGAAACAAATACTTTCATTGATCGGATCTATTTCAGTGTTTACATTTTATTTCTTTAGGCAAAGCCAGTTTGTGGGCCAGGAGCTTCTGGTTTCATCCTTTCTGGTAAAGGTGAAATAACCAGTAAAAGCCCCCTACTGTCAATCTCTGTATAAGAAATACTTTGTTCTCACAATTTCAGATCACTCCCCTCCATGATGATCCAGTTATGAAGTAGATATCAGATACTTCTATCTCCAATTCCTGGTCATGAATGATGATTTTTTCTTGGTCAATGTCCCATACACTGATCAAGTATTGCGGAAACTCTAATTTAACTCTCAGACACGGGGTCATAAAAAATGTCAGGAGCCCATAGTTCCTTAGAGCATCCAAGCATGCATCATTCTCCAAGGATTGTGCATCCTCTACCCCATGCTCCCACTCTCTCCACTCTATATCCTTTTTAACTATTGATTCTTCCTGCAAAACAAAATGAAAATATTCTATTAGCCATATGGTAAAAAATTGAACCGTTTTGACAAGTTGTTTTGGAAGGAAATTGTAAACAAATTGTGCGCGGTGCTCGACGGTGCTATTTTTCAAAAGGCTGCGCTGAGCGGCGCTTTCCCTATGAAAAATCATGGAGGTCGGCATGGTCCCATGTCGGGAACCAGCGTCGACTGTCACAGGTATGAATTTTTAAAAACCCTTCCAAAAAAGGGCTCAAAACATGAAATCATATAAAAAATGGATAAAATTGCAGGAGAATTTCACAACTCTTACCTGGAAGAAGCGGATTTCTCAATGGCCTCTTGGATTTTCTATAGTCATCTCCCCAAATTCACAATAAAACCCGGTGAAAATGCTCACAAGAAGGTGAAAAGGTAAAAGTTTTTTTTTATACTATTTGAGTGATTTTATAGCCTTTTCTAACCCTAATTAGGTTTTTGGACACATTTTTTATTATTTTCTATTATTTTTTCTCAAAAATGGGTTTTATGTTTGTTTCTTGTACAACAACAAGTCCTAAAACTGGCAACGATGAGGAAACAAGTTGTATTTTATTAATTTTACGGACTCATTAAAAACATCAAAAAGTCACCTCCTCGAGTTATCTTTCAGCTCTTTTCTGACTACAAAATGTGAAAATATTGTCGAGCTCTTTTTGTTTTAAATCTACTAAAGGCTGTGAAACGTCATCAGCCTAGTATACGTTTACCCCTTTTTTGGGTTGGGACAAATTATTTACAAAAAGGAATACCTTAGTCGAACATGGCTAAGAGGTTCTCTAAAATATTTTTTTCTACCTTTTCGGATCTGAAAGATGAACTACGAAAAGGGAAATTCTGGAGTTTTATTTTCTGCCTCTTTTCAAACTCTCTAAACATGAAAATATACCAATTTTTCCCTTTGTCAGACTCGTTAAATCCAAATGAAATTGGAAGTCGTCACCATGCAATTATGAAGTTCCTCCTTCCTAGGGCGCATAAAATGTACTAGGATGGATTTTTCCAATGGACAAACTTACATGACAAACATATGCTATCCCATTCAAGCTTGCTTCCAAAAATAATTGGGGTACTCGCCAGAAATTGTGGGGGAAAATGGAACTATTTTTCATTTGTGTCGGTAGTATGTCGCTCTTGAACATGACACTTGTCTGCAGTTCGTGTTGGGTTGGGGACATCCCACATTCATCATTTTTCCTCCTTGGGTTTGGGTTATCCATTTTTGACCTCTCATCTTCTCTTTGCCTCATCACCATGAGCTTAGATCCCTTGATGTGAAATACTGCCAGATTTTGGAGTCATGTCACCAATATGTTCAAGAGAAGTCCCTTCTGTAGTTTTCAACCCTTGATCCTTTGTTCGGTCTTGATTAACTATCATCTTATTCCTCTGTCTCGTGTCAATTATGTGGGAAACATTATGTCCCTCCTTCAACCGATCACTTCCTGTCAACATCAACTCATTATCCAGGAAGTTGATCTAGATAATCCCTTCTAGTACCTTAAAATTTCATGCTTCAATGGCAAGTTCTTCACATTTGACGACAGGTTCTCATCATTGGCCTTTGATCGGGTGATTTCACGGATGTTCGACTCCAGTTCATTTTTCACATTATGTGGATTTTACTAGCAGTACCTTGAGAACCATTATCATTATTGGTGGTTTCTCTTGTGCCTATTAACATCTTCCATCATTGACTGGTAATCAGGTGACTTTCTTGCATGTTCAACTTCAGCTCATTCATTCACTTGCATGAATTTTTACTTTTTCAGGTTAGGACCGAGTGCAAGACCCTGGGTTTTATCTGATAAAATATAGGTAGCAGGATGACTAGATTTTTCATGATTGTATACATGACTCTTCTGATTGGATGGTTGCGACCATACCTCAGTCTATTTTCTGATCCTTTTCAAAGGATGGTTGTGTCCATACCGTGGATCTTATTACATGTTCTCTATTATGGATGGTTGCGCCCATACCTTGTACTCATGTATCAGAGATATCGGTCATACTTGACCTTGCAAGTCCTCCGATGGCCACATTTTGGTTTGGGTATGTTCTAATAAATCATTTCACCCCTCCCTCTCTCTCGGACTTCATGCTTTAGGAGGCATCTGTTACACAATATTTTGTCACCCTCCCTGCATTCCCTATTTTGAATACTGGAGGACCATCATATTGACCCCTGTGTACTTTCACACATCATAATGAATGTCATTTCATCCCTTAACATGCCAGGAAAAAAAATATTTGTGGACCATTCCTGAAGTATACCCTTAAAAACATGTACTTTTGGGTCGGTGTTGTTATGTAGTTATGTCCTTGTGTCGATGGCTATATTTTCCCTAGGCCTTTATTATAGCATCATTTATCAGAAACTCATACTTGATGATATATTCTTTGGCTTTGGGCACCCCTTCCCTTCAGACTTGGTCATTTTCTCAAAAAACAGTATCTTAAAACCCATACGCAACTCTGCCCAGACTTTTTCGCGTATACACACGAGTCCATCTATACAGAACCATGTATGACATTTTAATCATAAAATATATATATATATATTCCCTATTTTGAGGTGAGTTTTACATTTTTTCTAGTAACTTAACCACCCCAACTCGTGGCCTAACTATTCCCAACTATAAAAAACTAATTTGAGGGAGTATGTTGGAATAGGGTCTCCTAAAGCTGCGAATTTTTTCCATTTTTGTATATTTTTTGTATTATTTAGTCTAGCGCAAGATTTTTGGGGTGGGTCAAAGCCCCGAATGCATTGTAACAGGTCAAGGGTAGACCAAGAGTCCGCAAACCATGGTTTGCGGACCATTGGATGCGTAGGTTAAATCGGTATAAATAGGTGAACCTTTTTGAGTCTTAAGGTAGAAAAGAATTGAGATTGATGCTAATCATAGATTGTTAGATCTGTTGTCAGGTTGTTGGGTAAGGACTCCCGCTATTTGTGTGTGTGGAGATCCTCAGTCCTGCTGTCTACAGACCCTGCTGCCTGTGTGCGCAGGCAGTATTTTGGGATTGTAAGTGGATTTTGGTATTAATATATATGTGAAGTACTATTGGATATCTGACACTATCTGGATCTGTATGGTTATGATTGATGCAAACCTGGGTTATATGATTAAGTTTTGAAAGTAAATGTTTAATTGTTGCGAACTACAAAGGTATCTATGTTTCTGGTATATGTATCTATGATCTGTTAATTACTGCACTTATAAATGTTTGGTTCTGATAATTGGTACTGCACACGTGGATGCGGAGGTATTTATTAGATTTGTGCATAGGAATAGCTCTGTTATACTGTGGATAATATTATCAAGAAGCCTGCGAATAGATATTTTTAGTGCGAACTCAAGAAACTGGAAGCGTAGATCTGCTTGACTTACCTACTCTCTCTCAGGGTGCGGAAACCTAGTTCCAGCACCCTCCCACACTAATTTGGGTGAGACTTTGGCCTGCACAAGAATTTCATTGCCGAAAGGGCCAGAAGTATAGGGGTTTGTTGGCAAACCTTAACCTCTAAACCTGGGTCAGGACCCCTTGAGCCAACAAATGGTTCTGTTGCCGGGACCGGGAGCATTTTGAGAGAGAGATCGGGTAATGCCAAGAACACATTAGAGACCTGAGAAGAAAGAGATTGATGAGTGGTTCAAAAAGAAAATTTAGGAATTTGCAGTAAGGGAGAATCACAGTTCAAAGATGACCACAGAGAAGTAGAAGAATAAGTACATTTTCATAGAGATCTACAAAATTTTATTTTTGAGATTTGCGACCAAGCTTCAGGAGTGGCTCGCAAGGCTCGTAGATTTCCAGAAGTGTTGGAAGGATGAACAGGTCACGTAGTGGACCCCAAAGTTGATTTAGAAGTTAGAAAAGGCTGATAACACCATCACTCACACAGTAGATCATTGGGTGGATAGTGTGATAGGACGATTTGTGACAGAATTTTCAATTGATCAATTTGTGTCCTACTCTGAGGTGGAACGAAGGTTCTTCAAGGGTTTCTGGGGTAAGTCTCTAAAAAATTTTCCATTACTGATTAAGATCTTATTATGAAAAAAGAGAATTTTTTACAACCATATAGAGTGAATGAGCTTCGATCAAAGTGAGGGTACAACGCGTAGTGGTAAGTACTACAAAACTAACCAAGAAGGAGATAGATCTTTCTATAGTCCAATAAGGGAGTTGGCTACACAATAATCTCCGACTACACCAATTTTGAGCCAACACAGGGGTAAGAACTCACTCTTACCTCCTCCCCACCAGAAGACGAGATGGACTTGCACATGAAGCTACCTACCTTCAAGGGCATAGGGGATGAAGACATGGACCGG
This sequence comes from Pinus albicaulis, assembly GCA_034641835.2. Classification (NCBI taxonomy): domain Eukaryota; kingdom Viridiplantae; phylum Streptophyta; class Pinopsida; order Pinales; family Pinaceae; genus Pinus; species Pinus albicaulis. The sequence continues at coordinate 86,193,812 of CM076570.1, forward strand.
TTCTAGTTTGTGGTAGGATCAGTGTGGACTGCACAGAACATGGCCAGTGACACTGTAAAAAGGGCATAGCGATCTCTTTCATTTGAAGGAAGAGCCTTGGACTGGTATATGGGATTCATAGCTCAGCATGCGAATGCAACCATCGAAGAGATTAAGAATTCCTTGAGACAACAGTTCAAGAAGCCTAAGTCCTACTCTCAGATAGTGAATGATCTGAAAGATTTGAAGCAAGGACCATCTGAGTCTGTATGGGAAGCTGACCATTGGTTGAAGAAGGTAGTTAGAGAAGGAGGATTTCTATATGATGACAGGAAGCACATGGAGTGGTTCATTGCTATGCTACTACCCCACCTACGCGTGCCAATGGGACATCAAGCCATTGAATCATAGGAAAATTCCTTAGAGATTGCGATGAAGCTGGAAGCTGTGCCAGGTGATGATACCTAGTTAGGAGTACAAAAAATACAAGGAAAATTAGAGGCAATGCATATGGAGATTTTAAATCTACGGAAGGAACGAGGAACAGAGGCTAACCTTGACAGATGGTGCATACGATGCAGGGTGAATGGCCACACCAAGGATAATTGTCCGCTACTAGAAAATTACATGCAGGCTGGGGGACCTTGCCCATTGCATCCTAGGGAAGTTGCGGGGCCAAGTGGGACAGTGTTGTGGTGCGATGATTGTCACGTGGCTGGGCTGCATGATACCAACCATTGCCCCCGCCTTGCTGCATATGTCCCCGAAGTGAAGCAACAATGGTGAAAGTTTTGCAAATCTGTAGGACATGATGAGAAAAACTACCAGATCTATGATCTGATGATAGATAGAGGAAACCTATATAGGGTACAATCATACCCTTCCTCACCAAGGTCCCCCTCCACTTTAGGTGGCTCCCCAGCTAGGGGTAGGGGAGGGCTCCAAGGTGGAAGCGTAGGTAGGGGGAGACGACACCTGATTTGCTATAACTCTAGAGAAATAGGGCACTTTTCAAGGGACTACACGAACCCTATGAGACAATCCTACAGATACTGTAGACAGCTGGATCATGTGATTGAATATTGCCTGATTATGATAGCCAAGATGTACGAGAAGGAATAGACACCTACGCAGAATGTACAAAGATTCAAGGCGGAACCTCAAGATGAAGGACTAAGTGTTAATGTTATAAAACGCAGTGGCATGGCCACCAGAGGAGTTGCAGAGAAAGCTGAGGTGGAGCCTCTTATCCGTAAAGCAACCATTAAACAAGAAGGTTTGGACTTACAGAAGGAAAAGGAAACCTTTGTCACAACTCTCCAAGACTTTGCTAAGGTTGAGGCACCTACTCCTCAAGCCCCTACGAACCTCAAAGCAGATGATGAGGTCAAACCATTCCTGTAGGCATGTATGAAGCTGCTATGCAACCAAAGGGCCATATAAAACCTCCAAGCCTTGATAGACAGCTGCGCAGGAAAAACAACCCCAACTATGGAAATTAAGGATGTGCACAAGATATATAAGTATAAGAGATGCACTAGTAGGGAGATGCAGTTAACCGCGTAGATTGGTGATTATGAGATGGATCAGGTTATTCTAGACTTAGGCTCCGATGCAAATTTACTACCCAAGAAAACTTGGCATAGAATGGGAGAACCTAAGTTGGAATGGTCCACTATCTAGCTGCGCATGGCTAATCAACAGAAGATCATACCATTGGGGAGATTATCAAAGGTCATGGTAGATATTGCAAGAGTTAAGGTTCAGGCTAACTTCGAGTTCATTCAGATTATGGAAGATGCATACCCTTATCCTGTGCTCCTAGGATTGGAATGGGCCATAGATATGGGTGGTATTATAAATTTGAAGAAGAGAAGCATGGTATTTTTAAGTGAAGGAACTCGAGTCATCGTACCGCTAGACCCTGTAGAAGGAGAAAGGTATACAGAACCAGTGCATGAGGAAGAGGAGGTGGATCACATCTATAAGTTAACCATGAGGGACGAAGACTGGATCAATCCTAAAGCTGATGGTGTGCTTTGCTAGGAAAAGGATAGCGAATGCTTTTCTGAATCCGATGAAGAAATGGAAAATTGGCAAAACCATTTACATGATGTCTCTGTGTTGTGCTTCCTACAAATCACAAGAGACTTCTGATGCATATCCTCATAGGTAAGAGAACTTCGCTACTTCGATAGTTCCGGTAGTATAAAAGAGTTTTTGCGAATATTTGAAGCTGAGGTTCCAAGAGAACAAAGGCTATGGGCCCTTAATCTAGCCATGTGCGCAACACTGGAAAGGTGGTGGGACACGCATAAGGGGGCATTCCAGGATTAGGAGGAATGTCAGGATATGATGATTCTACAATTTGAGCCTCCGGCTGATGTGCGCGTCAAGATATTTCTTGGCCCATGAGATTTGCACGAACATTTGTTTACCTGGATGGAGAAATGGTGGGATCGCACTAAAGAAGAATGGGTTCACTTGTTTATTCATGCCTTGGGACCAATTCCCACCACATGGTACTTATATGCGGATCTACATCAATGCACCCACCACTGGGAAACATTAAAGGATGAATTTTTGGGGACATTCGGGTTAACAGGAGGATCGGAGGCACTTGACGAAGCTCTGCAGGATATAGATACCTTTGTGTTTGGTGAATCCAGACCATACACAACATTCAAGATACCACCATGGGAAACACAAATGCAGGATATTGTCAACTGCCGCAATATCCCCATAGAAGAATGTGATGAAGATCCGCGTAATGTTGCGATCCCAAATTCAGAGGGGGAACGCGCAGTTGCAGGACCTCCATTACACACTGTGGATGTTACTAAGCGTCTGAAGTTGCAAGAAGTTAACATTGGCACGAAAGATAAAACCAAGTTGGCTAAAATTGGGGATTACTGTGATGGTGAGATAGTAGGAAAGGTTGCGGAATTACTCATGGAATATCAAGACTTATTTCCCACAAAGTTTTTGAAACATAAAGGGATCACAGGGGACTTAGGGGTTATGCGCATCACACTGAAACTAGATGTGCACCCTTTGAAGCAATGCCCTTATCGGTTGAACCCTAAGTATAAGCAGAAGGTTAGGGAAGAAATTGATAAAATTCTCACCACAGGTATCATCGAGCCGGTCAAATAGTCAGATTGGGTGAGTCCCATGGTGGTTCAGGAAAGAATATGAAGGAGGAAATTTGCATCTGCGTGGACTTGCACAAGTTGAATGATGCCTGCGTACATGATCCTTTTCCAACACCATTCTCTGATGAGATCCTGGATAGCATAGGAGGTGAGGAGGCGTAATCATTCATTGATGGGTTCTCAGGGTACCATCAGATCAGAATCGCACCTGAAGATCACAGAAAAACTACATTTTCTACCGAATGGAGATCCTTTCAGTATACGGTCATGCTTTTTGGACTCAAAAATGCTCCTGCCATCTTATCGCGGGTAGTAGTCGCAGTGTTCAAATATTTCATCCATAAATTTATCGAGGTATACTTTGATGATTGGACTGTATTTTTCTTAGTAAAGACACACGTTTCAAACCTGCGCACGATGTTGGATGCCTGTCAGAAGCACCAAATTTCCCTGAATATCAAGAAGTGTATATTTTGTGTACCCTTTGGAATATTGCTCGGACATATAGTTTGTTGACACGAGTTGATGGTGGACCCTACGAAAGTTACAGTGATCATAAATATGGCAGTCCCTGTAATGGATAAGTAGCTGCATTCAATCCTTGGACATATGGGCTATTACAGAAAGTTCATTCAGGGATACGCACTGATCACATCCCCTCTGGAAAAGTTTCTTAAGAAGGATGTTTCCTTCTTTTGGGATGACGAGTGTCAGAAGAGCTTTGAGCTACTCAAGGAAAAGATGGTCTCTGTGCCTATCCTTATTTTTCCTGATTGTGTGAATGTATTTCATGTTCATGTTGTTGCTTTCAGAATCACCTTATGAGTGGTCCTTACGCAGCCTGGAGAGGGAGACATTGATCACCCAATTGCATTCGCTACTTGAAACTCTCAGTTGCGGAGCGCAACTATGCCACCATGGAGCGGGAAGGATTGGCCATGGTCTATGCGTTACAGAAGTATCAACATTATCTATTAGGTGGACACTTCAATATGTTTATAGATCATTCAGCTTTGAATTACCTGGTGAATAAGCTAGTGTTGGTGGGGGGGGGGGTAATCTGCCGATGGCTTCTATTGTTCCAAGAGTACGACATTGAAATCATTGTCAAACCAGGGAGGTTGAATGCTAGCAAGGAACCAAATAACCTGGAGGAAGGATTGCCTAATGCACAACTGTTTTCTATTAAGGTGGTCAATGCACACTTCGCTAACATTATTCAGTTCCTAACTACAGGCATGGCACCTGTGGAGTATTCGGTGCAACAGAAGAAAGAATTGGTAACCCGCGCTATGGATTTTACCATCATCACAGGTCACCTCTATAATATGGGAGCAGATGAAGTTTTGTGAAGTTCCGTTTTGGAACATGAACCGCATGCTATCTTGGCAGAATCCCATGTGGGGTGGCAAGAGGTCACTACGTAGGGAATGCCACAACGCGGAAGATTTTAAGAGCTAGATTATGGTGGCCTACCCTGCATAGTGACTGTCACGACTATTGTAAGGCCTGCGATATATGCCAATGCACCAGAAATTCATCCTGCAGGGATGAAATGCCCCTCCAACCGCAAATGGCCCTACAAGCATTTGACAAGCGGGCCATCGATTTCGTAGGACTTATCAACCTACCCGGAAAGAAGACAGGTGTGCGTTACATTATAGCTGCTATTGATTATGTAACTAGGTGGGATGAGGCACAAGAAGTGAGGGAATACACTGTAGATACCATTGCACACTTCATCTTTGATTCGATTCTGACCAGGTTTGGATGTCCAAAAATCCTAATGAGCGATAGAGGTACACACTTTGTCAATGAAACAATACAGGCCTTGACGAAAGAGTTTCGGATCCATCATGAAAAAAGCACTCTGTCTCATCCTCAGTCAAATGACACAATTGAAGCTTTTAATAAGGTCTTGGAGCATGCACTGACCAAGGTCTATAACGTCGATCGCAGTGACTAGGACGTGCTCATTCCGTTGGTTCTATGGGATTACCAAACCACCTGTAAGAAGTTGACAGTGAAAACACAGTTTAGGATGGTCTATGGAAAGGAGGCCGTTATGCCCATGGAATATAATTTTCCTAGCCTTTGCATCACAACCTTCACAAACATGGCAGAGTCTGATATCATGGAGAAGAGGTTAGCATAGCTTGTGTATTTGGAGCAAGACCATTTCATCACCAACTTCCATCAGCAAGTTTAGAAGTCACGCGATAAGGTTTGGCACGATCGACATATTCATCAAAAAAACTTTACGGAGGATGACTTAGTCCTAGTATATGATAGTAAATTTAAAAAACATGCAGGAAATTTCTGACAGCACTCGCTTGGGCCCTATACAGTTAAGGAAATCATGGATGGCAGAGCTGTTCGATTAGATACCCTGCACAACGATATGTTACCCATCTATATCAATGGTAGTCGGCTCAAACCATATCGAATCAAATGAATATATGGCCAGAGTAGTTGTATGAAGCTGGATAGCCCCACCAAGGAAGGTAAGTGCAGCAGGTACCATGCTCCATGTAGGAAGAAGCTGCAAGATTGGATGCTCGAGGAAGTCCGCCGGTGGTGCCAGAATAAAATTAGAATGCAACAGATGCGTTGGGAGTGCAAGAGGTTTTCTAAAAGTGCAAGGGTGTGTTGGGAGTGCAGGGGTATGCTGAGCATACCAAGGGTGTGAAAACTAGCTGTTGGAACAGTCAAATCGAGTAAAAATAAAAATTTACCGTTGGAAGGAGCGGATGGTCGGCATTTAATGAGGCACTTTCTCGAGATTTTTTACCATTTACTTGATGGTAAGTTCCAATTGAAGTTTACCCTACCTTTGGGCGATCGCCAAAGCTATAAAATAGGTAGGATAAATCAAAGAAGGGTTCCGTATCGCTTGAATAACTTGTACTTAGCATGTTTGTCCTTGAATAATTTGTGATGTAAGGATTTATGTGCCTATATCATCTATTTCATGTATGATAAACCTTATCCCTCAGACAGTAGCAATCCCCACTTTTTCTTTTGCACTAGGATGATAGCCACGAATCCTGCTAAACCCTAGGAACCAGTGACCTCGGTGAAACAAGGATCTCAGGAAGTGGTGGAGATTGAGTCCGAAGCTGAAGAATTTTTCTCCATGCCAGTCACAAAGAAGGGAAAGGAAAAAGAAAAAGGCTCCAGGAAACCCTCGAAACCCACAAAATGGGCTAGAGGGAAGCCTTGTACTTCCCCAAGAAACATAAAATCCCCACCTGGGATGCCCCAAGCTCATGCTACTCAGGAGGAGGCCCAAACTTCTGACCCGATCAATTGGTTACCTCCCTTCATCTACCCATGCAGGCCCTCGATTCGCACGTCGAAGAACCTTGACAGCCTAATCACTTATTTTCAGATGTCACTAACCCCGGGAGAGGTCCCTGTCATTGGTGAACCTTTTGGAAGGCTCCATGAGATCAAATTTGATGATCACGACTTGGCAAGTTTGGAGGCCTTCCTTGAGCTGGCACCTGAGTTATACCTTGACAGGATTCAGGCAGGTGATGTGATCAAAATTTTTCTCTAGCACTGGGTGGATGGATTGGCCGAGCCTGCGCTCCTGAACTTGCTAAGAATGCCACAGTTCAGTCACTACAACATCACAGACTAGCTAGCCCAATAGTTGCTCACCCTAATTCATGATGGTTGCCTGTGGATCTAGGACAGGATCCCCATCAATGTTGCACTAGTTCATAGAATTACTAGCCTTCCCATGAATGGACCGAACCCTCTGGAGCACGTGGGCAAGAAGTATGAGGGGGAAACTGCTGAGTACATGTGAAAAACCTACCATGTGGAGTGAAATACTCGAGGATTTATAATCAAGTCCATCAATGACCAAGGCATGCAATTGGGCACCATTTTGTTGGCGTGAAATATGATGAGAAAATTTTAGGTCACCTCTATCCTTGAATATGTAATTTAGTTAGCGGGCCAATGCGGGAAAGGGGTATGCTTCAACTGGGCCCAGTATTTGTGCGATGAGTTTGTAGCTAATGTCTGAGAGTCTCACGAGCAGGGATGGGCCTTTTGTTATCCTTGGTTGTTGTTCCTCATAGCGTTGGTCACTTGGGAAGCCCCAGTGGAGTCAGTCCTCCCTGAGCTCACCCCAAAAAAGTGTGAAGGGGCTCATTATGTGCACTTGTGGGAGTCCAAGGATGCGTAGCACATCAAGGACAACCAAGTCTTTTGGGTCCTCTTCAAGAGCAGCTTAGCAGTAGCCATCAATTCCCGACCACGTTTGTCGCCCATAGTATATGATAGATACAAGGGCATTGTGGCCTTCTAGGTAAATATGCACAACGTCCAACTTCGAGGCCGCAAGGATAAATCCTGGACCTTGCTCCCTTATATGGTAGCAGATGAAGAAATTGACAATGTAGTTACGCTCTAGCCTCCTAACTGGAATATTGGCTTCAAAATCAGCATGAAGGGCACCGAAGGAAATAACACGACGCAAGTAATCCCACCATTCATCATTAAGGATACCAGAGGACCAAGCAAGAGTACAGGGAAGGACATGGGCATAGCAGCACGAAAGGATTCCCAATAGAAACAAATCGCCAAGAAGGACACCGAGGCAGAGACTCAGGTAGATTCATAGCCAGATCTAGGTACAGAAGGATTGAATGTAGGAGGACCTACCTCCCCCGCAGCATGAAGTGAGAAAGCGAGCTTGTCAAAGGGGCCTGAAAGAAGTAGTGCTCTCAGCAGACGAAATGAGATGAGATAGTCACGCTGACTGAAGGAGACCTTGAAAAAATTGCTGACGTGGTCACTTTGGCCACAGAGGACAGATGGGTAGCCTTAGAAGAACAATAGAAAGTTGTGGTCGACACAATCTAGGCTGAACTCTGTGCATTACAGCTGAAGATAGACACATTGCAGACCAGTGTGACTCAGGTATGCACACCCTTGGCCACCAGCAATGCAGCACTAGCTATAGAAGACAACCACCTCTATTCGTTACCTGGCGTAGCCCTTGTGATCAGCCCAACCAACCTGGGAATGCAAGTTTAGGCTAAGCCAAAGTACAACTGAACTTAGCTAGGCTACCACATGAGGCATTGTATGCTCTCCACACTTCTTTGTTTTAGGAAATTCACCATCGGGACCAACAAGTGCACCAACAACTCAGTGTGGTTGAATAGAAAATTGATGCAAAGAACGTTGAAGTGTGCCTCACTACTGCGTAGCAAAAAAAGCTCGAAAACTTGATTCACCAACTTTGCACAGATGTTACAGAGGAAATCCTGGCCATAGCCACCCGTAGGCTAATATTGAGGGGTTGGTTGCAGCATTTAAGGCCTCTAGGATGGAAGTTCAAGTGGTTAAAACACATATGGAGTAGAAAATCGTAGATTTTTAGGCTAATTTGCAGCCTGAAACACCTCTGGAGGTACGATCCCAGCAAGCTATGCTAGTTACCGCAGCTACAAACGTCATTATAGGGTAGATCACTCAGGGTGCCCAATTACTGGAAACAGCTATGCAGTTATGGACCAAGGTCCAGCATGATCTGATCTTGTGAGAAATAAACCGGGACCTACAGCAAAAGGAAGAAACATTCAAGAATATAGAGGCCACATTTCCCACCTTGGTTCCTTCTCAATGCTTGGCATGACTACGAACCGGCCATGCCCTCCAAAATGATATTGATGAACTCCGGCATAAGAAACAAGTTCTCGGTGACCGCCTGAAGCCTTGGGCTACCGAAGCCCTCAAGCTCTTGTAGGATGTTGATGTTGTTGTCAAGCAGCTAAACCAGACTCTCGAAAGCGTCACCGTTGCAACGGAAGGCCCAACTTCACAGAAGTTGGTAGACATTGCGCAAAATGTTGCAGCTCAGAGTGAAAGTGTGCTACCCTCATTGGATGAAGGGATCAAACTACTACAGGCGCAGGTGGAGACCCCACCATCATAGTGACTCGGGACGAGTCACAAGATTATGTTGGGGGACTGTTGGAACAGGGTCTCCTAAAGCTGCGAATTTTGTCCATTTCTGTATATTTCTTGTATTATTTAGTCTAGCACAGGGGTTTTGGGGTGGGTAAAAGCCCCAAATGCATTATAACGGGTCAAGGGTAGACCAAGAGTTTGCAAACCATGGTTTGAAGACCATTGGATGCGTAGGATAAATCGGTATAAATAGATGAACCTTTTTGAGTCTTAAGGTAGAAAAGAATTGAGATTGATGCTAAGCACTGATTGTTAGATCTATTGTCAGGTTGTTGGGTAAGGACTCCTGCTGGCTGTGTGCACAGGTGGTATTTTGTGATTGTAAGTGGATTTTGGTATTAATATATATGCGAAGTACTATTTGATATCTGATGCTGTCTGGATCTTTATGGTTATGATTGATGCGAACCTGGGTTATATGATTAAGTTGCGAAATTATATGTTTAATTGCTGTGAACTGCTAAAGTATCTATGTTTCTCATATATGTATCTATGAACTGTTAATTACTGCACTTATAAATGTTTTGTGCTGATAATTGGTACTACGCACGTGGATGCGGAGGTATTTATTAGATCTGTGCATAGGAATAGCTCTGTTATACTATGGATACTATTATCAATAAGCCTGCAAATAGATCTGTTTAGTGCGAACTCAAGAAACTGGAAGTGCATATCTGCTTGACTTACCTACTCTCTTTCAGGGTGCGGAAACCTAGTTCCAGCACCCTCCCATACTACTTCAGGTGATACTTTGGCTTGCGCAAGCAAGTCACTACTGAAAGGGCTAGTAGTGTAGGGATTTGTTGGCAAACCTTAAACTTCGAACTTGGGTCAGGACCCCTCGAGCCAACAGAGTATAAAAGCCCCTCAAGGGAATGGCCTAAGGGAGGAAGAGAGAGAGAGAAGTATAAATATTATACGCTGTTGGAGCCCTATCCGAGTCTGATATATTCCCGTGCCTCCTGCACTTTCTAGATATATTCAGGAAAACCTTGTTTCCTTGAGATGTTCATCACCCTATATGACATCCCTTATGCACTCATCTTGGAAGAAACCTTGAGAAGCTAGGGCTGGGCGGATCCAGAGGACGGTATGCTCTAAGGCCGTGGCAGATTTCAAGTGATCTCTTCATGTTTACGTACTGTACATGTCATTAATAATAGAAGAATCCATCTTGTTCCTGATGTTTACATGTCAATTATATTCTATACATGTGTAATGATCATTAATTGAACATTTAATATTGTTTTGATGTTATACATGATTTCTAGAACATATATATGTTGTACAACTAGGATTTTGTGTTCGTTCTTTGCTAGTTTATAGATTTTCGAGCACAAAGTGTTGCAGGGGGTTTGCACCCCGTGGGATCTACTTCAACTGAGGGATATTCAGGTAAGTTCTGCAACCTGTAGTTTCTATTTATTAGCATAAAATTTGGTTTAGTGAGTCCTTCTTGTGAGGGCATGCCCCTGATCTGTGAAGGTTATCAAACCAAGACCTTTAGGGTTACATTTCACGAAACAAAAATGGCGACTACACTCGGGAACACATTCTTGTGATTTCCCATTTGGGTTGTTTTATCTTTCTTGTAGGTTCCTGACAGGTTTTATTACTTTTTATAGTCTAGCAAGTCTTTTTTCAGTCAGATAGAAGACCTGGTATCTTGATTAGGCTTGAATTTTTTTTTTCCTTATATCTATTTCCATACGCATTTTTTCTTTACACAGTCACATATACCTGCTGTGTTTTCCAAAGGGACCTGCGTATACGTGAGTTTACTTTGTTATAGTCGCGTATACATGCTAGTTGCACACTGTAAAAATGCATATCGCTGGGAAGATTTCAAATTTTTAATTTTCATCCCCTATCGTCTTTTTTGTCTAGGTGGAACCATTCATGTGGTGTCTTTAATATCTTTGGACTGTGTTTGTGGTGATTTTATATCTGTTTCTCTCTTGTTTTATGGAAACCTAGCCATTTGGTGAATTGCCTTATTTTGTGTGTTTGCAATTGTAGCTAAAGCACTGAGATTTGTTCCTGAAGATCTTGGCTATTCTGACCTATCAAAATATTCAGCCTCTAATTTTTTTCTCTTCTTAGCCCTATGCATTGCTTCACTTATGAGTTTTTCCTCCTTGGTCTATTTTGGTTTTCTTCATTTCTCGAACTTGTCTTGTTCTGAATCTTGAAGAATCTCGTTTTGGTTTCTTGAGTGATTAGTCGTTGCAAGATTGTGCTGCTGTACTGAATCAATTGATTGAGTTTCTTGATTCTTTTTGCTCATTTAAGTCCTGCTACAAAAGCAACACAGTTGGCTTGAGCACTTTGAAGCCTTTTTGGAGACTCATTTGGCTTGATTCTGGTTCTTGGGTAGTTTTTGTTTATTTTCTTGAAATCTCTTTTCTTCCATTATAAGCAAAAAACACAAAAACATTTTATGTTTTCCGCATATTTTTCTTTGAGTTTGTTTTTACGGTTTCATTACATATTTTGGAGCTTCTTAGTTGATTTCTAGTCTTCAATTCTTGTTTTGATTGTGAAGGAAATTTTCTTTTTCTTTCACTTTTTTATGAAGCGCATTTTTTACGTTCTTATACATAGGAGTTTTGTTTGGAACTAACCTTGTTTTCTGTCAAAAAGTGATTGAAATATTGCCTAGGAACTATTTTTTTCTTCTTTGGAACTAGCATCTTAGGATTTGCATATCATTGGTAGTTTACATTAAGCGCATTTGAGCATTTTAGTATTTTTTGTAACTTTCTAAATTATGTGAAGTGTGAGTGTCTGAAAAGAAAAAACAAATATTTTGCTTATTAGTTTTGTAGAACCCAAGTAGAAATCACTTTTCATCGAAAGGAAATCATTTCATTTTCATGTAACTAGGTTTTCATTGATTTATTCTGCATAATAAAACACCATTAGTTGGACTTCCATGATCCCTTGACTTAAGTAACAGCCAATTTAAAATAAGCGATCTAATTAAAATCAACTAGAAGTTTTTGTAATATTGTCACTAATCATACACCAACTAGCTAGGTTGTAGGGCCTTGGATTAGGTGAGTGGAGAGTTAACTCTCCAAGGCCGCTCAAAATGTTAAACATAGACAGTTTATTAATGAGTGAAATCCAACACCGTTAAGTGGACCAGGAAAGATCTCCTCCAGATAGTTAAGCGTGAGGGATAGTGCAGGCAGAGAAGAGAGATACCCCCTCTCCTATTTGTTGAATCTTGACCTAAGACTATTCCGCCCGGCTACCGATACAGATTGGTGCCCATAGTTTCCTATCCTAGGGACCGAATAGGTGACTACGGGGGGGAATACCCATGGTACCTAAGATAGAGATTACATCACTTCCATCAGTACTTCTGGAGAGTGCCCTTGCGAAGCTTGGGGAATTTCACCAACAAAGGCTGTTGTTAGGAGGTCAACGTAACTATTTCTATTGCTTTCGCTAGTAGGCCTGGGGCATAATTACCCCAGACTATTTTTGCAAGGTCCTATTATTTCACAGTCTTGTATTTTGGTGTCTGGTCCTCATCACCCAGAGTGGAAATACTTGAGACCTGCTTACTTGGATGTATCTTAGGAACTTTTTTAGAGTGCGCTCTTTTCTCCTATATTTCTTAGCTTTGTATATTTTTTAAGTATAATTTAAATCTCTAAAAGTGGCTGACCGATTGCCTCGTCGATCGAGGAGGCTTCGTGGGTTGTCTCACACGAGTGCCGAGCCTTCTTCAAGAAGGCATAGGAGTAATTCAGAGGTTGATTTTCACCCGGTGGTTTCAAACGCAGTGGAGAGAGATCCTTCATTAGAACTTTAAGTTTCTGTGGGTGGTTCTAGTGTCGGTGTCAGTATAGAGAGGAGTGCTTCACTCATCTCTACAGTTTTATTTCCAGTAGAAGAAGTAGAAATAGAGGAATTCCCTCTGGCTGCTGAGTCTCTTCCATCTCCTCTTCCTACTAGTTATCCTTACATTATTGAGTACATAAAACCCGAGTCTCAGAGACCCAAAAGTCCTTATCCATCATATTCATACCTTTCGATGGCCACGATTGGGAACACAGTTTCTGCTATGAACACTACAAGTGTTCAGACTCCTCTTTCAGTCGAAGGAAGGGGCACTATTGCTATATCGACAATCACTTATAGTGCTGTTGTGTTTGGCTCTGGTTACACCCAAGCACATGCTTCTCAATCTGGTCCCTTTTCTTTTGGAATGCCCACTAGTGAGATTCCTTCTTTCTCCTTTTATGCTGCTTCAGCTGTCTTCACACCCATTCCTTCTATGGCTAGTGGATCAACTTCGCTTCAAGGGTTCCCCTTTGGAAGTGGGCACATCTCTCATTTGAACCCTTCCTTAGGATCTTTACCTTTTATCTCTCAGACTTCAGGTTTCAATCCGTTTTCAAGAGGTCAAAGTTCTAATGTCTTTACAGGATGGAACCCTATTTTTACAGCGTTAGGAGCAGGGAATCAGTTTCTTGCTGGTCATCAAGGGAATGTTCCTTTCCCTTTATTGAGTACTTCTCATGATTTTTCTCCATTTCAAAATTCTTGGAACCCTTACCAAGGGGATTCCTCTCCATTCACTACCTCAATTGGAGGAAATGGTCTTGTCTATAGTCACTCTATGTTGTTGGGGGGGGGTGTGGTCCTTCTCTGAATGTTGGGTCACAAGGTTTTTCTTATGGCCCAATATTCTCTACGAACAACACTTGACAATGTGGTGCCTCAAAAAATCTAGGTTATTCTTTTCAGAATGTTGCGAATCCTTCCTATGGAGGATAGAATTCCTAGGCTCCTCCTCGCTTACCATTTATGGCAACATTAAACTTGCCAGATCTGTCAAAATTGACTAATGATCCTATTCAGTATAGTTCATGTTGGTCTCCAGTCCCCACCAAGATCCCCTCAGATATTCCAAAATTTTAAGGGAAGACTGGCGAGGATCTGGCAGATCATATCACCACTTTCCATTTATGGTGTTCCTCGAACTCTCTGATCGATGACTCTATTAGGTTGAGATTATTTCAAAGAAAATTAAATGGAAATGATGCAAAATGGTATATTGAGTTAACTGGGGTAGTTTTGCTACTTTTGAAGAGCTGGCTACCATGTTCCTAAATCACTTTCAGTTACCTATCCATTATGACATCGGGACTAACCTCCCAGCCAATTTTCAGCAAGACAAGGCAACTCACATTTCTGACCATATTCAGGAATGGTGAAGAGGGAAGAGGCTCATTAAAGCCCAAATCCAAAATGAATTCCTTCTTGAATGGTTTTTGACATCTTTACAGCCATAAATTTCTAAGGACGTATCCCTTTTAGGGGTATTTTCTGAAGAGAGGGATATTTTTAGGGCTCAGCAATTGGAACTAATTTATTCTTAGTCTAGAGTCCTTAAGAAAAAAATTTCGGATGCTCCTCACTCCAAATTAGACTTATCTAAAACTAAACCCAGTCCTCATGGTGATGGACTTATTGATTCGATTGATAGTGATGCGGCTAACCTGCTTAGTCAGTTACAATAGCTGTCTATACAATCTGCTTCTTCTGGTCAGGTCCTGCCTTCAGTGTCAACTCCTTCCCAGTCCTTTGCAATTAATGTTGTCCAAAATTCCAATCCCAAAGGAAATAAACAATCCAATGGGAAGAAGAAGGGATATAATAACAAGAAAAAGGACAAGGATGGGAAGGGGAATGTAAACAAATCCAACGATCATGTTAGAGAGGGTAAAAAGGATAATAAAAAGAAAGTGAATTTTCCATGCAAATTGTGCGTTGGGGACCATGTTACGCACCTTTACCCTAAAATTTAGGATGTGCAGTGCTTGTTAGATCAATAGGGTTATTCTAGTTCCCAGGATGTTCTAACAAACCCTTTTCCCTAAGGGAAACAATTAGTTGTTGGCGCGAATCAAAATACTAGGGCTTCCTTTAGGGGTAGCCAGGAAGGGGAAAATACATCAAACATATACATGATGAGTGCTCATGCTAATATCTCTACGAGATCTATGGAAAATTTGAGTCTTTGAAAGCAAAGGGTTCTCTTGATAGTACTGAGCCACTTCATATTACTAAGCCTATTGTTGAGCCTATACCTCATATGCCGAAAGGGTCTTCAAAATGTTTGACGATCAATCCTAATGCAAAGGCTGCCAAGAACTACTTGATTGTAGAAGATATAATTCAAATTCCTTATGCCATGTCTGCGTTAGAGGTGCTCTAGTCTTGTCTGGCTCAGCGGAGTGCTTTGCTCACTGCTATTGGGGCTGTTGATCCAAAGATTTATCTGATGATCACATTTGACATGTTGAATTTTAAAAAGAGACTTCCTCATCATATGGATTTTCATATCAAGTCGACTTATAGAAAATTAAATATCTTTCGAACAGTTGTTGATGAAGGTGCTTCCACGTGTGTGATGTCTCTCGCATGTTGTAAGCGTATTGGATCTCCTGTAGTTGTTCATCCAGCCACTCTTTTGACTGCGTTTGATGGTCATTCTCATAGACCACATGGTATTGTTCTAGCTTTTCCCATCTGTGTTGGGGGCAAGACTATTAATATTGAAGTTGAGATAGTTAATGCAATATTAGACTATAACCTTATGTTGGGGCGAAACTGGATCTATGAGATGGATGCCATTGCATCCTCATTATTTCGCATTGTTTGTTTCCCTCCCGAAGGGATAATTATTATAGTTGACCAATTGGATTGTTCTCTTGTAGATCTGAATGCATCCTTTGACTCAACCATTCCTTTGGTGAAGGATACCAAGGTGCCTATTGAGAATCTAGGGGATGGAATGTACACTTCTTTGATTGGTACTTTTGATCTTCTACCTCCTTCGGTTCATATCAATGAAATTTCATCCTCCAGGGCTCCTATTCGAAGAGATTTCTTCAAAACTCATTATTTTTCGGACCCTTGGACCTTACCTTCTCCTACCTCCACATTAGAATAAGTTCAAGTGGGTGGAATGGCATTCCTTATGTCTGTAGCCAAAATTTCTTATAGCTCTATGGTTGACTCTGCAGATTCCATTCCAGCTTTTATTTCACCGGAAGAATTGGATGGAGATGTGGCTCTGGCTTAGACTCTCAGTTCATCTTCGGCTCAGGATTACCTTGATACCACTCTTCCATCTGAAGAGGCGATACTTGAAGCAATGACTGGTGTAGAGAGACTGTGGGATGATTTTCATCATCGGTATTACCTCCTACTAGATTTGAATGAAGTTGAATCAAGTTTTCCTAGCCCTCAGTCTTCTGGTCCTGTTCTCCCAGTCCTTAACCATTTAGCACCAACACAATTTTTTTCTGAAGGGAACATGGTTTTCATTTATCCTACTATCCCAGTGAAAATATCCAGAGATCCCAACATTATAGAGAATGTCTTCATCAGAGTTGCATGTTCCCCTGAAGAGATTCAAATTTACACCGATCTCTTTCAAGAGTTTAGGGATGTGTTTACCTAGTCTTATGAGGAAACGCCTAGTATAGATCCATCTATTGTCTAGCATGAGATCAAAGTATACGAAAATGCTAAGCCTATCAAGAAAAAGCTTCATCCAGTGAACCCTAGGAAGGTTGCAGCTATCAAAGCTGAGCTAGAAAAGATGCTAAAGGCAGGGTTCATTTCCCTAGTTCCTTTGACTGAGTGGGTTTCAAATCTAATTCTTGTGGATAAGAAACAAGGAAGAATTCTAGTTTGCATTGACTTCCGAGACCCAAATAAAGCATGTCCTTAAGATAATTACCCAACACCATTTATAGATCAGATTATCGATGAGTGTGTGGGGAATGAGATTTTCTCCTTCATGGAAGTTTTCTCTGGATATAATAAAATTACTATCCGTCTTGAAAATCAACATAAGACTACATTTATTTGTCCCTGGGGTACCTTTTCTTACAAGAAAATGCCTTTTAACCTAAAAAATGATGGAGAAAATTTTCAGCGGGCCATGTCTTACGCCTTCCATGACATCAAACATATTATCAAGGCATATTTGGATGATTTAGATGCTCGTTCTCGCAAGAGAATGGATCATCCGTCTCACCTTCGTCTAGTTTTTGAACGATGTCGACATTATGAAATTTGGTTGAACCCGAACAAGTGTGTTTTTGCTGTCACATCCTGTCGGTTGTTGGGTTTCATAGTGTCTACGAAAGGGATTCAGGTAGATCCCTTCAAGGTTGAGGCAATACTTTAGTTGCCTCCCTCATCTTCAATTCATCAACTTCAAAGTATACAAGGAAAAGCTAACTTTATGCGAAGATTTATCGTAAATTATGTTGATATTACAAAATGATTTATGAGATTATTAAATAAAGGAGTTCCATTTCTTTGGGATGAATTTTCACAATGCTCATTCGATGCTTTGAAAAAATCATTGACCTCTACTCCTGTATTGAGTCCACCCGATTATAGCAGGGATTTCCTCTTGTATCTTGCAACAGTAGAATCTACCATTGGTATGGTTCTGGTTTAGGAGGATGATTCTCTTTCTAAGCATGTTATATACTACCTTAGTCGAGGCTTGGTAGGCCTGAAATCCAGTATGCTCTGATAGAGAAGCTTGCTTTAGCAGTAATGCATGTTGCTCAGTGGCTTAGGCATTACATTCTTCTACACAAAACTTATGTTTTGGCAGCAGTCAATTCATTTCAGTTTCTCTCAGTAGGCGAGTGATTGGGGGAAAATACAAACGATGGATTGTGATTTTACAATAATTTGATCTTGATTTTATGTCTGCCATGTCCAAGAAATCATTAGTTTTTGCGGAATTCAATTCTAAGTTTCCATATGGAGAGGATATTTTTTATGATGAATCATTTCCTGATGAACATATTTTTCTCATTTCTTCACAAGATCCTTTGTATGGAGATCTCATAGTTTATCTCCAGGCTGTGAATTTTCCCTCGAATTTTTCAAAAGATGAGTGTAGAAATTTACGTCACTTAGGAAAAAGCTATTTGATTATTGGTGAAATTTTTTATCATCGTGGGGTTGATTCGATCCTCAGGCGTTTCTTAAAACTCGAAGAAGTTGAGGTTGTATTGAATGATTGCCACAGTGGGGCTTGTGGCTGTCATTTGTCTGGGCTTGCTACAACCCAAAATATCTTGCATGCAAGATACTTCTGGCCTTTGATTTTCAAAGATTGTATGGACTCGGTCAAGAAGTGTCATCCATGTTAGGTTTATACTCGAAAGATGCACGCTCATCTAGATCCACTCTTTCCTGTCATTATTGTCGGACCCTTTAGAAAGTGGGGTATTGATTTTACTACTTGTAACACACCTTCAGCTAAAGGTCACAAGTACATTATCATAGCTGTAGACTACTTCACCAAGTGGGTTGAATCTATGCCTAATTTTGGGAATGACAGTGAGACAACAACTCTTTTCCTATTCAATCAAGTCATTTCTCGCTTTGGTATTCCCAATGAGATTGTCACTAATCATGGCAGTCACTTTCAAAACAACATGATGGTTGAAATATCTCTAAAATTGGGTTTTCGGCAGGAGCACTCATCTCATTATTATCCTCAAGCCAATGGTCAAGCTGAAGCCATGAAAAAATCCTTCAAGACAATTCTTCAATGGACAATTTATAAAGCCAGATCCAATTGGCATATTATGTTGTATCCTGTACTTTGGGCATACTAGATGTCAGTCAAAACTGCAACTAGTTTTACTCTGTTTCAACTAGCTTATGAGTTAGAATCTATATTTCTGATTTAGTGTGAAATTCCCTCTCTTAAGCTAGTTGTTGAGCTTCTTCCTAACAATTCTAGTCTTGAAGAACGCCTTCTTCATCTAGAACATGTTGATGAGCATCATCAAGATGCACCTACAATGAATGAGGTGCATAAGAAATGGGTAAAATTCCAGTACAATAAGGTAGTCAAACCTAGGGTATTCTCTGAAGGTGACCCTCTCTTGGTTTATGCCCAAGAGAAGGATGCCTTGGGGGTAGGGAAGTTTAAATCCATGTGGTACAGCCCCTTCATCATTTAAAACATTATGAAGAAAGGTGCTTATGCCTTGATTGATTTTGACGGGAATGATTTTTCAAAAGAGAGGAATAACCTGTTTCTGAGTTTTTTTAATAACCCAATGTTTCGGACTTCATAAGTGAGTCCATCATCAGGGGTAGACGCCAAATATTCTTTGAAAATGTTGGAGGATTAGGGAAAATGAATAGGTGTATAAATAGTAAATTATGAGGAGTTTATTAAGGTTGGTTTTGATGAACGATGATTTTAATTTAATATAAATTGCAATTTAATTTAATTTATTTGAATTATGTATTTATTTATTAGAATTATGAATCTATTTAAATTAATTTCTATAAATAATTAATCAATTATTTTATTTTATTTAATTTTATTTATTTATTTATTTAATTTTATTTTTTTTGAAATATAATGTATTAATAAAAGTTAAACCTTAATGAATTAAAAATAATTAAATAAGGTAGAAAATATTTATTTTTATTTTTATTTTTGTTTTTAACTTATTACAATTATACTATGTTATTGTTAGTTTTAATGTCATAAGAGGTTTGATGTATTAAGGGTTTCCAAGTGTTGCTAATGATAAGACCATCATCACAATTTATGTTGTTTATTCTTTTTTCAATTTATATGGCCTC
Organism: Pinus albicaulis; assembly: GCA_034641835.2. Lineage (NCBI taxonomy): Eukaryota > Viridiplantae > Streptophyta > Pinopsida > Pinales > Pinaceae > Pinus > Pinus albicaulis. The sequence continues at coordinate 86,213,611 of CM076570.1, forward strand.
TTTGATTTATCTTTTTAGGTAATGGTCCTCTTTAGAGACAAGCTTGGCATCCTCCATTCGTATGTAATGTGAGGATGAGAAGGCATGCTCTGCTAAGGTGGATTTCGCCATTTTGTTCCGAGATAAGTCAGCAACTGTTCTCTTAGTCTAATGCTAAGGGATGTACCTGTTTCACCAATTTATTCTTTACCACAAGAGCAAGGTATAATATAAACTCCTTTTTGTAGCCTAGGATTTATAGGGTCCTTAGCGGAGTCTACCATGAGTTGGTGGAGCCCAGAAATGGGCTCTACTTGAAAAATTATTATGCCTAGGCTTTTCCCTAACATCTTTCTTTGTTGTATATATTTTTGTTTCTTGTACATATTTGATTTTTCGATTTGGTGATGTGATCTTGATGAATTTGATCTGCTTTGGAAGGTGTTATTGAATGTCATGAGTCATTTTTGTTTCGCCGGTGGTGTTAGTAGACATACCCAGAACTTAGATTCTTCGAACAACATAGCAAAATACACTATAGTGATTAATCTACTCTCAGAGGCAATATCCTTGGGTGTTGATTCGTTAGTATTTTTCCTGGATTCGCAGCTAGTGGTTTTGCAATTGAACAACACATATCAGGTTTGAGACCCATTTTTTCATCGGTTTTTTTTTAGGGTATGTTTGTTACAAAGATCATTTCAATTTATAACAATCATTCATATTCCTCGAGCTGACAATTTGATGGAAGAATTATTAGCTAATCAAGAAATTGATTGGCATATTCATCATTCAATACTTTAAACAATATATCAAATACATCATACATTTTTCACACATTTGAGACATCACATCACATAAATCGTTGTATATATATATAGTCAGAGTGTTCAAAAATATACAAAATCTAGACAACCATGTCCTAAAAAATTAGGTCTTATGCCCATGATCATGTCTATCATCAAAAAATATTACAATCATTTGATCATATTTGTAAATCTACTACTGAGGTCCCTACCCAACATTCATGTTCCTATATAACACGATAGTAGTCTCTACTCGGCAGAATAACTGCATCGAGTCTCATGGTACTCTGACTAACTGTCTTTGGATAGCCTCTGGTAGGTCCTCTATCGCAACCATAGGCACTTGGCGAGTCAAACTCTCCAATTTCCTCTGGACGACATGGAGTGTTTTGTCAGGGTCTTCTGCATCTGCCTCACCTTTGTGGCACTTATGCCTTGGGTATCCCTCAAGCCTAACTGGTCCCATGTCTTCATTATGATCATCATAATTTTGTAAGTCATTTTAGTCCAATCAAAAACATTTTTTCATTATCATACTTTAAAAAAATCATTAAAAAAATCACATAATCAAAAATCAAAATTGTAATCTCACCGATTGCACCCCATGCTGCACTGGGTGAGAGGACTAGATCTGGATCAACATGAAAGTCCATCCCAGCATAGGGATAATCTTCCATTGGGATGACTTGTTCCTCCCACAATTAGAAGAACTAATCATCCCAAGTGGTCTGAGGAATTTCACTTCCCCCTAATATCTTCATCATATCTGCCCATCGGGCTATTCTTGGATCTCTCGGACTGCTGATTGTTGAGATGACTTTGGGCCAAATTCCTAGGACCCTCTCGAAGAAGAATGTCAACAATATTTGACCATACCTAAAATTTTTGGTCTTTTATTTCCGGATTGATGTTAACTGTTTCTTCATATTGCTCAGTAATGTTGTGCACCAATCAAAAAGATGTATCAGGCATGCCACTACTATACTCATTTGCGTCCTCAAAGCCTGATGCAGAGAAGTAGATCCTACTACTCTACCAATGGTGAAGAGAAGGATCTTCATATATAAATCCTTCAAATGTCTGATAGGAATCTGGGTTCCTACCTTTTATGCATCTTCTACGTAGTAGACTTGGACATAATCTTCTACGGTTAGCCCTCCAATAGCCTTTCCATGTAAATCTACTAGATCTGCTCTCTAAGAATGTCCAGTGATGAAATAAATATCTTCCACTTCTATGCATAGTGACATCTGGTCAATTATGAAGCAGTCCTCTTATGACTCCCAATAATTCACCAACATTTGAAGCAACCGAACATTTCTCTTCATATTTTGCATTTTAAAAAACTTGAGCAATCCACAATTTCAAAGAATACTTAGCGAATTTTCATCGTCCATCACTTCATTGTCGATGGCACTATGTTCATGCTCTCTCCAGCTAATAGAAATATTGAAAAAATCATTAAATCATGGATTAAATTCAAATTTTAAATTTTCGCTCTATGCATACATGACTTCGCTTATACACATTCGTGTATCATACGCAGGTTTGTCCACATGAACCATTGTATGCGTATAGGGTTTCATCAAAAAATATCTTTCATGTGGTCAAATTTCAAGAATTTTACCTTAAAATGGAAGGAAATTGATGAGAAGGATGAATTTATAGCTTACTTGATTGATTGGCCGCGATTTGATGGTTGATTGCTTCGGTTTTGAGAAAAGGAATTTTTTTCTCCAAAAACTCCTTCTTCACTTCTGCAATGTGAAAATGAGCCAAATGTGAGTCAAATGGTCTATTTATGCCAAGAATTTGAAAATGTTTGAAAATTTTCCTTATGCTTATTCTTCAAATTTGATTAAGGCTGTATAACCGTTTGGCTTGTAAGTGTTGGGAAAGGTATTTTTCAGGTACATATTGTTGAATTTGAGATTTTTCTAGTTTTGCTTTGGATCCATGATTGTTGACCTGTCATGGAAGGTATATGATTTTGAACTAGAATATAGGTTACGGAATCCAATTTCCATTGAATTTTGCATACTAACCTCCATTCTGATCACTTGCGATAGGGTCGATCCCATCATGTCATGAGTACTTAACCCATTTCACTCGCCGATTTTTTAATCATGACTTGGTGGTAGAGCCTTCCTTTACATGGGTTCCTAGTTAGTTCCTTACTAGCATTTGTCACCCATGCTACAATTATTGTAGGCTCGAGACCCCTCTTTTGTCCTGCCATGTCTTATGCGTTGAAGCTTCATTCTTCTTCTTCTTCACTATCATTTTCTGGCCATTACCCTAGAGGCTCCCTTATGTTGTCGAGTTGTATTACTGCATTACATATTGACTACTTGTTTATCCTGGCCTTTAGCTTGCTTCATTTGGACTCAATGTTTAAGCCATATTTTGACCATGTCTTTCTATACAAGTTAACCATGCAATCACTTAGCTTCTGCGACTTGAAACCTTTACCCATGGATGGAACATTCCTCTGAGTCTCACTTACTAGTTTTCGCCAACTTGTATTGAGCATAAGATTGTTTCTATCCCAGGAACTAGTGCATATATGTTACGACACTCATTCTATCCATTGTATCATAGCATTCTTTTATTCTCTTTCAGGATTTGAATATGAAAAATACAAAAAAATTAAATATTTTGAAAAAAGAGCGGGAACGAGATATTTCTTCCATACTTGATGGAAAATACAGTGTCAGTTTTGTCATCCTTGAACAAAGCACAAAAAAATCTAATTCTTTTCTCCATTTGGGATGGTTTTAGTTTTTGACTTAGGAGAAGCCATAACCTTGTTTCATGAGTTAGTACTCCCCCGGTTGGTTATCTCTTCCAATCATATGGAGGGTTTGTTTATGCCTCCTGCATGACAAACTTATATAAAGTTATCATTTGCTACCATATTCAAACATGAGTTGTGCTTTTGTTCAAGGGAAGTTAACCTGAGTTGGCCTTTCTGCGGTGCCTCTTAACTTATTTTTCAGCCGGCCTTCCCGGTCTTGTCAGTATCTTGTTATATCACATAAGATATTTGGTCCTTTTCTCATGCTGGTTTGAGAAGGTCCCTATTGACTTCTTGCCATTAGGTTTGTCTCTTATTGACTATGAAATATTGCTCTAAGAGTAAACCTAGAGCTGCACCCTGGCCCTATTTACATCATTGATAGGTGACCTTGTACTCAACATTTGATGATCATCATGGGTCTTTGACTGAGTGGTTTCCCTTGTGTTCGACGTTAGCTTACATTATCACACATGGGATTCGTGCAGTACCTTGATTTCCATTTGACCCTATCGGTGGATATCTCGCCTCTTTGTCAGCATTCATTATTGGTTGGTTCATAGGTTTTATACCATGCGCTAGCTTCATCTTGTGTATGTCGGAAACATACTTTGGGTTCATTACTTCACTCTACTTCGTCTGATTCCTTCCAAATTTTGGCCTCCGGGTTACACTCACTCTGGACTGATGTAGGATGCCTTAATGCTTTCCTTCCAGTAGATATTTTCCCATCGACTCCAACTCATTACTCTGGGAATAAGGTCTAGAGTCTCTTTGTCAGTACCTTAGGGTTTGCATTCATTAGTGGCAGACTCTTCTCTATCGACAGTGAGGATACATTATTGCCTCCTGATTGCTAGATTATTTCAAGTGTTCGACTTCAACTCATTCATTCTCACTTGCTAGATTGTACTGGGGCACCTTGACACTCATTATCATTATCGGTGGGTTGTCTCGCATATGTTAATGGTATACATAAATGACCAGTAATCAAGTTATTTCTCACATGGTCGATTTCAGCTCATTTATTCCCATTATGAATAATTGTTCCATAGTGATTGGTGAATACCTCGGGTTTGCTTCAGCATGCTTTGGTTCACTTTGATAGCTCTTTCAGTTTTCTACCAGTGACACCATCCATCCTTATATGTTGCAGTTTCATCACAGCAGCATCTTATATGTTGGCTCTCGAGTTGTGTGTTGTACTGTTTGTTCTGGCACTTATGATTTGGTACTTGGAGATTCAGTTGTGAATTTTGTGATCAGATATCTATTGTAGCATCATTGATCAATCTTCTATATGTGATACTTGGACTTGATTTGACTTATACTTTTGGGCAGTGATCAGATGATTCACAATGTACATTACATTTCAGCTATACTTGTATACATATTGGATCTACTCTATACTTCATATGTGGACATGATTTTCTTTCACTGAGCATGGGTATGCTCGCCTTAGACGTGAGCTATCTTTCTGATCTCTCTCATTGGTTTTTTGGCAAGATAAAATCTAGTGAAGTCCTCTCTAGTCCTTGCAAGGTTCTTTCTATGCACATAATACATTTCGGCCATCATGTACTCCTTCTGACCTCATATATTAGGGGACATATGTTATAGCAGCATTTATCACCAACTCATACTTGATGATATATTCTTTGGCTTTGGGCACCCCTTCCCTTCAAACTTGGTCATTTTCTCAAAAAACAATATCTTAAAACCCATACACAACTCTGCCCAGACTTTTCCACGTATACACGCGAGTCCATCTATAGAGAACCACGTATGCCATTTTAATCATTAAAAAATATATTTTTTCCTTATTTTGAGGCAGATTTTATGGTTGTTCTAGTAACTTAACCACCCCATCCCATGCCCTAACTGTTCCCAACTGTAAAAAACTAATTTGAGGGAGTATAAAAGCCCCTCAAGGGAATGGCCTAAGGGAGGAAGAGAGAGAGAAATATAAATATTATACACTATTGGAGCCCTATCCAAGTCTGATATATTCCCGTGCCTCCTGCACTTCCCAGATATATTTAGGAAACCCTTGTTTCCTTGAGATTTTCATCAACCCATATGACATCCATTGTGCACTCATCTTAGAAGAAAACTTGAGAGGCTAGGGCTGGGCAGATCTAGAGGACGGTATGCTTGAAGGCCATGGAAGATTTTAGGTGATATCTTCATGTTTACATACTGTAGATGTCATTAATAATAGATGAAGCCATCTTGTTCCTGATTTTTACGTGTCAATTATCTTTTATACATGTGTAATGATCATTAATTGAACATTTAATATTTTTTTTATGATGTTATACATGATTTCCACTAACATATAGAACATATATATGTTATACAACTAGGATTTTGTGTTCATTCTTTGCTCGTTTACAGATTTTGGAGCACAAAGTGTTGTAGGGGTTTGCACCCCGCAGGATTTAATTCAACTTAGGGATATCTAGGTAAGCTTTGCAACCTGTAGTTTCTAGTTATTAGCATAAAATTTGGTTTAGTGAGTCCTTCTTGTGATGGCATGCCCCTGATCTGTGAAGGTTATCAACCCAAGACCTTTAGGGTATCATTTCCCGAAACAACCTTGCACCATGGTTGCTCTGTCTCTGAAGAGGCCCCATGCTGAGCCACTTTTGGAAGGTTTTTTAATATGGAAATGAAGCTTCTAATATATAACAGCTTCATGAGCGGAGTCATGGATGTTTTTTCAACTAGATGTGGTCGATTTTCTCCCTTGGCTTTCTATTTCCTACGAAAATGCAACTTCCCAAAGGGATAGACCTTTCTTCCACTATAAGTGGATCCAAAAGCTCTTCCTTCACTACTATAAATTCTTCTCCATCCCATTGATTCTTCTACCTAGAATATACCAAGAGCTAGTAACAGAGAATAGTCCATAGTTGTGAGAGATAGTTTGAGCCTTTCGCCTCTTAGAGCTGAATTGACGAATAAATGCTTTAAGACATGCCCAACTGATCCTGTCAAAGAAATTCTACAGCGTCAAGGTGCAGGTTGTAAACTCCATTTTATATATTAATATGACATGAATGATTTCTAGTTCCATATTTGTCTATGTTAATGCTCAAAGTTTCTGACTCTCCTTGACCAGTTAGATAGTCGTAAATGAATATGTATGCTCGTATGATTTTAGTGTTTGCCTGAAATTTTTGTAGGTGTGTGGATATCGCTACCAACAGAGTGCTAGGCTTGAAGAACAAATATCGAGGAATCGCTGCAACGTACTACCTCAAGAGCATTGGATTAAGGTAGGACATCTATTCCACTCCACATTTCATTTATAAACTAGGAATTTAGAAACCAAACATGTTCCCTTGTTTCTAGACCCACCCTAGGGCTAGAGGGATCGCCTCTATCCATAGAGGGGATTTTCCTACACAATAGGGCTCCCTTAGGCCTTACCAATGAGGTGTATTTATACTTCCTCAAATCAGTTTTTCAGTTGGGAAACAGTTTGGCCATGGGATAGTGTAGGTGGTTCTCAGGTAAAACCCATAAACCTCGCCCAATTAATAGGGATTTTTTAATTATTTAATATTTTAAATTATATATGTGGGTCAGATATAAGTGGACTTGCATCCGCACATGTAAAATTCTGGGCAGAGTCACGTATGGAATTCAAAATAATGTTTTTGAAGAAGTTGACCAATTTTGAAAGGAAAAGGTTGCCCAAGACCAATGCATAATTCATCAAGTATATAGAGGTGATAAATGATGCTATAACACAAGTATGCACACTTTTGTGCACTATCTTATCCTTTTAAATATAATACAGTCGCTACTGCATTTGTGGAAAAAATTCAAAAGCTACATGGAAACCCAAAGATTATTGTAAGTGACAAAGATCCCATCTTCACTGGAAATTTTTGAACAAAATTATTTTCTTATCTCGGTATGCAATTGGCTCATATATCATCTTATCATCCCCAATCTAATGGGAAAACTAAGATAGTGAAATATTTTTTCAAGGATATCTTTGTTTCTTTATATCTTAACCAAACAAAATGGGTCAAGTGGTTACCTTTGGTAGAATGGTGATATAACAATTCCTTCCATACCATAGAAAAAATAACCCCATTTATGGTGCTTTATGGATATCTTCAATAATTCATCACATCATCTCTAAGAGAAAATTATAAGGTTTAAGTAGTGGAAGATCACATTCAACATTAATAGGTTCTCCAAGTCTTAAAGGATAACCTAACCCTGGTGAAAATTCAAATGAAACAACAAGCATATCACCATCATAGTAAAATAATTTTTGACCTGGTAAATTCAGTATTTTTATGGCTACAACCATACAGAAAAATGTCCCTCAACAAAGCTAAGAAAGATGAAAAATTATCACACAAGTACTATGGCCCTTTTAAGGTATTGCAAAATATTGGTACTATGGCATACAAATTGGTGTTGCTTGCAACTTCGTGAGTACAACCACTTTTCCATGTTTCATGCTCAAATAACTTTATATGTGATGAGCCCCAGTTAAAGCCATATTTATAGAACTTGAAAAGGAAGGCAAAATCATACTAGAGCCTTAAGAAACCATGAAAACAAGAATCTGACAGCTATGAAATTGATCAATTTCATAGTATGTAATTAAGTGGGTGAACTTACATACTGAATATTCGACATTGGAAGACGATTATTTTATACAAAAGCATCCAAAACTACTGAAGTATTGAGGACAACACATTTTTGAAGGAGAGGGGAATGTTAGGTCCTTATAATACTAGTGTAGCCCCTATATTGTTGTTTTTCTTCCCCATAGAAGCCCATTATTGTTATTATTGCACCCTTTCATTATTATTTTTATGTAGGCCCTAATTATAGATGCTTTAGACTTCTATATATACCAAGGATGTTTTTTCATTTGAATCATCCAAGAATTTTTTGTTTATGTGATGTAAAAGGAGGTTTCTCCCTCAAAGTGACTTATTATAAAGTTTTTGATCTATATCTTCTTATATTTCTGCATAATTTTTTATCAGGAGATCATGCGTTATGCTTAAAATTGAAAGTGCTCGAAACTGTACCAAACTTGAGTGAATGGATAGGTCTCGTCATTGCGATTCTGGAGCCATGAACGGTTTGAAAAATTAATGTCGTAGGAGGAAGATATCACGTTCTGTTTGTTTTCCTAAACATCTAAAAATTTTGTGACAGGAGTGACTGGGATGCCCAATCATCATGCAAGTACATTCAGCAGATGATATGGTGCAGCATATATCAAAAATTTTCGAAATCCAACCGTATCAAGGCCACGTACAGCCGACGGTGATTTTGGGTTGTATAAATTATTTTGGTCATGGATGGGTGACATGTGGTTGTGCCCGCAGGTTGCCAGTGTCCTTTCGACTGCTGATCATACTAGTGAGGTATGGGGGTTCAACTTCGTACCTTCTCAAGACCAAATAAAGACCCCTACCATCTTCACACATTGGTTCTCACCTTATAAGTCTGCCACACAAATTTAAATTAATAAGGTTTCAACAATGAGGCTGAACTACCAATGGCTCCCAACCACAGTTCCCCGTGATTGTAGTTCGTACGGGAAACGCACCACATAGCGTTTGAACTACCATTAACAACCATGGTTCAGTGATTTCCTGGTGTCATAATACAGCATGTCACACCGTGGCATGCAAACATCACAAAATTGAATCTATAACGTAACTCTCAAAGAAAAAATTATTGCTGAGCCTCAAAATTGTGCTTTCTTTCATTCCATTTCACCTCATTTTCCTTTGTCCATTGCCATCCTAGACCCAATTGATCAATGAATATAGTTAAAATTACTTCTAGAATGATTTACATGACTGACTTGCTAAGTTTTGTGATTTTTTCCATTGTAAAGCATTTTGACCGGAACTAGCTGCAGAATGCATACATTCCGTAGCTAACCGGCGATTCCCTCGTTAAAATGTCGATGTTTACATGTTCTGTGGCTTCGACAAAACCGTGATATGGGCATAATCCATTAAGTGTGGTCTACATGGTTCGTTGCTCACCATGAAGGAAGAAACGAATTCTGGGTATGGTTTTGGAACGTGGGAACACATTTAGGAATGAAGACTTCTATTAGGACTGTCTCAGTCCAGATGTCTTTTTCCTTTTCACGCAGCCACTTCAAGAGTCCTAATGTGATTCCGATAAGGAAAGACAGTGTTCCTGAAATTGTTGCAAGTCTTGTTATGTGCATTTGCTATATAAACACTTGGGAAACCGAGAGCTATGTTAGATTTTATGTTAGATTTGATGCTAGATTTTGTTTAGACTCTGTGCTACATTTCTGAAGACGCAGAGTGTTATGTTCAAGTTCTTTCATCTTTAATGAAGCAGACAGTGTTATTTTGAAGACGTTGATTTGATTTAGAGTTGAATTTCGTCAGGTGGTAGAGGGCCCCTGCCTCTTGCACAGATTTATTTTGCGTAAATTAGATAAGTCTTCTAGCTGCCTTTACACTTTACATTTGAATTAATAGTTGTTTTAATTAGCTACTGTAGTTGTACTCATTCGAACTCTTCCACAAGAAGAAGCTCTTCCAAAAGAATATAATGCTGAATGGGAAATGACTATAGTATTGTAGGATTAGGAGTTGAATTCATAGTTGTTTTTAATTAGCTACTGTAGTTATATTCATTCTAACTCTTCCACAAGAAGAAATTCTTCCAAAAGATTATAATGATGAATGATGAATGGCTATAGTACTGTAGAATTTAGTTGTAGTTTTTGTTGTTCACTATCACAGTTACACTTGTTCTAATCACTCTTCCACAAGAAGAAACTCTTCCAAGAAATTTTTAAGAAGTTCAAGACATGACCGTGATAATGAATGATTTAGTTGTGTGTTTGCACTAAGTATCATCTCTGTTCTTGCTCTTAAACGCTTGCCCAAAACATCATAATGACGAGTAGGATATGGATATGATATCTTAGTTTTTCATTGCTTTCAGTCCTTTTTGCTTGCACTTGCATTCAATTACACAGTCAGAATTGTTCTAATACCTCTTCCAAAAGAAGGAACTCTTCCAAAATATCACTAATGATGGACAAACAGATTGTGTAACTTCATAGAATAATGCATGATAGCATAGCTAGGATACTCCGGAGTTTAATTGCACTTAACTCATGTTCAGTTACCTTGTTCCGAGTTTGATGATGACTTATAGTTCAGCATTGTTTTAGATTAGTGGCATCTTAAGTTCATTTTTAGATTAACTCATTGCACTTGCACTTCATATTCAAATTGTCATCCATTGCACAATAGATTACTTCAGTTGTTAAGATTAACAAGACAGCCTTCATTATTCACAAAATTCTTCTTGTTCTAAAATCCATAATTGATCTATAACCATATGAACAGAAGACAACATCATTTTAAGGCCTGAAGTACCTCTGCAATTTCCTCATCATTTTATAAACAGAGCTCTTCCTCAAAAGACTACTTTGGAAAGAAATCAATAACTTTTGAGTAAAGGTTTTGTGACATTCAATTAAATTGCAGAATAGAGATAGGAACTAGTTCTAGAATAGAAGATCTTATGATGATAACAATGTTTTTCCTCTAATTATGTTTCAAATCTCTAATCAAGGACAAAGTATTGCATCATTGTAAGTTAGTTGTTTCACTGTTTATTTAGAGGATTTGCATACTTAGTGATCACTTCTCAAGTTTAGTTTGTGTATTGAATCATTTGCTTAAAAGTCATTATCAAGCTTTGCTTTTATTTAGTCATAGTTTAGATTTAATTTTGCTTCAGTGTTTCCAATTGCATTTGCCATTTGTCATTCCATCAATTAGGCTTAACTCGGTTTTTTTTTTTAATCACCAGCTTCTTTCCACTAGCTTTCTAGGCATTTTTCCTGCAAACATAAAACTACCAAAAGACCAAAAACATCATAAATCATCACAAAAGACCAAAAACATCACAAAACACTACACACAACGCATTAGGAAACAAGCACCTAGGTACATACAGTACACTTCACTTCAGCAGTTTACAAATCCTGGTTGACAATTAAATGAGCTCACTTTAGGAGACTAGATTGAGACCAAACAACTATCATTGTCAAATATGAAGTTTGTATGGTATTTAATGTCACAAGTTTCGTAACCTTGATGACTTCGGGTTCCGCTCAATTTGTTATACGGAGTTTTAAAATTGTGACCGCAGGGTAAGGGGGATTGGCTTGTGACCACCCCACCCATAACCACTTGTGTTTAATGCGACGATTTATATCAACGAAAGTTTAACGCAAGGCTAGATTTTAGGGATTTTTTCCAAAATTAACTGCAGTTCTCCACAATTAGTGGAGGTTTTTTAGCTGAGATTGAGAAAATGATTTGGGAGGTCAATTTTCAACAAATTTGGGGAAAACAAGAGTCTATCTAGACTAATTTGAGCATTTTGGAGCCACTGGTGTAGAGAAAACATCCATTGGAGGCTTGTAAGCACATTTATTTGCAATTTTGAGCATAATGTAAAAGAGGGACATGGAATTGGGAGTTGGACCAACACATGTAGCCTAGGAGGGGTGAACTGCTTCATTATGTCTGTTGTGTAAAACTTATGTGTGATGTTATTTATTTGTTAGAGACTATTGTTTAGTGTTATTTAGGCTTATTTTCATGCTTAAAACTCACAAATTCATCTATGTTTCATGGTTAAAATACTCATTCATTAAGAAAAAAAAATGGAGACAAAGTGTACATGTTTTTATTACTAAAAGGACACTTAGAACAAGAAAATAATACACTCCTTTCAGATTAAGTTGGTATCGGAGCTAGATTTTATTCTCTAGTGTTTTCGTGTGAAAATATTTGTTTAAATGTTTGCAAGGGTTTTCATGCTTACTAGGCTCAAGCTTAAGAGAGGAGAAGGCAAATTGTTGGAAGCAAGAGGTTCTTAAAGTGAACCACAACAAAGGAGGGAAAGATTGCCACATTCTCCACCACCTAGTTCACCATCAAAAGAAGCAGAAGTAGCATTAACCATGCCTCCAAGAGAAGAAGAAATCCATGAAGAAATGGATCCCAAAGAAGAATACAAAGTGTTTAGGAAAGCATTCCTTGACATGACTGAAATGGTGATATTCCTTTATAAAGAAAGGAATGAGAGACTAGAAGGAGAAGGATCCAAACTTCACAAATAAGGTTAGGGATCATCAGGAGGTCACAATGATGAAGATAAATCAAAGAAGGGAAATGGAGGAAATGGAGGCAGTGGAAATTCACCATCCTCACCCTCATCATCATCATCCTCTACTTCATCTTTAGTACACCATCCACACAAGTCAAATAACATTGGTATGTAATATTCCCAAATGGGGAATGTAGTAATATATGAAAGTTATGCAAGAAAATAATGCAGATCATCTAAGACAAGGCAGGAGGCCAATATGGAAACTCTTATTTGACATTTACAATAGAAAATCAGATCTATAAGATGGCCCATAAAATGTACAACAGGAAATAGAAGTCTCCAATAGAAGAAAATCCTCAAAAATAGGTGTTGCAACAATGTATTAAGACTGACAGAAGCTTGAAAACATTATTTTATTGGCTGCAAATAGCTGTCGATTACACTTTATATATAGAGCATATGAGTGGATGAAAATTCAGATCTATAACAAATCCATACACTATAGAGGCTCCTCTTTCAATCCCCCTTGGGGTTTTGAGAAAAACACCATGTACAAGCAGTAGATAAGATCTAAGTCTGAAAATCTGTAGAAATATTCACATATTCAGAAATATAAAATAATATTTAGATCATATATGATATGACAATAAATATATATTCCTTCAATGGATCTTTGAAGTGAAGGGCAGATCCCCAACACTTGAAAACCATCTCTCCAAATGATGTGACAAAACACCCTGCAACAAAACCTACAGGAATAACGTAGATCTGGAAGAAATACTACGCTGTAGGGTTTGGAACATAATTGGCCACATGCCAAGATCTGAAAATGGCACTCCAATGATCCAATACTCTCTTGCCAATGGGATAGAAGCCTTCCCCATTGAAAAGGATCACTAGAATGGTCTATATTTGAGTATATCTAGCCTCCACTTGCTGCAGCTTTCAAAGACAACCAAACCCTTAACATGATCTATGTTGTAGTTGGAGGAATAAGCTTGGCCTTCAGCTAGATAGTGGACTATGCAATAAAATATTCTCCCAAGAGCTACTCAATGGGAAGAGGTGGGATTCCTGATCAGGAATACCCAATGCTAAATAGCATTTGAAATCTAGGCTAAACAACCAAAAAATATGTATGTCTAAACAGACCATACATCCAAAATAAAATATCATTCAACAACCTTCTCATGCTTTCATCCTCTTACTTCTATAAGTTAAGAGCTTGTAAACCCTAAACCACCTTCAATCAAATAGCTTCTTTAACACAATCCACCTCCATCTAAAATTGCGTTATGCCTCATTGATGGCCACTCCTCCAAGACAATGTTGTAGATTTGTTCATGGTTGACCCAGTCAAAATATCTAGCCGCTTTCACACCGAAGGGTGCTAGCTTACATAGCCAAGATTTAGCCTTTTTCACATTTGGCATTGATTTATTCACTGTTTAGGAGTATTATGAACCTCCTTTACATTTTTATTCTGGAAACATAAAAATAAAAAATAAAATGAATATTCCCATTAGCTTAGGACTAATTGGGAATATGACAGTCCTCCCCTCCCAAATGTTTCTTATCCTCAAGAAAATGATAAGGTGAGTGCTGCAACTCTTCTCCTCCTCCATTGCTGACACCATCATGTGATAATATTCCTCCATAAGCTAAGTTTTCACCAATCAAAACCTCCATGAATTGTTCCTCCAAGGTTCTCATGAGATGTAGATAGTCCATCCCATGAAGAGACAATAACTCAAATGAAACAAACATGGATTTCCCAATGTCCTCCCTGAAACATGTAGCATAATATACATAGAGAGTCTCCATCCCATAGGGCACATGCATACCTCCCATCCTCCCTCCATACATCCCCATAAAAATTACAAGTACATCATCAATGTATGGGAGTAAAACTATGTACAAACAAACATAAATTTGTGCATATGGAGGTGGGTCATAGTCCCACATGTGGAACCAGAGCAGTGCATCTCCTGCCTACATTAGATCTAGATGTGGTAAGTGGTTTTCCCACCACTTACTTTCTGCCCATGTTATCTCACTATGGTTGAAAGTGTGAGATATATTTGGTGCCTTAGGTAAGCACCCATCATGATGAAAAATCTCCCTTTGTCCACCAAGGGAGTGGCCATGTTCAGAAATTTTTGTGGCCCAATGTTGGCCATGAATTTTACAAGATATAATAGTCCTCCTTGGAGTCATGGCTTGCATAAACATGGTGAAAGAATGCATACATTCAGAAAATAAAACATGTTTTACATGAGCATGTTCTTTACCAACAATCCTCCTCATACAAATGGACTGGTGCATAGATCTATCTCCTCTCTCAAAAGAAGGAAGAGATGGTTGAAATAACTCTTCCATAGAATCATGTTGCTGCCCCAAATCCACATGGTTCATGCATTCTTGAAAATGCTGATGTAGTTCTCCTTTCAAGCCTTCCCAATCAAAGCTCCTCATGATGATGTTGTAGATCTTCATGGAACATATGTGGCTAAAACAAAACTCTTCATAAGCTCTTTGTAGCAACTTCTCCTTCATATTGGAGGATCTAGACAAGAAGATCCTACCATGATGATAGATGACTCCTCCTTGGACTAAATAGCCCTCTTCATTCAACTGGTCATCAAGTATCATACAAGTGTGAAGATCCTTGGAATAATCCACCAACAGTTTGGATTTCCAATATGGATCTAAACTTCCCAATAATGACAGCGTTGATGATTTATCAATAGAAATGTTTTTCATGTGGCCTCTCTCCTCCTTGACATCTCCCATGCCAAAGTTATGTGTTGGAAGGCCATTCCTTCCCTTCTTCTCCTTCCATACCGTAGAATCAGAAATGGGAGTGGGTAATGATGATAAGGGAAGAAGATCTCCCTCCTCCTTGATCCTACCTAAGCCTCCCATCACTGTATCATTGTCTTCCAATGCTCCCATCCCTCCTAGATCTGAATTTGGATCATCATGTTGTGAGACATATCCCACAAAAACTGAATTAGGTGGCCTCCCAGGTGGTTTTCCACTAGATAAAAGTGTCCCATGTAGCAACCTCATGAGCATGATAGATGGGACTATAATTTCCTTGCTTCCACTATGCAAATCCATCTCTAATCTTTTTTTGAAAGTGGTATGTGAGGTGCATGTATGCATGCCTTTGATCATTTGAGTTTCACCACTCTTCTTGTCCACCCATTCCATTTGCAAAGCCTCCCAATCACTGGTGACTTTTCCCAATGTAATCAACTATTGAATACCCAAAATCACATTGGTGTTAGGTATGTCAACCACAAAGAAGTGATCAACCAAAGTATAAGTTCCCATGGTGATTGAAAGTGATGGGACATAATGCATGCATTGCATTGTTCTATCTCCTAGGACCAAAACAAAGAATCCCTCAAAATTATCAGTGGGTATTGCCCTCTTTTTCACTAGATGGGCATCAATGAAATTGTGGGTTGCCCCACTATCAATCAAACTAGAGACCCTCTGATTCAAGATGGAACCTTGAACTCTTAAGGTCAAGTACTTAGGTACTCCTCTAAAAGATGCAAGATCCCCTCCAATAGGATAAAATGCTCCATCCCCATCTCCTAATGGTGTTGGATCTCCTCCTTTAGTGTCAGCGCTATGACCCCTTCTTGGTTCATCTTCTTCTTCCTCCTCAACATCTGAGAAGACCTCTATGTAATGTTCTTTTCTAGCAGTACATCTATGTCCATGTGCCCATGATTCTTGGCAAGTGAAGCATAGCTTCCTTTTTCTTAGATCTCTCTGGACTTCATCATCAAGAGGCTTCTTGTATGAGCTCTCCTTTGAAGGAGAAAATTTTTCTTTCTTTCCCTTTGAAGGAAAAGAGGGCTTATGCTGAAAGCTTACCTTTGCTTTTGGCAAGGAATCTTGAAGGTATCTATCCCTTTCAATAGCATCATGCAGGGTATTGGGCTTGGTAGATTTAACCAACCCATGAAGAGGTTCATATAAACCATCAATGAACATGTACACCCTTCTTGCTGTAGGCAAATCAAGAACCATAATAGATAATCTTAAAAATTCATAAATGTGAGACTTTGTATTACCTGATTATTTCAAATTTGCAAGGCTCATGAATGGTGCCTCTAGATCTCTTCTATCAAATATTTCTAGTAGCCTTCTAGTGAACTCTAAATAAGTAATCACATTGGATTGACCCAATTTAGACAAGCCATGGAACAACCAATCATGTGCTTCACCTTCAAAGTGAAGTGCTGCAATCTTGATAGCCTCCATCTTTGGAACCTTGTTCAACTGAAAGTAGATGTCAAGTTTTTCTACCCATGATTTAGCAGAACACTTGGACAACCCATCAAATTTGGGTAAAAAGAATCTTCCCATAGAGTGATTTCGATCATGATTCTGAATAAATCCACCACCTCTATAATGATGCCCTGGTATTATTTTGTCCTTGAGGTGACAAAACTCCTAAAAAATCAAGTGATATTTGAATATCTGATTTTGAGACTCTAATTCTTCAAAATAATCTTCAAGGGATTCTTGCTCTTAGAACCCTTCATTTCCCACAACCAAAAAGGTAGGCATGGTAGAGTGTTGGGAAACTTTGGCTGATGCACTGGTTGATCATTCTAGTGATGAGACATGCCAGAGCTTTCTCCAAGATGAAATCCTTTATGGGATTCTTTGATTCTTTCCAATCTCATCCCTTTGATCTCTCTAGCAAGATATTGCATGGCTCTCAAAAGGATCTTAGGAAAATCCTTTTCTTCTTCTTCACTTCCAGATATAGGGGCTTTACCCTTGTCTTCATTATCATTAGTGTAATCAAATTTATTCTTATGTCTTCTCTTTAGATACCTCTTCTCTCTATCAGTAAGAGGTTATTCTTCTTCAAAATACATATTGGCTTCTTAGAATGCATAGGTTGTGCCAAGATGATGCTCTGATACCACTGTAATATTCCCAAATGGGGAATGCAGTAATATATGAAAGTTATGCAAGAAAATAATGCAGATCATCCAAGACAAGGTAGGAGGCCAATATGGAGACTCTTATTTGACATTTACAATAGAAAATCAGATCTATAAGATGGCCCATATGATGTACAACAGGAAATAGAAGTCTCCAATAGAAGAAAATCCTCAAAAAGAGGTGTTGCAACCATGTATTAAAATTGAATAGAGCTTGACAACATTATTTTATTGGCCGCAAATAGCTGTTGATTAAAATTTGGATCTAGAGCATATGAGTGCATGAAAATTCAGATCTATAATAGATCCATACACTATAGAGGCTCCTCTTTCATTCCCCCTTGGGGTTTTGAGCAAAACACCATTTACAAGCAGTAGATCTAAGATCTAAGTCTGTAGATCTGCAAAAATATTTAGATATTCAGAAATAGATCTTCCTTCAATGGATATTCTAAGTGAAGGGCAGATCTCCAACACTTGAAAAACAGCTCTCCAAATGATGTGCCAAAACACCCTGCAGCAGCACCTATAGGAATAACACATATCTGGAAGCAATACTATGTTGTAGGGTTTAGAACATGATTGGCTACATGACAAGATCTGAAAATGGTGCTCCAATGATCCAATACTCTCTTGCCAATGGGATAGAAGCCTTCCCCACTGAAAAGGAGCACTAGAATGGTCTAGATCTGAGTAGATCTAGCCTCCACTTGCTACAGCTTTCAAAGACAACCAAACCCTCAACAGGATCTACGTTGCAGTTGGAAGAAGAAGCTTGGCCTTCAACCAGATAGTGGAATATGCAATAAAAGACTCTCCCAAGAGCTACTCAATGGGAGGATGTGGGATTCCTTATCAGGAATACCCAATGCTAAAAACCATTTGTAATCTAGGCTAAACAACCAAAGAAATTTGTATGTCTAAATAGAAAATACATCCAAAATCCAATATCATTCAACAACCTTCTCATGTTTCCATCCTCTTCCTTTTATAAGTTAATATCTTGTAAACCCTAAACCACCTTCAATGAAATAGCTTCTTCCACACAAGCCATCTCCATCTAAAACTGCGTTGTGCCTCATTGATGGCCACTCCTCCAACACAACACTGTAGATTTGGTCATGGTTGACCTAGTCAAAATATCCAGCCCCTTTCACACCTAAGGGTGCTTGCTTACATAGCCAAGATTTAGCCTTTTTCACATTTGGCATTTATTTATTCACTCTTTAGGAGTATTATGAACGTCCTTTACATTTTTATTCTTGAAACAGAAAAATAAAACAAAAATGGATATTCCCATTAGCTTAGGACTAATTAGGAATATTACATGGTAAAAGTCTTTTTCTAAAACTTGATGTTAAGTTTGAGTTGTAAATGTTTAATGGTGAAGACAATGCAGAAAATATTGATAATTGGATTAGGAAATTGGAGGTCTATTTGAGAATTCAGAACATTCATGATGATGATACCAAAATCCAACTAGCTTCATTGAGAATGGAAGGTGCAACTCTTGTTTGGTGGGAAGCCAAGACAAAGGAGGAGATCAAAAAACATCGTAATATTATCCTATCATGGAAATATTTCATTACTGTAATAAAATAATTGTTTTATCCATTAGCTCATATGTAGAAAGGCATAACGAACTGGAAAATTTTTATACAATTGAAAGGACAGAATGTGCAAGAATACACCCAAGAATTTAGGAGAAGAGCTCTCTTATTAGGGGTATATTTTCAGAGCCAAGATAATTTTCTCAAGTACATAAAAGGTTTACATAGCTACCTAAAACATACTATTCTCATGTTTAATCCTACAAGTCTAGATGAAGTTTGTGTTTAGGCCACACATCTAGAAGCTAGAGGGAAAAACATTACTGATGAGGGTAGAAAGAAACCTTTTAAGGGGAAAAACAAAGAGAAGACCTCAAAAGGTAAGGGAAAAAATAATGCATCTATCAGGAAAGAGGGAGAAAAATTGGTTTGTAAACATTGTTCAAGAGAAGGCCATGAAGAGAATTTTTTTTGTAAATTACATCCTGAAAAGATACCCAAGTATAATAATAACAAAGGGAAGTAGAAAACTGCAGCTACAACTCAACATGACCTAGGAGAGGATTCAGGTGATGAATAAAAAATTATAGCCATGGGATTGAAGAACATGAAGGGGAAAGAAATTGAAACTGATGAGGGAGCATTAGCTCCGGAAGAACATCTTGTATTTTATTAGGCTAGGGGGTTTCATGTTTTGAAGAAATATTAAATTTCATGTAAATATTAATATTATTTTGAGTGATTAATTATATTTTAATTAATTATTTGTGAGAATTTGTAAATGTTTCCAGACAACTGGAAACATGAGAGAAATTAGTTTCAAGATAGTTTAGAATTAATGATGAAGCCTAATTTGGAATTAGTTTCAAATTTTTAGGGATAAAAATCTATCTTTTAGGGATGTTGAGAGATTTAGGGATTTTTTGAGATTTTAAAGGGATAGAACTCAATTTAGTGCATTTTTAATTTGTATAAATTAGAAGGCCTCAAAGGCAAATGACACTTGAGAGTGTCAGAGTGTGATTGAGAGTAGGCTGAACAGCCAAAGCTGTAATCCTTCGGGCGATTGTGAAGGGCCACAAATTTGGAATATCTGGCCAACAAGAGTTGTAAGTAATTTTGTTTGTTTCATATTATATATGTTTTGGTTGATTGGGAAATTTCTTGTTCGATTTGTAATTGAGAGTTGGATCACGCGCCTTAGCTGAGTGTTTATGGATGCAATTGAATATAATCTCTGCAAGAATGGTGATTGTAATTTTAAGGTTGAACCAGTCCTCTTAAATATAATCGATTGCAATAATTTCTAATTACTGAGCGCCTGAAGCCACAAGACATAAGTCTTGGGCAGAACTGAATTCGATTTATGTGAATATTTTTCGGTTTAAATAATCCTTATAAGGTGGCTCTACACATAAGCTATTAATATCGGTATGGAAATTGATAAATGGTATTGTTAAATCTATGTCTGTCGAGTAATTTGGTTATCGACCTGTAGTATTGATTGACAGCGATGGGGAAAAAAATGCCCAGTGAATGTGAAGCATAGATATTCATAAGGAACCAAGTGAGTTTTGATTTTAACATTGACGGATTGTATGAAAGCGTTTAGATGGTAAGTATCTGGGTATCAAATTGGTATATGTATATTTAAAAATCTGTTTTCGTATGAATTAAGAATGCAGAGTGTAAGAAATAAATTGGAGAAGCGATGGGTAACTCGTGACATCGAAGAGGCGCCATAAACATTGTGAGGCGTAAACAGTTGTCTTGCAATTGGATTGTCTGAAATACTGTAAGGAATGATTCTGAGTTAAAATCACCTGTAGAACTCGAACGAACAGAGGTAAGGAATCAGATGGAATTGTAACCTAAGCGCAGTTGCAGAAGGCGTTAAAGACTGGGCAGCGTGGAGAATTGATAAAAGATTGATGCAATAAATCTGAATTGATATCGTGGAGGTAAGTTAAAAATGTGATAATGCAGGTGGAACGATAGTTGTTGAAACAAACCAGAAGCACCGGCATTGAAACAAACCAATTCAAATCTGATGCAGATGTTGAAGCGCCAGACGTGAAAAAATTAACGTAGGTAGAGCATTTAATTGGAAATTGTGTTGATGCGTTGAGTTTTGTATTAGACTTTGTATTTGAGCGCTGGCATGTTGAAGAAGTAACAATACAACAGAAACAAGCAAATTCGAATTGTGTGTTATGCAATGGTATTGGTTTGTAATGGGTACGATGTAAAGGAAAAGGGATATATATATTTGGTAGTTTGTATAAGATTTTGCCAAGATTGATCTTTAAGTTATATATGGAAGGGCGCATTGGGTAAGGGACCGCCATAGCATTTCATTTTTATGGGCACTGTGGTTCTGTCGGAAATTATACAATTTGTTTGAGATCTTGCTCTATATATTGTGATCAGAGATCTTGCTTTATATATTTTGATCAGAGGAGATTGGATATTCCGGCTTCAATTCATGGCACAACAGAATTCACACTGGAATTCTCAAAACTAATATTGGAAACAAACAAGTATGAAATATTGAATTTGAACATTCACAGTTTCGAAAGGGTATGAAATTGCAGGATTAAAGATGAAGTTGGTTATATGATTCTGAGCCACATGCTTACGCTTATGTAATGGTTTATTGATTACAAATGATTTTATGTTTTTAAACCATAAGTTGGAAAGCTTCCGAAATGTAATGGGAAAGTGTGAATTTGCCAATTATTGATATTTTTGATTTGGGCAGATGCTGAGATGAAACGCTTATATGTACAGAGATTTTAATTTGGGACAGTGTTAAGTTGCATGTTTATATGCAGTGTAGGTAAAGATTCTGGGGTTTGCAGGCCCTGCCTGCATCATTTTTGGTATCAGAGCCTGGCACTGTTGAAATTGAATAATGTTTGTTTTTGTTTCTGAATGAATGCAAGAAGGTTTTGTTGAAGAACTGAAATGTATTTTTGAATGTATGATGAATGTCTGAAAGGAAGATCAGATTTTTAAATTTGATATGCAAGATACAAAAGAGCAGTGAACAGGATGGCAGAAGCAAGATCCTGCAAGATCTTAAGGTGAGATGATTTTCTGATTTGGAATTTGTGATTCAAGTTTATGGTTGCAGACAAGATGATGGCAGTGAACCTAGAATTCAGCTAAAGGCTGGATAAGGAGGACCATTGCAGTGTCCTGAAGAGAAAGTGAGTTGAAGAGATAGCCTAGGGAGAGAGCAGAGGAGAATTCTCAAGAGGTTCTAGAGGTAGTGAACCAGTACTTACCAAAAGACTGAGAGAGGAGAGCTTGGTGAGGTAAGTGACAGCAGAAAATATTGCTGTTGCAGAGGCTAGTAAAACTCGTAATGAGTGAGAAACTCATGGAGAAGATGATCATGGAGGATCAGAGAAAAGGTTCAGAGGAATTCCATAGAGGTGAGATGACTGATGAGGTCAGAGAAAGAGAGATTGCAGTGATGAAGGTACAATTGCAGGTACTAGAAGAATGGTTGCAAGAGCAGGAAAATCAGAATAGAGGATGGGTCTTTCCACTGAAGGGAAAGAGAGTGATTTGGCGACAATTGCAGATGAAGTTGAGGCAAAGTGTGATTGCATTATTGAAGAAAGGACTTAGAGTTCTTGAGCCATAAATGGAATTTGAAAATTCCAAATGCAGATTTGTTCAGAAGGAAGTATTGGATGAAGCAGTCAAGACTGAAAAGTCCTGTGGTTTTAAAACTTATGAGTTGTGTATGTTTGCAGGTACAGTACAGGGAGATGAGCAAGCTTTAGAGTTTGTTCAAGAGAGAGAATTGAATCTGAAGGTTGTTCAGATCGATGATGAGATGGCAAGATCTCAGGAGGAAACGAAGACGAAGGAGTCTAATCAGAATATTGATGCAGAGAGAGAAGGACCAACTGATGATTGGTCAAGCGCTAGTGAAGGTATGGAAAATTGTGTAAAGTTTCAAAGTACTACTCCTAATGAAATTGTTGAATTTTATAGGAAAATAGATCTCCAGAGAAGAGAATTGGAGAGACAGAGGACTTATGTGCAGGATAATTTGCTGAGGAAAAAAGGCAAGAAAGTTTCCATGAATGACAGTTCTAGAGCAGAGGATGGTAAGAAGGCGAGACTAGTTGACAGTCTCATGGTGAATGAAAATAAGCATACTAATGTTCTGACAGAAAAGATCAAAAGGAACTCAGAGCAGCATACTGAAGTGTTTCCAGAGAAAGCTGAGGAGAAAACTAGTGAAGATTTTCTGAGTCCTGAAGAAGACTTGGAGCTACAGAGAGAAAACTTGGTGACTGAATCGACAAGTGAGACCGTAGGGTCTTGTGATTTTGATGCAAAAAATTTGATTGTGTTTACAGGTGATATAGAAGACAGTTCATCATTTGGAATTGTCTTGGAAAAAGAAGAACTGTTGCAGGTAGTGGATGAGACAGTCATGTCTCATATGCAGAAGCTTGTTACCATGGGTGACAAGAAAGAGGTGGCTTGTCTGTATAGCCAAGAGAAGACTGGGGGACAAAATTTTGGAGCTGCTACAGTGTTAGAGGATGAGGCTACAGTTTTGGAAGAACTTGATTTGATTACCAGAATCAATCAAGATGTTGATGGACAATTACTGAAGATTGTAGAAGGGGAAGATGGAGATTATGCTGGAGTTAATTTGTAGCATGTTGATGAAATGCTTGAGGAGAAAGGGCTGAAATGTTTGCTGGAACCAGAGAAATAAATTGCAGATGAAATTGCAGATGATGAGCAAAGGAATGTTGCAAAGGGACAGGAATTCTGGGAGGCAGCAACATCCATAGTGACAGCTAGAGCAACATGTGAGGCGACATTTATAGTAGCAGCAGCAGAAAGGGTGCAAAACAGCAATAAGGGTGAAAAGGAAACGATCAAAACAAGTGAAGAACAAGCAAGAATGAGAGTTCAGCTATCAAGAGATGGAAACAATCAGCAAACAGAGGACATACTGGATAGAGAAATTGAGTTGATAAGGAGGTTAACGATAAAAACATCCCAGAGAAAGACAACAGCATGAAAGAAAAGGAGAGACAACAAGAGAAAGACTGTAGCAGACTTGGAAGGCAGAGCAAGTGGAGCACTACAACACAAAATATGGAAACCTGGAGGACAAGAGCAGATAACAACAGCAGTAAAGCAATTGACAAGCAAGGAAAGATTAGAAAATAAAATTTGGGATCCAGGAGGAAATAATTATCCAGAATTATGACCAGGTGGTCATGAATTTTCTTACATGGGGAGTCTGATGTAGGAGAATTAGCTCCGGAAAAACATCTTGTATTTTATTAGGCTAGGGGGTTTCATGTTTTGAAGAAATATTAAATTTCATGTAAATATTAATATTATTTTGAGTGATTAATTATATTTTAATTAATTATTTGTGAGAATTTGTAAATGTTTCTAAACAACTGGAAACATGAGAGAAATTAGTTTCAAGATAGTTTAGAATTAATGATGGAGCCTAAGTTGGAATTAGTTTCAAATTTTTAGGGATAAAAATCTATCTTTTAGGGATGTTGAGAGATTTAGGGATTTGTTGAGATTTTAAAGGGATAGAACTCAATTTAGTGCATTTTTAATTTGTATAAATTAGAAGGCCTCAAAGGAAAATGACACTTGAGAGTGTGAGAGTGTGATTGAGAGTAGGCTGAACAGCCAAAGCTATAAGCCTTCAGGCGATTGTGAAGGGCCACAAATCTGGAATATCTGGCCAACAAGAGTTGTAAGTAATTTTGTTTGTTTCAGATTATATATGTTTTGGTTGATTGGGAAATTTCTTGTTCGATTTGTAATTGAGAGTTGGATCACACGCCTTAGCTGAGTGTTTATGGATGGAATTGAATATAATCTCTGCAAGAATGGTGATTGTAATTTTAAGGTTGAACCAGTCCTCTTAAATATAATCGATTGCAGTAATTGCTATTTACTGAGCGCCTGAAGCCACAAGACATAAGTCTTGGGCAGAACTGAATTCGATTTATGTGAATATGTTTGGGTTTAAATAATCCTTATAAGGTGGCTCTGCACATAAGCTCTTAATATCGGTATGGAAATTGATAAATGGTATTGTTAAATCTATGTCTGTCGAGTAATTTGGTTACCGACCTGTAGTATTGATTGACAGCGACGGGGAAAAAAACGCCCAGTGAATGTGAAGCGTAGATCTTCATAAGGACCCAAGTGAGTTTTCATTTTAACATTGATGGATTGTATGAAAGCATTCAGATGATAAGTATCTGGGTATCAAATTGGTATATGTATATTTAAAACTCTGTTCTGGTATGAATTAAGCATGCACAGTGTAAGAAATCAATTGGAGAAGTGATGGGTAACTCGTGACATCGAAGAGGCGCCATGAACATTGTGAGGCGTAAACAGTTGTCTTGCAATTGGATTGTATGAAATAATGTAAGGAATGATTCTGAGTTAAAATCACATTTAGAACTCGAACGAACAGAGCTAAGGAATCAGATGGAATTGTAAACTAAGCGCAGTTGCAGAAGGCGTTAAAGACTGGGCAGCGTGGAGAATTGATAAAATATTGATGCAATAAATCTGAATTGATATCGTGGAGGTAAGTTAAAAATGTGATAATGCAGGCGGAACGATAGTTGTTGAAACAAACCAGAAGCAGCAGCATTGAAACAAACCAATTCAAATCTGATGCAGATGTTGAAGCGCCAGACGTGAAAAAATTAACGCAGGTAGAGCATTTAATTGGCAATTTTGTTGATGCATTGAGTTTTGTATTAGACTTTGTATTAGAGCGCTGGCATGTTGAAGAAGTAACAGTACAACAGAAACAAGCAAATTCGAATTGTGTGTTATGCAATGGTATTGGTTTGTAATGGGTACGATGTAAAGGAAAAGGGATATATATATTTGGTAGTTTGTATAAGATTTTGCCAAGATTGATCTTTAAGTTATATATGGAAGGGCGCATTAGGTAAGGGACCGCCATAGCATTTCATTTTTATGGGCACTGTGTTTCTGTCGGAAATTATACAATTTGTTTGAGATATTGCTCTGTATATTGTGATCAGAGATCTTGCTTTATATATTTTGATCAGAGGAGATTGGATATTCTGGCTTCAATTCATGGCACAACAGAATTCACACTGGAATTATCAAAACTAATATTGGAAACAAACAAGTATGAAATATTGAATTTGAACATTCATAGTTTGGAAAGGGTATGAAATTGAAGGATTAAAGTTGAAGTTGGTTATATGATTTTGAGACACATGCTTCCGCTTATGTAATGGTTTATTGATTACAAATGATTTTATGTTTTTAAACCATAAGTTGGAAAGCTTCCGAAATGTAATGGGAAAGTGTGAATTTGCCAGTTATTGATATTTTTTATTTGGGCAGATGCTGAGATGAAACGCTTATATGTACAGAGATTTTAATTTGGGACAGTGTTAAGTTGCTTGTTTATATGCAGTGTAGGTAAATATTCTGAGGTTTGCAGGCCCTGCCTGCATCATTTTTGGTATCAGAGCCTGGCTCTGTTGAAATTGAAGAATGTTTTTTTTTGTTTGTGAATGAATGCAAGAAGGTTTTGTTGAAGAACTGAAATGTATTTTTGAATGTATGATGAATGACTGAAAGGAAGATCAGATTTTTAAATTTGATATGCAAGCTACACAAATGCAGTGAATAGGATGGCAGAAGCAAGATCCTGCAAGATCTTAAGGTGAGATGATTTTCTGATTTGAAATTTGTGATTGAAGTTTATGGTTGCAGACAAGATGATGGCAGTGAACCTAGCATTCAGCTAAAGGCTGGATAAGGAGGACCATTGTAGTGTCCTGAAGAGAAAGTGAGTTGAAGAGATAACCTAGAGAGAGAGCAGAGGAGAATGCTCAAGAGGTTCCAGAGGCAGTGAACCAGTACTTACCAAAATACTGAGTGAGGAGATCTTGGTGAGGTAAGTGACAGCAGAAAGCATTGCTGTTGCAGAGGCTAGTACAACTCGGAATGAGTGAGAAACTCATGGAAAATATGATCATGGAGGATCACAGAAAAGGTTCAGAGGAATTCCATAGAGGTGAGATGACTCATGAGGTCAGAGAAAGAGAGATTGCAGTGATGAAGGTACAATTTCAGGTACTAGAAGAATGGCTGTGAGAGTAGGAAAATCAGAATAGAGGATGGATCTTTCCACTGAAGGGAAAGAGAGTGATTTGGCGACAATTGCAGATGAAGTTGAGGCAAAGTGTGGTTGCCTTATTGAAGAAAGGACTTAGAGTTCTTGAGCCAGAAATGGAATTTGAAAATTCCAAATGCAGATTTGTTCAGAAGGAAGTATTGGAGGAAGAAGTCAAGACTTAAAAGACTTGTGGTTTTAAAACTGACGAGTTGTGTATGTTTGCAAGTACAGTACAGGGAGATGAGAAAGCTTTAGAGTTTTTTCAAGAGAGAGAATTGAATCTGAAGGTTGTTCAGATCGATGATGAGATGGCAAGATCTCAGGAGGAAACGAAGACGAAGGAGTCTAATCAGAATATTGATGCAGAGAGAGAAGGACCAACTGATGATTGGTCAAGCGCTAGTGAAGGTATGGAAAATTGTGTAAAGTTTCCGAGTACTACTCCTAATGAAATTGTTGAATTGTATAGGAAAATAGATATCCAGAGAAGAGAATTGGAGAGACAGAGGACTTATGTGCAAGATAATTTGCTGAGGAAACAAGACAGGAAAGTTTCCATGAATGACAGTTCTGGAGCAGAGGATGGTAAGAACGCGAGACTAGTTGATAGTCTCATGGTGAATGAAAATCAGCATACTGATGTGCTGACAGAAAAGTTGGAAAGGAACTCAGAGAAGCATACTGAAGTGTGGCCAGAGAAAGCTGAGGAGAAAACTAGTGAAGATTTTCTGAGTCCTGAAGAAGACTTGGAGCTGCAGAGAGAAAACTTGGTGACTGAATCGACAAGTGAGACCGTTGGGTCTTGTGATTTTGATGCTGACAATTTGATTGTGTTTACAGGTGATATAGAAGACAGTTCATCATTTGGAATTGTCTTGGAAAAAGAAGAACTGTTGCAGGTAGTGGATGAGACAGTCATGTCTCATATGCAGAAGCTTGTTACCATGGGTGACAAGAAAGAGTTGGCTTCTATGTATAGCCAAGAGAAGACTGGTGGACAAAATTTTGGAGCTGCTACAGTGTTAGAGGATGAGGCTACAGTTTTGGAAGAACTTGATTTGATTACCAGAATCAATCAAGATGTTGATGGACAATTACTGAAGATTGTCGAAGGGGAAGATGGAGATTATGCTGGAGTTAATTTGTAGCATGTTGATGAAATTCTTGAGGAGAAAGCGCTGAAATGTTTGCTGGAACCAGAGAAAGAAATTGCAGATGCAATTGCAGATGATGAGCAAAGGAATGTTGCAGAGGGAAAGGAATTCTAGGAGGAAGCAACATCCATAGTGACAGCTAGAGAAACATGTGAGGCGACATTTATAGTAGCAACAGCAGAAAATGTGCAAAACAACAGTAAGGGTGGAAAGGAAACGATCAAAACAAGTGAAGAACAAGCAAGAATGAGAGTTCAGCAATCAAGAGATGGAAACAATCAGCAAACAGAGGACATACTGGACAGAGAAATTGAGTTGATAAGGAGGTTGACCATAAAAACATCCCAGAGAAAGATAACATCAAGAAAGAAAAGGAGAGACAACAATAGAAATACTGTAGCAGACTTGGAAGGCAGAGCAAGTGGAGCACTACAACACAAAATATGGAAACCTGAAGGAAAACAACAGATAACAACAACAGTAAAGCAATTGACAAGCAAGGAAAGATTACAAAATAAAATTTGGGATCCAGGAGGAAATAATTATCCAGACTTATGACCCAATTGGTCATGAATTTTCTTACATGGGAGTCGATGCGGGGAGCATTGGCTCGAAAAAACATCTTGTATTTTATTAGGCTAGGGGGTTTCATGTTTTGAAGAAATATTAAATTTCATGTAAATATTAATATTATTTTGAGTGATTAATTATATTTTAATTAATTATTTGTGAGAATTTGTAAATGTTTCCAAACAACTGGAAACATGAGAGAAATTATTTTGAGATAGTTTAGAACTAATGATGGAGCCTAAGTTGGAATTAGTTTCAAATTTTTAGGGATAAAGGAAGTCTACTTTAGGGATGTTGAGAGATTTAGGGATTTGTTGAGATTTTAAAGGGATAGAACTCAATTTAGTTGCATTTTTTAATTTGTATAAATTGAAGGCCTCAAAGAAGGAAAATGACACTTGAGAGTGTGAGAGTGTGATTGAGAGTAGGTGATCGACCAAAGTTGTAAGCCTTCGAAGGCGATTGGCAAGAAGGGCCACAAATCTGGAATATCTAGCCAACAAAAGGTTGTAAGTAATTTTGTTTGTTTGATTTATATGTTTTGGTTGAGATTGGGAAATTTCTTGTTCGATTTGTGGTGGGGATTGGATCACGCGCCTTAGGCGAGTGTTTTATGGATGGAATTGAATATAAATCTCTGGAAGAGTGGTGATTGTAATTTTAAGATTGAATCAGTCCTCTTAAATATAATCGATTGCAGTAAACGCTATTTACTGAACACCTGAAGCCACAAGACATAAATCTTGGGCAGAACTGAATTCGATTTATGTGAATATGTTTGGGTTTAAATAATCCTTATAAGTTGGCTACGCACCATAAGCTATTAATATCGGTATGGAAATTCATAAATGGTATTAGCTCTTCTATATGCAGCCAGGTAATTTACATATCGACACATGAAGTATTGATTGGCAATGATGGGGAAAAAAACGCCCAGTGAATGTGAAGCGTAGATCTTCATAAGGAACCAAGTGAGTTTTGATTTTAACATTGACGGATTGTATGAAAGCATTCAGATGGTAAGTATCTGGGTATCAAATTGGTATATGTATATTTAAAACTCTGTTTTGGTATGAATTAAGAATGCAGAGTGTAAGAAATCAATTGGAGAAGCGATGGGTAACTCGTGACATCGAAGAGGCGCCATGAACATTGTGAGGCGTAAACAGTTGTCTTGCAATTGGATTTTCTGAAATACTGTAAGGAATGATTCTGAGTGAAAATCAAGTTTAGAACTCGAACAAACAGAGCTAAGGAATCAGATGGAATTGTAACCTAAGCGCAGGTGCAGAAGGCGTTAAAGACTGGGCAGCGTGGAGAATTGATAAAAGATTGATGCAATAAATCTGAGCGCTGGCATGTTGAAGAAGTAACAGTACAATAGAAACAAGCAAATTTGAATTTTTTGTTATGCAATGGTATTGGTTTGTAATGGGTACGATGTAAAAGAAAAGGGATATATATATTTGGTAGTTTGTATAAGATTTTACCAAGATTTATCTTTAAGTTATATATGGAAGGGTGCATTGGGTAAGGGACCGCCATAGCATTTCATTTTTATGGTCACTGTGGTTCTGTCGGAAATTATACAATTTGTTTGAGATCTTGCTCTGTATATTGTGATCAGAGATCTTGCTTTATATATTTTGATCAGAGGAGATTGGATATTCCGGCTTCAATTCATGGCACAACAGAATTCACACTGGAATTCTCAAAACTAATATTGGAAACAAACAAGTATGAAATATTGAATTTGAACATTCACAGTTTGGAAAGGGTACGAAATTGCAGGATTAAAGTTGAAGTTGGTTATATGATTTTGAGCCACATGCTTCCGCTTATGTAATGGTTTATTGATTACAAATGGTTTTATGTTTTTAAACCATAAGTTGGAAAGCTTCCGAAATGTAATGGGAAAGTGTGAATTTGCCAGTTATTGATATTTTTTATTTGGGCAGATGCTGAGATGAAACGCTTATATGTACAGAGATTTTAATTTGGGACAGTGTTAAGTTGCCTGTTTATATGCAGTGTAGGTAAATATTTTGGGGTTTGCAGGCCCTGCTTGCATCATTTTTGGTATCAGAGCCTGGCACTGTTGAAATTGAAGAATGTTTGTTTTTGTTTTTGAATGAATGCAAGAAGGTTTTGTTGAAGAACTGAAATGTATTTTTGAATGTATGATGAATTACTGAAAGGAAGATCAGATTTTTAAATTTGATATGCAAGCTACACAAATGGAGTGAACATGATGGCAGAAGCAAGATCCTGCAAGATCTTAAGGTGAGATGATTTTCTGATTTGGAATTTGTGATTGAAGTTTATGGTTTCAGACAAGATGATGGCAGTGAACCTAGCATTTAGCTAAAGGATGGATAAGGAGGACCATTGCAGTGTCCTGAAGAGAAAGTGAGTTGAAGAGATAGCCTAGAAAGAGAGCAGAGGAGAATGCTCAAGAGGTTCCAGAGGCAGTGAACCAGTACTTACCAAAAGACTGAGTGAGGGGAGCTTGGTGAGGTAAGTGACAGCAGAAAATATTGCTGTTTCAGAGGCTAGTGCAACTCATGGTGAGTGAAAAACTCATGGAGA
Source organism: Pinus albicaulis (assembly GCA_034641835.2). Lineage (NCBI taxonomy): Eukaryota > Viridiplantae > Streptophyta > Pinopsida > Pinales > Pinaceae > Pinus > Pinus albicaulis. The sequence goes on from CM076570.1 coordinate 86,245,415, forward strand.
AGGTGATCATGGGGGATCAGAGAAGAGGTTCAGAAAAATGCCATAGAGGTGAGATGACTGAAGAGGTCAGAGAAAGAGAGATTGCAGTAATGAAGGTAGAATTGCAAGTACTAGAAGAATGGCTGCAAGAGCAGGAAAACCAGAATCGAAAATGGATCTTTCCACTGAAGGGAAAGAGAGTGATTTGGAAACCATTGCAGATGAAGTTGAGGCAAAGTGTGATTGCCTTATTGAAGAAAGGACTTAGATTTCTTGAGCCAGAGTTGGAATTTGAAGATTCCACACGCAGATCTGTTTAGAAGGAAGTATTGGAGGAAGCAGTCAAGACTGAAAAGTCTTGTGGTTTTAAAAATGATGAGTTGTGTATGTTTGCAGGTACAGTACAGGGAGATGAGCAAGCTTTAGAATTTGTTCAGGAGAGAGAAGGGTTGGATCTGAAGGCTGTTCAGATCGATGCTGAGATAGCAAGATCTCAGGAGGAAGATATGAAGACAAAGGAGTCTAATCAGGGTGTTGATGCAGAGAGAGAAGGACCAGTTGATGATTGGTTAAGAGCTGGTGAAGGTATGGAAAATTGTGTAAAGTTTCTAAGTTCTACTCCTAATGAAATTGTTGAATTGTATAGGAAACTAAATCTTCAGAGAAGAGAATTGGAGAGACAGCGGACTTATGTGCAGGATAATTTGCTGAGGAAGCAAAGCAGGGAAGTTTTCATGAAGGACAGTCATGAAGCAGAGGATGGTAAGAAGGAGAGACTAGTTGAAAGTTTCATGGTGAATGCAAATCAACATATTGATGTGCTGACAGAAGAGTTGGGAAGGAACTTAGAGCAGCATACTGAAGTGTTGCCAGAGAAAGCTGAGGAGAAAACTAGTGAAGATTTTCTGAGTCCTGAAGAAGACTTGGAGCTGCAGAGAGAAAACTTGGTGACTGAATCGACAAGTGAGACCGTTGGGTCTTGTGATTTTGATGCTGACAATTTGATTGTGTTTACAGGTGATATAGAAGACATTTCATCATTTGGAATTGTCTTGGAAAAAGAAGAACTGTTGCAGGTAGTGGATGAGACAGTCATGTCTCATATGCAGAAGCTTGTTACCATGGGTGACAAGAAAGAGTTGGCTTGTCTGTATATCCAAGAGAAGACTGGTGGACAAAAGTTTGGAGCTGCTACAGTGTTAGAGGATGAGGCTACAGTTTTGGAAGAACTTGATTTGATTACCAGAATCAATCAAGATGTTGATGGAAAATTACTGAAGATTGTCGAAGGGGAAGATGGAGATTATGCTGGAGTTAATTTGCAGCATGTTGATGAAATGCTTGAGGAGAAAGGGCTGAAATGTTTGCTGGAACCAGAGAAAGAAATTGCAGATGAAATTGCAGATGATGAGCAAAGGAATGTTGCAGATGGACAGGAAGTCTGGGAGGCAGCAACATCCATAGTGACAGCTAGAGCAACATGTGAGGCGACATTTATAGTAGCAACAGCAGAAAAGGTGCAAAACAACAGTAAGGGTGAAAAGGAAACGATCAAAACAAGTGAAGAACAAGCAAGAATGAGAGTTCAGCTATCAAGAGATGGAAACAATCAGCAAACAGAGGACATACTGGATAGAGAAATTGAGTTGATAAGGAGGTTAACGATAAAAACATCCCAGAGAAAGACAGCAGCAAGAAAGAAAAGGAGAGACAACAAGAGAAAGACTGTAGCAGACTTGGAAGGTAGAGCAAGTGGAGCACTACAACACAAAATATGGAAACCTGGAGGACAAGAGCAGATAACAACAGCAGTAAAGCAATTGACAAGCAAGGAAAGATTATAAAATAAAATTTGGGATCTAGGAGGAAATAATTATCCAGACTTATGACTAGGTGGTCATGAATTTTCTTACATGGGGAGTCTGATGCAGGAGCATTAGCTCCGGAAAAACATCTTGTATTTTATTAGGCTAGGGGGTTTCATGTTTTGAAGAAATATTAAATTTCATGTAAATATTAATATTATTTTGAGTGATTAATTATATTTTAATTAATTATTTGTGAGAATTTGTAAATGTTTCCAAACAACTGGAAACATGAGAGAAATTAGTTTCAAGATAGTTTAGAATTAATGATGGATCCTAAGTTGGAATTAGTTTCAAATTTTTAGGGATAAAAATCTATCTTTTAGGGATGTTGAGAGATTTAGGGATTTGTTGAGATTTCAAAGGGATAGAACTCAATTTAGTGCATTTTTAATTTGTATAAATTAGAAGGCCTCAAAGGCAAATGACACTTGAGAGTGTGAGAGTGTGATTGAGAGTAGGCTGAATAGCCAAAGCTCTAAGCCTTCGGGCGATTGTGAAGGGCCACAAATCTGGAATATCTGGCCAACAAGAGTTGTAAGTAATTTTGTTTGTTTCGAATTATATATGTTTTGGTTGACTCGGAAATTTCTTGTTCGATTTGTAATTGAGAGTTGGATCACGCGCCTTAGCTAAGTGTTTATGGATGGAATTGAATATAATCTATGCAAGAATGTTGATTGTAATTTTAAGGTTGAACCAGTCCTCTTAAATATAATCGATTGCAGTAATTGCTATTTACTGAGCGCCTGAAGCCACAAGACATAAGTCTTGGGCAGAACTGAATTCGATTTATGTGAATATGTTTGGGTTTAAATAATCCTTATAAGGTGGCTCTGCACATAAGCTCTTAATATCGGTATGGCAATTGATAAATGGTATTGTTAAATCTATGTCTGTCGAGTAATTTGGTTATCGACCTGTAGTATTGATTGACAGCGATGGGGAAAAAAACGCCCAGTGAATGTGAAGCGTAGATCTTCATAAGGAACCAAGTGAGTTTTGATTTTAACATTGACGGATTGTATGAAAACGTTCAGATGGTAAGTATCTGGGTATCAAATTGGTATATGTATATTTAAAACTCTGTTTTGGTATGAATTAAGAATGCAGAGTGTAAGAAATCAATTGGAGAAGCGATGGGTAACTCGTGACATCAAAGAGACGCCATGAACATTGTGAGGCGTAAATAGTTGTCTTGCAATTGGATTGTCTGAAATACTGTAAGGAATGATTCTGAGTTAAAATCACGTTTAGAACTCGAACGAACAGAGCTAAGGAATCAGATGGAATTGTAACCTAAGCACAGGTGCAGAAGGCGTTAAAGACTGGGCAGCTTGGAGAATTGATAAAATATTGATGCAATAAATTTGAATTGATATCGTGGAGGTAAGTTAAAAATGTGATAATGCAGGCGGAACGATAGTTGTTGAAACAAACCAGAAGCACCGGCATTGAAACAAACCAATTCAAATCTGATGCAGATGTTGAAGCGCCAGACATGAACAAATTAACGTAGGTAGAGCATTTAATTGGCAATTGTGTTGATGCATTTAGTTTTGTATTAGACTTTGTATTAGAGCGCTGGCATGTTGAAGAAGTAACAGTACAACAGAAACAAGAAAATTCGAATTGTGTGTTATGCAATGGTATTGGTTTGTAATGGGTACGATGTAAAGGAAAAGGCATATATATATTTGGTAGTTTGTATAAGATTTTTCCAAGATTGATCTTTAAGTTATATATGGAAGGGCACATTGGGTAAGGGATCGCCATAGCATTTCATTTTTATGGGCACTGTGGTTCTGTCGGAAATTATACAATTTTGTTTGAGATCTTGCTTTGTATATTGTGATCAGAGATCTTGCTTTATATATTTTGATAAGAGGAGATTGGATATTCCGGCTTCAATTCATGGCACAACAGAATTCACACTGGAATTCTCAAAAATAATATTGGAAACAAACAAGTATGAAATATTGAATTTGAACATTCACAATTTGGAAAGGGTATGAAATTGCAGGATTAAAGTTGAAGTTGGTTATATGATTTTGAGCCACATGATTCCGCTTATGTAATGGTTTATTGATTACAAATGATTTTATGTTTTTAAACCATAAGTTGGAAATCTTCCGAAATGTAATGGGAAAGTGTGAATTTGCCAATTATTGATATTTTTGATTTGGGCAGATGCTGAGATGAAACGCTTATATGTACAGAGATTTTAATTTGGGACAATGTTAAGTTGCATGTTTATATGCAGTGTAGGTAAAGATTCTGGGGTTTGCAGGCCCTGCCTGCATCATATTTGGTATCAGAGCCTGGCTCTGTTGAAATTGAAGAATGTTTGTTTTTGTTTCTGAATGAATGCAAGAAGGTTTTGTTGAAGAACTGAAATGTATTTTTGAATGTATGATGAATGACTGAAAGGAAGATCAGATTTTTAAATTTGATATGCAAGCTACACAAATGCAGTGAACAGGATGGCAGAAGCAAGATCCTGCAAGATCTTAAGGTGAGATGATTTTATGATTTGGAATTTGTGATTCAAGTTTATGGTTGCAGACAAGATGATTGTAGTGAACCTAGAATTCAGCTAAAGACTGGATAAGGAGGACCATTGCAGTGTCCTGAAGAGAAAGTGAGTTGAAGAGATAGCCTAGAGAGAGAGCAGAGGAGAATGCTCAAGAGGTTCCAGAGGCAGTGAACCAGTACTTACCAAAAGAATGAGCGAGGAGAGCTTGGTGAGGTAAGTGACACAAGGTGAGATGACTGATGAGGTCAGAGAAAGAGAGATTGCAGTGATGAAGGTACAATTGCAGGTACTAGAAGAATGGTTGCAAGAGTAGGAAAATCACAATAGAGGATGGATCTTTCCACTAAAGGGAAAGAGAGTGATTTGGCAACAATTGCAGATGAAGTTGAGGCAAAGTGTGATTGCCTTATTGAAGAAAGGACATAGAGTTCTTGAGCCAGAAATGGAATTTGAAAATTCCAAATGCAGATTTGTTCAGAAGGAAGTATTGGAGGAAGTAGTCAAGACTGAAAAGTCTTGTGTTTTAAAACTGATGAGTTGTGTATGTTTGCAGGTACAATACAGGGAGATGAGAAAGCTTTAGAGTTTGTTCAAGAGAGAGAATTGAATTTGAAGGTTGTTCAGATCGATGATGAGATGGCAAGATCTCAGGAGGAAACGAAGATGAAGGAGTCTAATCAGAATATTGATGCAGAGAGAGAAGGACCAACTGATGATTGGTCAAGCACTAGTGAAGGTATGGAAAACTTTGTAAAGTTTATGAGTAATAATCCTAATGAAATTGTTGAATTGTATAGGAAAATAGATCTCCAGAGAAGAGAATTGGAGAGACAGAGGACTTATGTGCAGGATAATTTGCTGAGGAAACAAGGCAAGAAAGTTTCCATGAATGACAGTTCTAGAGCAGAGGATGGTAAGAAGGTGAGACTAGTTGACAGTCTCATGGTGAATGCAAATAAGCATACTGATGTGCCGACAGAAAAGTTGGAAAGGAACTCAGAGCAGCATACTAAATTCTTGCCAGAGAAAGCTGAGGAGAAAATTGGTGACTGAATCGACAAGTGAGACTGTTGGATCTTGTGATTTTGATTCTTAAAATTTGATTGTGTTTACAGGTGATATAGAAGACAGTTCATCATTTGGAACTGTCTTGGAAAAACAAGAACTGTTGCAGGTAGTGGATGAGACAGTCATGTCTCATATGCAGAAGCTTGTTACCATGGGTGACAAGAAAGAGTTGGCTTGTCTGTATAGCCAAGAGAAGACTGGGGGAAATTTTTTTGGAGCTGCTACAGTCTTAGAGGATGAGGCTACAGTTTTGGAAGAACTTGATTTGATTACCAAAATCAATCAAGATGTTGATGGACAATTACTGAAGATTGTCGAAGGGGAAGATGGAGATTATGTTGGAGTTAATTTACAGCATGTTGATGAAATGCTTGTGGAGAAAGGGCTGAAATGTTTGCTGGAACTAGAGAAAGAAATTGCAGATGAAATTGCAGATGATGAGCAAAGGAATGTTGCAGAGGGATAGGAAGTCTGGGAGGCAGCAACATCCATAGTGACAGCTAGAACAACATGTGAGGCGACATTTATAGTAGCAGCAGCAGAAAATGTGCAAAACAGCGGTAAGGGTGAAAAGGAAACGATCAAAACAAGTGAAGAACAAGCAAGAATGAGAGTTCAGCAATCAAGAGATGGAAACAATCAGCAAACAGAGGACATAATGGACAGAGAAATTGAGTTGATAAGGAGGTTAACGATAAAAACATCCCAGAGAAAGACAACAGCAAGAAAGAAAAGGAGAGACAACAAGAGAAAGACTGTAGAAAACTTGGAAGGCAGAGCAAGTGGAGCACTACAACACAAAATATGGAAACCTGGAGGACAAGAGCAGATAACAACAGCAGTAAAGCAATTGACAAGCAAGGAAAGATTACAAAATAAAATTTGGGATCCAGGAGGAAATAATTATCCAGACTTATGACCAGGTGGTCATGAATTTTCTTACATGGGGAGTCTGATGCAGGAGCATTAGCTACGGAAAAACATCTTGTATTTTATTAGGCTACGGGGTTTCATGTTTTGAAGAAATATTAAATTTCATGTAAATATTAATATTATTTTGAGTGATTAATTATATTTTAATTAATTATTTGTGAGAATTTGTAAATGTTTCCAAACAACTGGAAACATGAGAGAAATTAGTTTCAAGATAATTTAGAATTAATGATGGAGCCTAAGTTGGAATTAGTTTCAAATTTTTAGGGATAAAAATATATCTTTTAGGGATGTTGAGAGATTTAGGGATTTGTTGAGATTTTAAAGGGATAGAACTCAATTTAGTGCATTTTTAATTTGTATAAATTAGAAGGCCTCAAAGGAAAATGACACTTGAGAGTGTGAGAGTGTGATTGAGAGTAGGCTGAACAGCCAAAGCTATAAGCCTTCAGGCGATTGTGAAGGGCCACAAATCTGGAATATCTGGCCAACAAGAGTTGTAAGTAATTTTGTTTGTTTCAGATTATATATGTTTTGGTTGATTGGGAAATTTCTTGTTCGATTTGTAATTGAGAGTTGGATCACACGCCTTAGCTGAGTGTTTATGGATGGAATTGAATATAATCTCTGCAAGAATGGTGATTGTAATTTTAAGGTTGAACCAGTCCTCTTAAATATAATCGATTGCAGTAATTTCTATTTATTGAGCGCCTGAAGCCACAAGACATAAGTCTTGGGCAGAACTGAATTCGATTTATGTGAATATGTTTGGGTTTAAATAATCCTTATAAGGTGGCTCTGCACATAAGCTCTTAATATCGGTATGGAAATTGATAAATGGTATTGTTAAATCTATGTCTGTCGAGTAATTTGGTTATCGACCTGTAGTATTGATTGACAGCGATGGGGAAAAAAACGCCCACTGAATGTGAAGCATAGATCTTCATAAGGAACCAAGTGAGTTTTGATTTTAACATTGACGGATTGTATGAAAGCATTCAGATGGTAAGTATCTGGGTATAAAATTGGTATATGTATATTTAAAACTCTGTTTTGGTATGAATTAAGCATGCACAGTGTAAGAAATCAATTGGAGAAGCGATGGGTAAGTCGTGAAATCGAAGAGGCGCCATGAACATTGTGAGGCGCAAACAGTTGTCTTGCAATTGGATTGTCTGAAATAATGTAAGGAATGATTCTGAGTTAAAATCAAGTTTAGAACTCGAACGAACAGAGCTAAGGAATCAGATGGAATTGTAACCTAAGCGTTGGTGCAGAAGGCGTTAAAGACTGGGCAGCGTGGAGAATTGATAAAATATTGATGCAATAAATCTGAATTGATATCGTGGAGGTAAGTTAAAAATGTGATAATGGAGGCGGAACGATAGTTGTTGAAACAAACCAGAAGCACCGGCATTGAAACAAACCAATTCAAATCTGATGCGGATGTTGAAGCGCCAGACGTGAACAAATTAACGCAGGTAGAGCATTTAATTGGAAATTTTGTTGATGCGTTGAGTTTTGTATTAGACTTTGTATTAGAGCGCTGGCATGTTGAAGAAGTAACAGTACAACAAAAACAAGCAAATTCGAATTGTGTGTTATGCAATGGTATTGGTTTGTAATGGGTACGATGTAAAGAAAAAGGGATATATATATATTTGGTAGTTTGTATAAGATTTTGCCAAGATTGATCTTTAAGTTATATATGGAAGGGCGCATTGGGTAAGGGACCGCCATAGCATTTCATTTTTATGGGCACTGTGTTTCTGTCGAAAATTATAAAATTTGTTTGAGATCTTGCTATGTATATTGTGATCAGAGATCTTGCTTTATATATTTTGATCGGAGGAGATTGGATATTCCGGCTTCAATTCATGGCACAACATAATTCACACTGGAATTCTCGAAACTAATATTGGAAACAAACAAGTATGAAATATTGAATTTGAACATTCACAGTTTGGAAAGGGTATGAAATTGCAGGATTAAAGTTGAAGTTGGTTATATGATTTTGAGCCACATGCTTCCGCTTATGTAATGGTTTATTGATTACAAATGATTTTATGTTTTTAAACCATAAGTTGGAAAGCTTCCGAAATGTAATGGGAAAGTGTGAATTTGCCAGTTATTGATATTTTTGATTTGGTCAGATGCTGAGATGAAATGCTTATATGTACAGAGATTTTAATTTGGGACAGTGTTAAGTTTCCTGTTTATATGCAGTGTAGGTAAAGATTCTGGGGTTTGCAGGCCCTGCCTACATCATTTTTGGTGTCAGAGCCTGGCACTGTTGAAATTGAAGAATGTTTGTTTTTGTTTTTGAATGAATGCAAGAAGGTTTTGTTGAAGAACTGAAATGTATTTTTGAATGTATGATGAATGACTGAAAGGAAGATCAGATTTTTAAATTTGATATGCATGCTACACAAATGCAGTGAACAGGATGGCAGAAGCAAGATCTTGCAAGATCTTAAGGTGAGATGATTTTCTGATTTGGAATTTGTGATTGAAGTTTATGGTTGCAGACAAGACGATGGCAGTGAACCTAGCATTCAGCTAAAGGCTGGATAAGGAGGACCATTGCAGTGTCCTGAAGAGAAAGTGAGTTGAAGAGATAGCCTAGAGAGAGAGCAGAGGAGAATGCTCAAGAGGTTCCAGAGGCAGTGAACCAGTACTTACCAAAAGACTGAGTGAGGAGAGCTTGGTGAGGTAAGTGACAGCAGAAAAGATTGCTGTTGCAGAGGCTAGTATAACTCGTAATGAGTGAGAAACTCATGGAGAAGATGATCATGGAGGATCAGAGAAAAGGTTCAGAGGAATGCCATAGAGGTGAGATGACTGATGAGGTCAGAGAAAGAGAGATTGCAGTGATGAAGGTACAATTGCAGGTACTAGAATAATGGCTGCAAGTGCAGGAAAATTAGAATAGAGGATGGATATTTCCAGTGAAGGGAAAGAGAGTGATTTGGCGACAATTGCAGATGAAGTTGAGGCAAAGTGTGATTGCCTTATTGAAGAAAGGAATTAGAGTTCTTGAGCCAGAAATGGAATTTGAAAATTCCAAATGCAGATTTTTTCAGAGGGAAGTATTGGAGGAAGCAGTCAAGACTGAAAAGTCTTGTGGTTTTAAAACTGACGAGTTGTGTATGTTTGCAGGTACAGTATAGGGAGATGAGCAAGCTTTAGAGTTTGTTCAAGAGAGAGAATTGAATCTGAAGGTTGTTCAGATCGATGATGAGATGGCAAGATCTCAGGAGGAAACAAAGACGAAGGAGTCTAATCAGAATATTGATGCAGAGAGAGAAGGACCAACTGATGATTGGTCAAGCGCTAGTGAAGGTATGGAAAATTGTGTAAAGTTTCCGAGTACTACTCCTAATGAAATTGTTGAATTGTATAGGAAACTAGATCTCTAGAGAAGAGAATTGGAGAGACAGAGGACTTATGTGCAGGATAATTTGCTGAGGAAACAAGGCAGGAAAGTTTCCATGAATGACAGTTATGGAGCAGAGGATGGTAAGAACGTGAGACTAGTTGACAGTCTCATGGTGAATGCAAATCAACATACTGATGTGCTGACAGAAAAGTTGGAAAGGAACTCAGAGCAGCATACTGAAGTGTTGCCAGAGAAAGCTGAGGAGAAAAATAGTGAAGATTTTCTGAGTCCAAGAAGACTGAATGTTGAGAGAAAACTTGGTGTACCTAATCGACAAGGAGACCATCGGGTCTTGTGATTTTGCAGATTCCATAATTCTGGATTGTAGTTACAGTGATATAGAAGACAGCCCATCATTTTGAATTGTCTTGGAAAGAAGAACTGCTAGAGAGTGGATGAGACAAATTATGTCTCATATGTAAGCTGTTACCATGGGTGACAAGAAAGAGTTGGCTTGTCTGTATAGCCAAGAGAAGACTGGTGTACGAAATTTTGAAGCTGCTACAGTGACAGATTGTGAAGCTACAGTGTTTGCAAAACTTGATGATGATGGACAATTTCTGAAGATTGTCGAAAAGGAAGATGGAGATTATGCTGGAGTTAATTTGCAGCATGTTGATGAAATGCTGAAATGTTTGCTGGAGACATTTGAACCAGAGAAAAAAGTTGCAGATGAAATTGCAGATGATGAGCAAAGGAATGTTGCAGAGGGACAGGAAGTTAGGGAGGCCGCAACATTCATAGTGACAACTAGAGAAACATGTGAGGCGACATTTATAGTAGCAGCAGCAGAAAAGGTGCAAAACAGCAGTAAGGGTGAAAAGGAAGCGATCAAAACAAGTGAAGAACAAGCAAGGATGAGAGTTCAGCAATCAAGAGATGGAAACAATCAGCAAACAGAGAACATACTGGATAGAGAAATTGAGTTGATAAGGAGGTTAATGATAAAAACATCCCAGAGAAAGACAGCCGAAAGAAAGAAAAGGAGAGACAACAAGAGAAAGACTGTAGCAGACTTGGAAGGCAGAGCAAGTGGAGCACTACAACACAAAATATGGAAACCTGGAGGACAACAGCAGATAACAACAGCAGTAAAGCAATTGACAAGCAAGGAAAGATTACAAAATAAAATTTGGGATCCAGGAGGAAATATCCAGACTTATGACCAGGTGGTCATGAATTTTCTTACATGGGGAGTCTGATGCAGGAGCATTAGCTCCGAAAAACACATTGTATTTTATCTAAGCTAGGGGGTTTCATGTTTTGAAGAAATATTAAATTTCATGTAAATATTAATATTATTTTGAGTGATTAATTATATTTTAATTAATTATTTGTGAGAATTTGTAAAGTTTCCAAACAACCTGAAAACAGATGAACAGAAATTAGTTTCTAGATTATTTAGAATTAATGATGGAGCCTAAGTTGGAATTAGTTTCTAAGTTTTAGGGATAAAATCTATCTTTTAGGGATGTTGAGAGATTTAGGGATTTGTTGAGATTTTAAAGGGATAGAACTCAATTTAGTACATTTTTAATTTGTATAAATTAGAAGGCCTCAAAGGCAAATAAGAGAGGTAGAATAGAATAGTGAGAGTGGTTGAGCGCAGGTTTTGAACAGCCATAAAATAAGTTTCTGCCATTGTGAAGGCTTTACAACTGAATATCCTGCCAACAAGAGTTGTAAGTACCTTGTTTGTTTCGTATTATATATGTTTTGGTCGCATTGGGAAATTGCTCGATTTGTAATTGAGAGTTGGATCAATGCTACTAATGAAAGTGTTTGCGGATGGAATTGAATATAATCTCTGCAAGAATGGTGATTGTAATTTTAAGGTTGAACCAGTCCTCTTAAATATAATCGATTGCAGTAATTGCTATTTAATGAGCGCCTGAAGCCACAAGACATAAGTCTTGGGAAGAACTGAATTCGATTTATGTGAATATGTTTGGGTTTAAATAATCCTTATAAGGTGGCTCTGTACATAAGCTATTAATATCGGTATGGCAATTGATAAATGGTATTGTTAAATCTATGTCTGTCGAGTAATTTGGTTATCGACCTGTAGTATTGATTGACAGCGATGGGGAAAAAAACGCCCAATGAATGTGAAGTGTAGATCTTCATAAGGAACCAAGTGAGTTTTGATTTTAACATTTACGGATTGTATGAAAGCATTCAGATGGTAAGTATCTGGGTATCAAATTGGTATATGTATATTTAAAACTCTGTTTTGGTATGAATTAAGAATGCAGAGTGTAAGAAATCAATTGGAGAAGTGATGGGTAACTCGTGACATCGAAGAGGCACCATGAACATTGTGAGGCGTAAAAAGTTGTCTTGCAATTGGATTTTCTGAAATACTGTAAGGAATGATTCTGAGTTAAAATCACGTTTAGAACTCGAACGAACAGAGCTAAGGAATCAGATGGAATTGTAACCTAAGCGCGGGTGCAGAAGGCGTTAAAGACTGGGCAGCGTGGTGAATTGATAAAATATTGGTGCAATAAATCTGAATTGATATCGTGGAGGTAAGTTAAAAATGTGATAATGCAGGCGGAACGATAGTTGTTGAAACAAACCAGAAGCACCGTCATTGAAACAAACCAATTCAAATATGATGTAGATGTTGAAGCGCCAGACGTGAACAAATTAACGCAGGTAGAGCATTTAATTGGCAATTGTGTTGATGCGTTGAGTTTTGTATTAGACTTTGTATTAGAGTGTTGGCATGTTGAGGAAGTAACAGTACAACAGAAAAAAGCAAATTCTAATTGTGTGTTATGCAATGGTATTGGTTTGTAATGGGTACGATGTAAAGGAAAAGGGATATATATATTTGGTAGTTTGTATAAGATTTTGCCAAGATTGATCTTTAAGTTATATATGGAAGGGCGCATTGGGTGAGGAACCGCCATACCATTTCATTTTTATGGGCACTGTGGTTCTGTCGGAAATTATACAATTTTTTTGAGATCTTGCTCTGTATATTGTGATCAGAGATCTTGCTTTATATATTTTGATCAGAGGAGATTGGATATTCCGGCTTCAATTCATGGCACAATAGAATTCACACTGGAATTCTCAAAACTAATATTGGAAACAAACAAGTATGAAATATTGAATTTGAACATTCACAGTTTGGAAAGGGTATGAAATTGTAGGATTAAAGTTGAAGTTGGTTATATGATTTTGAGCCACATGCTTCCGCTTATGTAATGGTTTATTGATTACAAATGATTTTATGTTTTTAAACCATAAGTTGGAAAGCTTCCGAAATGTAATGGGAAAGTGTGAATTTGCTAGTTATTGATATTTTTGATTTGGGCAGATGCTAAGATGAAACGCTTATATGTACAGAGATTTTAATTTGGGACAGTGTTAAGTTGCCTGTTTATATGCAGTGTAGGTAAATATTCTGGGGTTTGCAGGCCCTGCCTGCATCATTTTTGGTATCAGAGCCTGGCACTGTTGAAATTGCAGAATGTTTGTTTTTGTTTTTGAATGAATGCAAGAAGGTTTCGTTGAAGAAATGAAATGTATTTTTGAATGTATGATGAATGACTAAAAGGAAGATCAGATTTTTAAATTTGATATGCAAGCTACACAAATGCAGTGAACAGGATGGCAGAAGCAAGATCCTGCAAGATCTTAAGGTGAGATGATTTTCTGATTTGGAATTTGTGATTGAAGTTTATGGTTGCAGAAAAGATGATGGCAGTGAACCTAGCATTCAGCTAAAGGCTGGATAAGGAGGACCATTGCAGTGTCTTGAAGAGAAATTGAGTTGAAGAGATAGCCTAGAGAGAGAGCAGAGGAGAATGCTCAAGAGGTTCCAGAGGCAGTGAACCAGTACTTACCAAAAGACTGAGTGAGGAGATCTTGGTGAGGTAAGTGACAGCAGAAAAGATTGCTGTTGCAGAGGCTAGTATAACCCGTAATGAGTGAGAAACTCATGGAGAAGATGATCATGGAGGATCAGAGAAAAGGTTCAGAGGAATGCCATAGAGGTGAGATGACTGATGAGGTCAGAGAAAGAGAGTTTTCAGTGATGAAGGTACAATTGCAGGTACTAGAAGAATGGCTGCAAGAGCAGGAAAATCAGAATAGAGGATGGATCTTTCCACTGAACGGAAAGAGAGTGATTTGGCAAAAATTTCAGATGAAGTTGAGGCAAAGTGTGATTGCCTTATTGAAGAAACGACTTAGATTTCTTGAGCCAGAAATGGAATTTGAAAATTCCAAATGCGGATTTGTTCAGAAGGAAGTATTGGAGGAAGCAATCAAGACTGAAAAGTCTTGTGGTTTTAAAACTGACGAGTTGTGTACGTTTGCAGGTATAGTACAGGGAGATGAGAAAGCTTTAGAGTTTGTTCAAGAGAGAGAATTGAATCTGAAGGTTGTTCAGATCGATGATGAGATGGCAAGATCTCAGGAGGAAACGAAGACGAAGGAGTCTAATCAGAATATTGATGCAGAGAGAGAAGGACCAACTGATGATTGGTCAAGCGCTAGTGAAGGTATGGAAAATTGTGTAAATTTTCTGAGTACTACTCCTAATGAAATTGTTGAATTGTATAGGAAACTAGATATCTAGAGAAGATAATTGGAGAGACAGAGGACTTATGTGCAGGATAATTTGCTGAGGAAAAAAGGCAGGAAAGTTTCCATGAGTGACAGTTCTGGAGCAGAGGATGGTAAGAAGGCGAGACTAGTTGAAAGTCTCATGGTGAATGCAAATCAACATACTGATGTGCTGACAGAAAATTTGGAAAGGAACTCAGAGCAGCATACTGAAGCGTTGCCAGAGAAAGCTGAGGAGAAAACTAGTGAAGATTTGTTGAGTCTTGAAGAAGACTTGGAGCTGCAGAGAGAAAACTTGGTGACTGAATCGACAAGTGAGACCGTTGGGTCTTGTGATTTTGATGCTGATAATTTGATGGTGTTTACAGGTGATATAGAAGACGGTTCATCATTTGGAATTGTCTTGGAAAAAGAAGAACTGTTGCAGGTAGTGGATGAGACAGTCATGTCTCATATGCAGAAGCTTGTTACCATGGGTGACAAGAAAGAGTTGGCTTGTCTGTATAGCCAAGAGAAGACTGGTGGACAAAATTTTGGAGCTACTACAGTGTTAGAGGATGAGGCTACAATTTTGGAAGAACTTGATTTGATTACCAGAATCAATCAAGATGTTGATGGACAATTACTGAAGATTGTGGAAGGGGAAGATGGAGATTATGCTGGAGTTAATTTGCAGCATGTTGATGAAATGCTTGAGGAGAAAGGGCTGAAATGTTTGCTGGAACCAGAGAAATAAATTGCAGATGAAATTGCAGATGATGAGCAAAGGAATGTTGCAGAGGGACAGGAAGTCTGGGAGGCAGCAACATCCATAGTGACAGCTAGAGCAACATGTGAGGCGACATTTATAGTAGCAGCAGCAGAAAAGGTGCAAAACAGCAGTAAGGGTGAAAAGGAAACGATCAAAACAAGTGAAGAACAAGCAAGAATGAGAGTTCAGCAATTAAGAGATGGAAACAATCAGCAAACAGAGGACATAATGGACAGAGAAATTGAGTTGATAAGGAGGTTAACGATAAAAACATCCCAGAGAAAGACAGCAGCAAGAAAGAAAAGGAGAGACAATAAGAGAAAGACTATAGCAGACTTGGAAGGCAGAGCAAGTGGAGCGCCACAACACAAAATATGGAAACCTGGAGGACAACAGTAGATAACAACAGCAGTAAAGAAATTGACAAGCAAGGAAAGATTACAAAATAAAATTTGGGATCCAGGAGGAAATAATTATCCAGACTTATGACCAGGTGGTCATGAATTTTCTGACATGGGGAGTCTGATGTAGGAGCATTAGCTCCAGAAAAACATCTTGTATTTTATTAGGCTAGGGGGTTTCATGTTTTGAAGAAATATTAAATTTCATGTAAATATTAATATTATTTTGAGTGATTAATTATATTTTAATTAATTATTTGTGAGAATTTGTAAATGTTTCCAAACAACTGGAAACATGAGAGAAATTATTTTCAAGATATTTTAGAATTAATGATGGAGCCTAAGTTGGAATTAGTTTCAAATTTTTTGGGATAAAAATCTATCTTTTAGGGATGTTGAGAGATTTAGGGATTTGTTGAGATTTTAAAGGGATAGAACTCAATTTAGTGCATTTTTAATTTGTATAAATTAGAAGGCCTCAAAGGAAAATGACACTTGAGAGTGTGAGAGTGTGATTGAGAGTAGGCTGAACAGCCAAAGCTGTAAGCCTTCGGGCGATTGTGAAGGGCCACAAATCTGGAATATCTGGCCAACAAGAGTTGTAAGTAATTTTGTTTGTTTCAGATTATATATGTTTTGGTTGATTGGGAAATTTCTTGTTCAATTTGTAATTGAGAGTTGGATCACACGCCTTAGCTGAGTGTTTATGGATGGAATTGAATATAATCTCTGCAAGAATGGTGATTGTAATTTTAAGGTTGAACCAGTCCTCTTAAATATAATCGATTGCAGTAATTGCTATTTACTGAGCACCTGAAGCCACAAGACATAAGTCTTGGGCAGAACTGAATTCGATTTATGTGAATATGTTTGGGTTTAAATAATCCTTATAAGGTGACTTTGCACATAAGCTATTAATATCGGTATGGAAATTGATAAATGGTATTGTTAAATCTATGTCTGTCGAGTAATTTGGTTATCGACCTGTAGTATTGATTAACAGCGATGGGGAAAAAAACGCCCAGTGAATGTGAAGCGTAGATCTTCATAAGGAACCAAGTGAGTTTTGATTTTAACAATGATGGGTTGTATGAAAGCGTTCAGATGGTAAGTATCTGGGTATCAAATTGGTATATGTATATTTAAAACTCTGTTTTGGTATTAATTAAGAATGCAGAGTGTAAGAAATCAATTGGAGAAGCGATGGATAACTCGTGACTTCGAAGAGGTGCCATGAACATTGTGAGGCGTAAACAGTTGTCTTGCAATTGGATTGTCTGAAATACTGTAAGGAATGATTCTGAGTTAAAATCACGTTTAGAACTCGAACGAACAGAGCTAAGGAATCAGATGGAATTGTAACCTAAGCACAGGTGCAGAAGGCGTTAAAGACTAGGCAGCGTGGAGAATTGATAAAATATTGATGCAATAAATCTGAATTGATATCGTGGAGGTAAGTTAAAAATGTGATAATGCAGGCGGAACGATAGTTGTTGAAACAAACCAGAAGCACCGGCATTGAAACAAACCAATTCAAATCTGATGTAGATGTTGAAGCGCTAGACGTGAACAAATTAACGCAAGTAGAGAATTTAATTGGAAATTGTGTTGATGCGTTGAGTTTTGTATTAGACTTTGTATTAGAGTGCTAGCATGTTGAAGAAGTAACAGTACAACAGAAACAAGAAAATTCGAATTGTGTGTTATGCAATGGTATTGGTTTGTAATGGGTACGATGTAAAGGAAAAGGGACATATATATTTGGTAGTTTGTATAAGATTTTTCCAAGATTGATCTTTAAGTTATATATGGAAGGGCGCATTGGGTAAGGGACCGCCATAGCATTTCATTTTTATGGGCACTGTGGTTCTGTCGAAAATTATACAATTTGTTTGAGATATTGCTCTGTATATTGTGATCAGAGATCTTGCTTTATATATTTTGATCAGAGGAGATTTGATATTCCGGCTTCAATTCATGGCACAACAGAATTCACACTGGAATTCTCAAAACTAGGAAAAAAACAAGTATGAAATATTGAATTTGAACATTCACAGTTTGGAAAGGGTATGAAATTGCAGTATTAAAGTTGAAGTTGGTTATATGATTTTGAGCCACATGCTTCCGCTTATGTAATGGTTTATTGATTACAAATGATTTTATGTTTTTAAACCATAAGTTGGAAAGCTTCCGAAATGTAATGGGAAAGTGTGAATTTGCCAGTTATTGATATTTTCTATTTGGGCAGATGCTGAGATGAAACGCTTATATGTACAAAGATTATAATGTGGGACAGTGTTAAGTTGCATGTTTATATGCAGTGTAGGTAAATATTCTGGGGTTTGCAGGCCCTGCCTGCATCAGAAACTAAACCCAGTACTAGTACATCAAATTGTCACATACAAGCTCGAAATGAAGAAGAGAGAATTGAATTGTTTCATGTGAGGGTCATATCCAAACATACGAAGATTGACACATTGTTTGGCAGTGGGTCACAAGAAGAATTAATCTCTGAATACTTAGTCAAGAAAATTAACATTGAGACCATTCCAGATCCAAAACCACATCCACTTGGGTGGATTTGTAAGGATGCAAATTTACAGGTTTCAAAGAAGTGCATATTGCGCTTTGCAATAACTGCACATTTTGTTGACACAATTGAATTAGATGTGGTTCCTCTTGATATTAGAGGTATTGTGTTGGGCAATCATTACTTGTATGACAGGAAAGTGATCTTCCATCGCCGTGATAAAAAATACCATTTATTCAAATATGGCAAGGAATACATTGTTAGAGCACATCGCAAGAAGAAAAATATTGCAATGGTAAATGTTGGACAGGTAAAGAGGCTAGTGAATTCAAGTAAGAATTTGGTTCTTCTAATGATTAATCCTAAAGCTGATGTTAATCATGAATCATTTGAATATTGTGATCCTAAGTTGAAGTCATATTTATATGATGTAGTTGATGCACATCATGATATGTTTTAGGAGCCAACAGGATTTCCTCCAAAAGGGAGATTCAACATGAGATTCAGTTGCAACAAGATTTTCCTCTTACAAACATCGACATGTATCTCATGCCAATAATGGAGAATTCTAAAATAAATAGGAAAATCAAGGACATGTTGGACAAGGGACTCATAAGGCCAAGCACTTCACCATGCAGTTCACCCATAGTCTTGATTCTGAAGAAAGGTGGGACTTGGCGCATGTGTGTAGACTTCAGAGCTTTGAACAAGATAGCAGTAAAAAGTCCATACCCACTCCCAAGGATAGATGATTTTCTTAATCAACTGAAATAAGAAATTTTTTTCACTAAGTTAGATTTACAAAGTGGATATCATCAAGTAAGAATTGCAAAAAGTGATATATGGAAGATTGCATTCAAAACCAAACAAGGACTCTTTGAGTGGTTGGTTATTCTATTTGGTTTTTGTAATGCATTGGCAACTTTCATGCGTGTTATGGATAATGTTTTGCGTCCATTTCTTGATGACTTTGTGATTGTGTATTTATATGATATACTCATTTTTAGCAAAACAAGAGAAGAACATGTATTGCATGTGAAAAAGGTGCTTGATGTTTTGAGGAAAGAGAAATTTTTTCTTAAGATGTCAAAGTGTGAATTTGAAAATACTTCTCTAGTTTATTTGGGACACATTGTAGGAGGAGGCGAGTTGATAATTGATCCTTCTAAAGTGGAATCCATTGTTAATTGGCCCACTCCTAAAACAGTAACCGAGGTAAGAAGTTTCTTAGGCGCAACTCAGTATTGGAGAAAGTTTATTGCTAACTTTTCTACCATAGCAGCTCCTATGCATGCAGTGACAAGTGTGAAGAAAGGCTTCCGATGGGGAGGAAAACAACGAAAAGCTTTTGAAGCTTTAAAATACAAGATCTAGTCATCTCCGGTCCTTGCATTAAAAAATTTGAGATAGCCATTCAAGATACAAACCGAGGTTAGTGATTATGCCATGGACATAGCACTTTTGTAGCATGGTAAGCCTATCGATTTTCATTCTAAAACATTCAATGGTGTTGTAACTAATTATCCTACATATGAAAAAGAGTTTTATGCATTGGTACAAAACTTCAAGAAGTAGAAACACTAATTGATGGGTAAAGATACAATTATACATACCGATCACCAACCATTACAGTACTTGCAGTCACAAACAAAATTGCAGCAATCACGACATTTCAGGTGGATAAGATTTCTTCAACAGTTTCACTTGGTTATAAGGTACAAAAAAGGTATTTTCAATATATTTGCTAATATGATTTCAAGGCCAATTATAAGTGCTTCTACTTTACTTAAAAATGATTCTATTTTACATCAAAGTTACATAGAACAATATGCACATGATGCTAATTTTCAAGATGTGTATGCTAGTTTGAGTGAAGGGAAACAAGTTGAGGAAAATGATTATCACATGCATAATGATTTTTTTTTTCATTTGGGATTTGTGTATACCACAAGGAGAGAGACTTAGTGTCATGAGAGAGGCTTATTTGTCTCTTATTGTTGGACACTTTGGGGTAAGAAAAATAATGGCAAATATACAAAGGTATTTCTATTAGCCTCGCATGATAGATAGTGTGTCACATTTTATAAGAGGTTTTTTTATGTGTGCAACAAGAAAGCCTAGTAATAGGAAGCTTGGATTGTACATGCCACTACCGGTACCATCAAGGCCATGGGAGAGTGTCTCCATGGACTTTTTTGGAGGTCTACCTATGTCAATAAAACAACATGATTGTCTTTATGTAGTTGTGGATAGATTCAGTAAAATGTGTATACTTATGCCATGTAAGAAAACCATTACTGCTAAACAAACTGCTGAACTTTATTTTCAACATGTATAGGTTCATTATGGATTGAAAACTTCTATTTTTAGTGACAGGGATTCCAAGTTCATTTGGAATTTTTGGTCCAATATTTGGAAGATGATAGACACAAAGTTGAAAAAGAGTATTGCTTTTCATCCACAAACTGATGGCCAAACCGAGGTGGTGAACAGAACCGTTGTGCATCTATTGAGAGGATATTGCAGCAAACATCCCAAGTTGTGGGATGAACAACTGCATTACATTAAGCACGCTTACAGTCGGACAAAGAAATATTCTACAAATACTTCATCTTTTGAATCCTACTTTGGGTATTTTCTGAAATCGGCATTAGAATGCATCTTTGATAAGGATGTTTCAATTGATGGGCATAGTGATATTGACAAGGCTCAAAAATTCATTGAGAAAATTTAGATTATCCATCAACAAGTTCAAGAACATCTTGAGAAGAGTCAAAGAAAATACAAGGAGAGCCATGACAAACATAGAGTTGATACAAGTTTCAAGAAGGAGATGAAGTATGGTTGCACATAAGAAAAGAAAGGATGCAAGGAGAAGGTAAAAATATCAAGCCCATTTTCTATGGTCCATTCAAGATCATCAAACAAGTTGGTAATAAAGCATTTCAACTTGACTTGCCTTCATATATGCAAATGTATTCCGTTTTCATTGTGGAAAATTTACGTTTGTATGAGCCTCCTTTGATTGATGATCAAGGGAGTGATGTTCAGCTGCCATCTATAGAATATTCCTCACCAAAATTTTTGGATGAGCTCAAGGAGCATACCTTCCTTGACAGGAGGACACGCACTTCTAAGAGGGGAAGTGTTGATTATCTTAGAGTTGGGCTCAAGGGTAAAAAACCAAGTAAGGCAAGGTGGATGGAAGTTGAAAATGTGAGGGAGTTGTACCCTCATCTTTTGAACATGTAATTAAAGTATTTTGGGGTCCAAAATCTTCCCAATGGGGAGTTGTGATCAGGAGATCATGTGTTATGCTTAAAATTGAAAGTGCTCAAAACTGTACCAAACTTGAGCGACCGAATAGGTCTCGTCGTTGCGATTCCGACACCATTAACGGTTCAAAAAATTGATGTCGTTTGAGGAAGATATCACGTTCTATTTGTTTTCCTAAACAACTAAATTTTTTGTGATAGGAGTGAATAGGATGCCCAGTCAGCATGCAAGTACAATCAGCAGATTGAATATACTGGGAATATTCCCTTTTCTCAAATCCAATCAAATCATGCCACGTGGTTGTTTCTAGGCCGAATATTTGGGTTGTACAAATTTTATTTGGGGCGTTGGATGGGTGACACGTGGCCAGCCCAGATGCTACCACATGTCCCCTTGACCATTGACTAAAATTTATGTGAGGTCCTGGGGGTTCGACCCTGTGACCTTCAGCCCGCCAGCAAAGACCTCCATCGTCTCCACTACACATTGGTTCTTACCTTATAAGTCTGTCTCATAAATTTAAATTGTTAAGGTTTTAATGTTAAAGGGGGAACCGCCGACGGTCCCAACCCGCCAGCGGCCCCATGGATCATGTTCACATGGAAACGTTAAAACCTTGACATCAAGCAGTTAACTAATGGCTACAAAAAACCATAACTCCGGTGGTTTCAGGTTCGTGGTCACATGTCCCACCGTGACATAAAAATTCAATCTGAAGGTTTCCTGTAACGTAACCTCCAGCAGAAAACTATCACTGTCACATACACAATTTTTATGGTATTTAATGTCACGGTTTTTGGAACCTTGATGACTCCGGGTTTCGCTCCATTTGTTATGCGGAGTTTTAAACCGTGACTGCAGGGTGATGGGGGTTGGCTTGTGACCACCCCGCCCCTAACCACTTGCGTTTAATGCGACGGTTTATATTGGTGGAAGTTTAGTGTCGGGCTATATTTTAGGGATAGTTCTCCAAAATTAGTGGAGGTTTTCTAGCTGATATTGAGAAAAGGCTTTGGGAGGTTAATTTTCAACCAATTTGGGGAAAACAAGAGTCTATCTAGAATAATTTGAGAATTTCGGAGCCACTGGTGCAGAGAAAACATCCATTAGAGGATTGTAAACACATGTATTTTCAATTTTGAGCATAATAAAAAAGAGGGACATGGAATTGGGAGCTAGACCGATAGATGTATCCCAAGAGGGGTGAATTTCTTCATCATACCTGTTGTGTAAAACTTATGTGTGATGTTATTTCTCTATTATACACTGTTGTTCAGTGTTATTTAGGCTTATTTTCATTCTTAAAACTCACAAATTCCTCTATGTTTCATGGTTGAAATACTCATTCCTTAAGCAAACAAATGGAGACAAATTGTACATGTTTTTATTACTGAAAGGACACTTATCACAACAAACTAATACACTCCTTTTAGATCAATTTTGGTCTGGGTACATAATAATGAGCTTGTTGTACTCTTGTAGCATTCCAGGAATATTTTACTCAAAATTTCCACCCTTTTCAAATTCTGGGTTCGCCAATGTATTCTTCTCATCAATAAATTTCTATTGACTACTCATTTATCCCACTCTATTATAGGTGCTAAAAGTTATTCCCTTGGAAAGCTCAACATATTAAATATCCATTTTGTCATCTGTAACTTATTGCAATATTTTCTTCCAAAATTATCACCCAAATATAAATTATGGGTTGGCCCAAACTTTTTTCTCATCAATATATTTCTATATTTGGTTTCTGAATTTCAACATCTTGGGTGATAGTTATGCCCTCTAGAATTTTAAATTTTTAAACCATCATTTTCACTTCACATATTTCTTGCAAATTTCGTTACAATATCTCTGGGATTTAAGACTTCAACCCAAATTCATGGTTTTATCATTGTATTATGCTTATAAATACCTTTGTTTGATTGATCATGAGCCAAATACTAAATTTTGGGCACAAAGATATGTCCCTTCAAAGTCAGGCCTCTTTTCCTCCAATCCTTCAGCTGAGTTCTAATCCCAACCTTCAGCTAAAATTTTTTGTGTTCTTGCATCCTCAAATTTCCTGACTAGGCCCATGAACATCACCCATGACATCATAGGCCATATCATTAATGTGTCCTTCCACCTCAGTGGCCACATCAACATATGCAAATACATGTTCTTCCTATGTGGCGTATCCACCTCAACACTCCAATCCTTTTCACTTGGCGCTTCCATGGTTACATACTCATGGGGGGCCTTCATCTGACCATATTTAATTGAAACTATATATAACAATAATAATAATAATAATGATAATAATAATATAATTATAATTATAAGTATAAGTATCATTATAATTATAATTATATATAAGGATATTGGGTTCCACCAAACACTCTGGGGTGAAACAATATTACATAAAACAAAAATATATATAAACAAAGCATATATCTTGGCCCTCCTACGGGGCCCCTACATATATGCATGCACCCACAATAAAAAAAATGAATAACTATAAAGTGTGCCACCTTGGGACACATGTCATCCACCCAGGTCCACCACACCTCCTGGTACTAAACATGTCAAAACAATGTGTTAACAAGAATTTACGTAGGATCCTCCACGCACCCAACCCATCCACACATAGTTAAATAAAACATGTCACCACATTATATCAAACCTAACGTAATGTTTGGCCTCAGGAATTACCTATGGGACCCATCATACAAGGTGGCCATGGTGTTTGGAAATCATCGATTTAGATTTAACAATATACCCCTCCCCCCCCCCCTCCCTTGCTGACATCACCAGGGGGGTCCGCTATCTTCGTTCACATGTGTGGTTAAACCCCTTTCATCCAATAACTCACCTTCTTTTTCACGATCCAACGACTCATAAAAATAGTGTGGGGTGTGGGTATCCCTGTGATTCTAGTAGGAGAGAGGGGGGCGGGTTCCACTATTGTGGTTCTGCCCCTCTTGAAACATTATCCTCTTGATGATAATTCTTCATTGGTTATTAACGATAACCATATCCATGATTTGATGGAAATTTATGTCAACCATCCCAACAATAGTATTGCAACTCGAACTACCTCGAGTAGGTACCTATTTGATCCATGATAAAATTTGGAAGCCTGATGATGTCTAGTAGTATTCTCTCATATTCCTCCAACTTCTTTGTTATTTATTGCAATCTGTTAGTCATTATTATTTTTCACTTGTTAATGATGACTATTTGTTAAAGCCAATTTTTCTAGCAGCTGATCTCAAAATTTGTCAAATTTTCCAGCTGGAAAACACCCATAAACATTTTTTCCCTCCTAACCTTTTCAATCATCCCATGACGAGATAAAACCTCATTGTCAAGCCCTATCTAGCCTCAGCCATAATATCTTGTCCATCAGCTCCAAAGAGAATAATCCAAATATGTCCAAGAAGTCTCCCCTAAGTTAGGTAGTGGCGCTTTAGGCATTTCTCGCTTGGAAAACTATCCTAAAGCCAAAGAACTTCTATCTATTATCAATTATTCCTAAGAGACCTTCCTATTCTGCAAATAAAGTTTTATTACACCCTTAATTCACGCCACTAACAAGCCTTGAAATCTCAGAAATACATATGCCACAGGTCAAGCTAATATTAGGTAAATGTACAGTGTTTCAATGTCTTTGTCAAAGAGCAGAAGTATGCTAGTGTTCCAGAAGACAGTATTAAACTCAACATGAGAAGATAGTTGCTTCTCATGTGGTTGTGAGCCTGGGATGCAAATACTGGACAAAGAGTTATTTCATTAAGCTCCTGCAAACATAGTCAAAGGTTAGTGAATTATAAATGACAAGAAATGCTCTGCAAATACTGGCCAGACTGCCTCTGATTGTCTAAAGATGCACAAAGGTATTTGAAAATCAGAATTACGTGTCTCGGAGAGATGCCATTCATGGCATATTGTCATTTTGTCATTTTAATTTTCTTAAGTATGAATAGGTAATGAAAGGAAAGATAACATTGTTTGAAAACTAATGAAATGGCATCACTGAGAAAAGCTCCTCCATAGATGAGAAGAGGGTTGAAATACTGAGAAAACCTCCTTCATTTTACAAGCAGAGGGTTTTGGCAATATGATAAAGGCCTCCTTCATCTAAAAATCAGAGGGCCAAGAACAAAGGTATGAATTCAGTTAAGGGCACTAAGCTAACAATAATTGAAAATTGCCTGAAGAGCTTGTTTAACACCTTGTCTCTAATAGATGAAGACTAGTAACACATCAGTGGTGTTTCAAATATTGACTAAAGGTTTTTACTGATTGAAAATTGGGTTTTAAAGTGAAGTATGAAAGAAACTGAAGGCTTATGGATATAGAAATGGTGTTAAAAATAGAGGGAAAGAAGTGGTACTATAATAATCAAAGAGGCTGACTTGTCTCCTATCAGAGATATCCTTCAAAATCAGTCTGGAGCCAAAATGAACAAACCCTATTGAGGTATGTAATTTCATTAAGAGTTTCCAAAGATCTCTCTCCTTGATCAACATACATGAAATCTAGCCATTTTTTTCCTCTAACAAACATAGTTCAAATTAGTGGAAATCCATTCAAGGTTTATGAGTGGGGAGCTGGGTTAAATATAATCCAAAGAGTGATGTTGATATTCAAAGAAGGTTTTCTCTTCCTGTTCATGAAGATATTTTTCAAACACTCATCAAAATGGACAAGAAGGTGACCTAAGCCTTGTTTCTGAAGGGGACTTTGCAAATAAACAGCACAGAGACATTATGTATAAAAAGGGTATGACAAGTGTTTTAATTTTAGGAACAACACTTAAAGCAATTGAAGCATGCCACTGTCACAAACAAAGGCTTGTTTCTTATGAAAATAGGTAAAATACCTTGATGTTGCATTTGAGTGTAGGAGAGGTTTTTTAAAGGAGTTCAGTTTGATAAACAGATGATGATAAAACCTAGGTGAATGAAACTGAGTTTCAATCACATTCAAAGAGGAATATCATGCAGAGCATGCATCTATAATCATCAACATGGTTTGAGCATAGTTTTTCCTTTAAAGGGACAGAAATAGGCAAACAGTGAAAAAGGTATTGCCTTAATGAGAAAAACACTGAGAGATATTTTGTCTTTCAAAATGGCTTTTTCACTTTGAAAATGGTCATATATATGAAGACCTTCAAAAAATATCATCTACAACACATTTTTAGAGTTTTGGTCAAATAGTGGCTTTGTGATGGTTTGAAGATTATAAATGACAAAGTCGTGCTTCATTTTTTGTTTAAAACCAAAAGCTTTTCAAAAACCTCCAAAACCCTCACAAAAGAAAATTTCAATGGGTGTTGGCTTTTTCAACTATAAAAGGAGCAAGAGACTATTGCAGGGCCTATTTTGCAAGTTCAAAATGCAAGTGACATTTCCCCTGGCTATTCACCGGACCAAGCAAGGCATTTCAAGAAATTTTGCAGATCTTTCAGGCTTTTAAGCCCGCACGACATGCCTGGAAAAGTGCGCAGTGTGTTCAGAAGAAAAAATACAAAGGGCTATAACGTTAGCACAGCACGCCTGTAGCGACGCGCGGCGTGCCTGTGCGCACGGTCACCATTGCCCGAAGGCTGACCCGACACCTTTTTACTACACGATGCTTTCCCTTTTGAACGTGTCGTGCCTGTTTGAATGACCGAAACACCTTCAAAGGGTCTTGAGACCTACTCAACTGATCGAACAAAGGGCCATAAGCCATCCCAAGGTATTCTCCATGCCTAGTGCTAATTTTTTGAGATCCTAAAGGGGTGACAAGGCTATTTTCATAAGACAAGAAACAATGATAAGGAGGGTAGGGTTTTTGATATAAAAAAAAGTTGGTTAGGATTGTAAATGACACAAACCATTTCAAGTGATAGAACGGAGTGTTGAAATAGTTTTAAGAGCCCTTATTGATTTTCAAAAACAGTGATAGTGAAGGAGTATGGTTCTAAAATATGAAAGGTTGGGTATATGGATAAAACTTCCTTTTTTATGATATGAGAAAGCGACTCTGTGCACCTACCATAGTTGAAAGAAGAAAAAGAAATGTTTGAAGGTCCCAAAGTCAGTCTAGAAAGATGTTCTTCTTCCTGTGTTGAGCAGAGAACCTATAATTGCTGAAGGTGTCCTAGTAGTGGTGAAAAACAAAACTAACCCTGTCTACAAAATCTAAGAAAAAACACTGTTTATAAGGTGGAAGTTTGATCATTATAGATTGTTTTCTCTGTGTTATGAAATAGCAAACTAGTGCCGCCTCCATTGTCCCATAAAACGGAGTGTGGTGAGAAATTTTTCAAAGTCAGTTGAGGGTGTTTTGTCTACCTCTGTAAAAACAGTGAATACAAGAAGAGTGTTTGATTGGGGAAGGGTGTTTTGTTTTTATATAAATACAAGGTTGTTTTGTTTCTGTCAAAACACAAGGGATCCTTGTTCAAATAACAAACCACAAACATCTCTTTTCAAAGGACTTGGCACAAACACAGTGATAATATTGAGTTTTTTTTTTGACAAATATTTGTTGATTGGAATCAAAAGAAGGCAAACAGTGACTGACAAGGAGGACAAAGTTGTGTGCTTGAGAAAAACATTTCAAATGCCATTTGAGATAGCTTGGTATTTCAAAGAACATCAAAAACAAGATTCCTCCCAGGCAAGACAGTAGGAGTGGCCTTCACAGGAGGTTTGAGCCTGTGTCCAGTGATGAGGTAAATTCTCACCCATCAGTCATGTTTAACTTCCATGAGGTTGGGTGTCTATATTTTTGTCAAAGAGTGTAAGAGGTGAAGATTTATTCCCCTTTGACACATCTTTGTGCTTTGAGGTTCCAAGAGAAACATTTTCAGCTGGGAGGCCTAGATTTAAAATTCTCTCCAATATCCATTTCCAAGGCCACCAAAATCCCTTATGTCGGGGAGAAGTGGTTTAAACAAAGCCACCTGGAATCAGAACAATACAAGCCTTTTTTGAAGCAAGAACATAGATATTCATGTCCATCCATTTTTCCCTTCTCATATCTATTGGCTAGTTAAGCCCCCCCTCATGAAGATAATCATGAAATACTTCACTGGCGAGGGAAGATTCTCCCAAGTCCATGCCTATCATATCCAATTGCTCATGCATTTCACGAGGGCCAAATTGTTAAATCTCCCTTTCTTCCTATATAGAAGTATTGAGAAAATGGCCTCCACTATTAAGAAAAAGCCTCCTTCTTAGTAGACAACCTGCCTCTTCCATCACTCCCTCATCAAGATTATCATTCTTCATCATCTTGAGAAGAAGGAAGTCTCTTGGGATACTTTCATCAGACATCCGTATTTCGCCACTGTCCCTTAATTTCATACATCTCCTTCACCTTCCACTCACCATCCCTCGCCTTCTTCAAGCAAGCCTATTCCAAAGAAGCTCAAATTTCCCATTGAACAAACAAAGGAGCATGATGAGGAAGAAGAGCATGAGAAAGAAGAGGAAGGTGATGATGAGCAACATCATGATGAAACAGGGCAGCAAAGGGAAGAAGAAAAAAGTGAGGCAGAACAACAAGGGGAAGACGGGCATGATGAAAAGGAACATAATGATGAGCAACATAACAGTGAGGCAGAACAGCAGACTCCTGAGCATGATGAAAAAGGACATGATGATGAACAGCAGCATGATGAATAGAGGCAGCCACAACATGATGACTAGAGGCAACCTCATGAAAAAGAACAACAACCTCATGAAGAAGAAGGGCAGCATGATGAACAGGTGCAACACAGTGAGGAGGACAACCCTCAAAAATAAATGCACAAGGACAATCAAGGCATCCATGAAGAAATCCAATACAGTGGCAATAATGATGAGAAAAATAGCAAGGGTAAAGAGCCAATGGAGCATGTGCTAGCTGCCTCTCCTAAGTAAGGGGCCATGCTCTCTTCTCTGAAAGTGGCCAAGCCCCAGACATCAAGGAAAAGGGTGCCTAGAGTTGTAACTCCAAATGTTACTAGGGCTCTTTGTAGCAAGGGAAAATTTCCCAAGAAGCCCATGGTCGAGCTGCCCAAGAGGAGGAAGACTAAAAGAGCCACCCAAAGCAAAGGAAAGGAAAAGAAGAGAGCAGCCATGAAAAGGAAAGGGACTTCGACATAATTCAAATTCAAAGTGATGATAGTGACAATGAAGCCCGCATCCTTGAAACTCTCTTAATCAATATAGAAAAACAAATCGATGCTTTAAGGAATGATCTTGAGAGGGCTAGAAACTTCAATCACTTTTTGCAAATTCAAAACATACAGATAAGTGTCCATATGGCTGTATATGAGACACGGGCCATCAAATAAAAAAAAGAGGCCTCTAAAGCACAAGTGAGATTGGAAGAAATCATGGGTAAGTTCGATGAGAGCAAAGATGAAGATCAGCCCAGGAGAAAGAGGCCAAGAACCATGGGGCTCAAAAAGGCCCTTGAGAAACAAAAGGAAGAAGAAGCTACCCTTCTCCAATCTACCCCTCTCACTACATTGTTCGAACAAGAGATAGAGAAAAATTGCAAATCATGGCTTGAGAGAGTTAATGATCACTTGGAGAAGAAATTGGAGAAGGAAAATAGAGACTTGGACCTTCAACGGAGGATGACTGGGCATTATAAAAAGCTCAATCAGTTTGTCTAGCGGAAATTGAAGGCCGCTAAGGAAAAACTCAAGAGGGCTAAAGGGAAGCGCTCGGCACCAAAATTGAGGAAAGATACCTCAAAGCTCCAAATTTTTGCCTTAGCTTCACAACATGTTTCTGAAAACCCTTGAGGGTCATGCTCGCCAAATTTGGGTGAAATTCAACAAATTTTGGTTTTTTTTCATTTTTGGGTTTTTGGCTAAAACTCATGGGCATCACCATTTTAGTTTGGGAAATCCTCAAAGGATGAAAATGGTATCATTAGATGCCATAATTTTAGGGGCATATACTAAGTGATTTTCAGATCAATTGAAGATCATTTTCTCCCCCAAAATGGCGAAAAACACTCGCTTTTTCTACACTCTGCCCCGTTTATCAGCAAGGCCTATTTTTTGGGTTTTTACACACAGGTATATTTTTGGAGAACTTCTAGTGGTAATTTGGGATAAAAATAGGCATTTTAAGAAAGTAGACACTTAGATATTTCCAACGAGCTATCACGAGCCTCGTTTCGACATCGGAAAGGCCTCCAAAAGTTGCCGGCAAGTCAAGGGAATTTATGCTGATGTATTTTTTGAGTATTTTTGTAAAAATTGAACCTTTCAAAAGTGACTTTTCTTCATGTGCGTTTAGCTATTTTTGTACATGATAAGTTATGAAAAGTCAATATGTTTCCCTTTTTTAGCGTTTTTGAGATATTTTATTAGATATTTTGTGCCTTAGGCTTTGCAAAGCCTCAAGGAAAAAATCAGATATTTTGGATAGGCCAATGAGATTGCAAGTTGAATTAAGAGGTTTTCCTCATTTTGACCTATATATTCCAAAGGATTTCATTGTAAACAAGGTTGAACTTGATGAATAGAAGAAATATATGGTCATACAAGCTTGGAAGAAATACTTGTCACATGCATTTGGAGAGTTTCTTGAGTGCCTTTGGATGATGAAAGAGGATTATTGTTGGATTCCGTGACTTGGTAGAATGGTATAGTGTCTCTCTCTCTATTTTGGTTCTTAGTTTTCATTCATAATTCCATGTTCTTACTTGCTATAAGACAATAGAGAATAGATTTGAGACATGCCCTTAGAGGCACCTCAAATTTCCTGTTTCTTATAGCTTCTATGTTTTCTTCATTCTTAGTCATATTAAAGAATCCTTGATTTCTCTTTGATAATTGAAGAATATTGTTTGCTTGTTTCATTTATGGTTTTATGCATGCTAAGTATGATTCACGATATGCCCTGCTTACTCCTGGCTAGCCATAGCTCCACCTATGAAACCTCTCTTTGATTGATTAGATTGTCATTTGTTGAACCAAGGAGGTCTTGTACTGTTCTTGCCCTTTGCTTAAAACTATGCAATATTGTTTTCAAAGTGCCCAATAGCTTGAAATAATATGTTTAGGTGCTCCTTCATAGTGGTTTGAGTTGTTTGTCTCTCTTAAATGTATTTCCCCAAAGTCTGATATCCATTTCCTAAAGTTAGAGAGTCATATATCTCTATGCATGGATTGAATGTTTATTTCTATGCATTGATCAACTTATAGTTACATTTCTCATGATCAATGGTTAGCCCTACCATGTTTATGTCAGCTATTAAACTATTTATGCTTGAAATCCTTTGTTATTCACAAATTTAGTGTCCATCTCACTCCATTTTTCCCAAAGATCCATTTTACCTCAAATCAAATTGGCTCTTTAGCAACCTTGTATCACCATCTGAAAGCTTTCTCGGACCTTTTCGACCGCATAGCCCAGTTGATTTGAAATATTTTTACCTATCTTAATCTTTGATCAGTTCATCGCTCACAACTAAAAAACCAAAACTAAAAACCTACTTCATAACTAGCCTAATATCAAAAACACAATAAGCAAACACACAGATATCCCTTACATAAATAGAGAGAGCCCTCTCTAAGTCCAGGAAGGATAGGTCCTTGGGCTCCAAAGATTGGTTTGATGTTACACTGTCATTTGGCTTCCCAATCAGCTAAATCACGGGACCCTAACATAATGGCGATCACGGTGGGACTCTGAGTGATAAACAAACTTAGATTCCCTAAAAATTCTAGTAGCCTTAAGAATACTATCTGATTGACTTATCCCACCGCTCACTAACATAATGGCTATCACGGTGGGACTAACTGAGTACATAACAGTCTAGTAAACTCTTGTAGATTCATTAGTCTTTCAAAATTTAAACAGGCAATCAATCCATAGAATCATTTTGAGTAAACTCTTTTTGTTTCACCACCCTAGAAAAGTGATGAATTAGTCTTAGTATACTCTAATAAACCATAGGATGCACATAAAAACTCAGAAAACCCCAAAAGCATACCCAGATTGGTTTTTCCTAGTTATTGGTGGTGGACCATAGCTACATCTCTATAAAAACAACCAAGTTCCACCTGGCGACTCCACTAGCCTCCAGTAGGCCCAAAACTCCATAAAAAACCAAAAATTTCATAAACCATACCTTTTTGTTGACTCATTCTTTCCAAAACTTAAAATTCATGGTGCAAACTCTGTGATCAGTGAAAAAATAAGTATAACTTAGTGATTTAGAAACCTTCACCTAAACATAGGAGATAAAAAAAAATAAACTTGCAAATAGAACCATTAGCTTGTCAAAACAGCCTAGCAAGCTGTTGGAACCATGTGATAACTCTTCCTTGCAAGTCTTCACCTCAAAGTTTGCTAGAAAATTTTTTCTCGAAAGCATATTTGATAGTATTGGTGGTGGACCATAGATCTCAAAGAAATCCACCTAGCGACTCCACAACTCTCAATAGACCTAAAGACTCCACTGGAGGAAGAACCTAAAACATGAACAGTCATCCTAGAAAGAAAAATCACTCAGGCCTTAGTTGGATTCAAGAAATTATTGTCTTTATCTATAACTATGTTCTATCCTACTTTGAGCCTGATCGAGAATACACCGATGAGATCTACATTGATCATTTGAAAGATCTCAAACCTCGAAAAGCTAAGCCTCAAATTTCAGACCATCAGCAGGCTTATACACCTGTGCTTACCCTAGATTCACCTATGGAAAAACTAGAAAAACATGAGCCTCATGCTACCTTTCCCACTCTGGATGAAACCTAAAACAATCATAAATCTCTTTTTACACTACCTATATCCACAAAGGTCCCAGAAAGATACAAGCCTCTGGTTTTACCTCCCATCTTCCAAGCCCTCCCTACAAATCTTCAAAATAAATTAACCATATTTGATGGAGAAAGATCCAAAGTCACTGCTGAAGAGCACGTCCAAAATATTGAGGATTTACTTGACCTTTATGAAATATAAGAAGAGTATGTGCATATTAGAATGTTTTCCTTATCATTACAAGGAAAAATGAAGAGTTGGTTTAAAGACCTTCCAGCTGCAAGCATTACCAATTTTCATCAGTTCACTCAAATCTTCCTAGATAGGTGGGTGGTCATGGGTAATAAATTTCTCATCATAAAGGAATACAATCAGTTAAAAAGACAACCAGGAGAGACAATACAAAACTTTTCAGCCAGGTTCAATAAAGTATACCATGCAATGCCTGCTAACATAAAGCCACCCCTCATATGTTCTCTCTTGCACTACCCAGATTATTTTGACCCAGAGATGGTTTTCTAGATAAGAAATAAAGATCCTTTGACCCTAGAAGAAATTCAAAGGATAGCAGTTGATTTATAATTTAACATACTAAATAGGGAGGCATAGCTAAGAATAATAGAGAAAGACAAAGCAAATCAAGAGAGACTAATATCTTCAGAGGAAAAGTTGGAAAAATTGGTATGTATGTTCGGAAAACTAGAGCATCTACTTGACAGGAAAGGAGAAAAACAAAAATTTAAGGTTAACACTGATTATTCAAACCAACCTACACTTCTTCCTTAGGATGAACACACTCAACTATTGCAAGACAAGAGTTATGAGCAAAATGTGCCTAATGAGGAAGCTGCAAATAAAAACATAGAGGAATTCTCTAAAGAGACTATCAGCCATTTTGAAATCACAGATTTTTAAATGGAAGAAGAATCAAAACCTTTAGGCTCTCTATCCTTATGCTTTAAATCATTCCAGACTCTGAAAGAAAATTTTCATCTGAAAGATCTCTTAGCAGTTATTCAGGAAAACCCTGCTCAAGTTAACTCTCACCTAAATCAAGAAGAGTTGATTAAGGATGAATGCAAATCTGAAATAGAAGACAAATTAAAACCTGTAGGAACTCTACCTTTATGTTGGGAGTCATTTGAGTTCATAAAAGAAAATTGGCCTCCTTAAAATCTATCAGAAAAAATTCATGAATTACATGCTAACTATCCTCAACATCACAAAGAATTGGTTGAAGATGAAAACAAGCAAGAAATGAAAGAGAATCCACAAGATCTCTCTAAAGGCACAAGTGATGATTCATCATCTCTCATAATTGAAGCCCAAAAAGACGTTCACCCTCCAAATCAACTTTCCAAAGAGAAAGAAAACTATTGTAGCTATATCCAAAGAGAAATGAAAATGCCTCCCTTTTTAACTGAAGAGGAAATAGATCAACTCATAAACATACAGTCAGCCTCTCTTGATCCTTCTCCTGATCTTAACTATCACATAGCAGTAAATAGATTTAAAGATCAATTCAAAGAAAAAAAAATCTGATAGTCAAATATGTATGGTTGGTGACATTAATTATAATGATGATTTTCCAAGTTTTGATCAATATGTTGATAATGATGATGATTTCCAAACAGAAGCTAACTTTGTAGAATACTCAATTTTTTATTTTTGGGAGGAAGCTCAGTTTCATAAAATTGAGGAAAGTAGCCAAACAAAACATAATAGCTATGACAGTGATGAGGAAAGCTCAAAAAATTTGGAAGCAAATGAAGGCTTGAAAATTCATGATCACAAGAAATTTTCTGCTCTTCTTTCTCCAGAAGATTTGTTGCCAAAGATCATCCCCACCCATCAAAGTGATGACCTTCACACAGTGTTCATTCTGCCCTATCAAAAAACATCAGCTTGGAAAGAAAACTGCACTGCAATATATGATAAGTCTGACAATTCGAGTGATCATGAGAAAGGGGAAGAGTTTCTTACCTAGGATAGTCTCAGATATAGCCAAGTGGAAGAAAGAGTAGTCCTGAATAAAACATATATATCAAATCCTCTAGATCAGGTATTATTCCAAGATCCATTTGTTGTTTTCCTTGAGAAATCTGAAGGAGTAGTGGGTTCTACCATGAACAGTTTGCTACAAGGTATGAGAAAAAACTTAAGCACTACTGTCCGAAAACAAGCCAAATGGAAGTGGCCTTTTCATTTCTTCAGCATCATGAAAGAACTAAACCAGAGTCGCCCATGCAATCATCTACTTGGCTGGTTACATTGGAAAAGAGAGTTCACCAAATAAAGGTGTATTGTGCATAGATTAGATTAGGATAGATAGACGAAAGTGGGAAACAAGCTCAGCCTTGTGAGCATCTTTTCAGTTCTAGATTGTTTGAAGAAAAAGTGAAAAAGAAGAAAATACAAAAATAGTAAAAAGTAGAAAAAGATGGCAGTTTCTAAAGAAATGATAAAGCCCCATGTTCAAAAAATAATCATTCGGAAAGCGCACAAGTCTAAATGCCGCTACTAGTGCTCAAATGTCTTGTTCAGTTATCTAGCCTAATCATAACTGAACATGTTTTAAATTTATTTGTTGATAAGTTAGTGAGAGGAAAAGATAGTCAAAATTTTGTAAGCTTGACTTATCAAAGAGAGTAGATTAGGAAAAGATACTGGTTCCACATGCTCAAAACAGAACCAAAGAGGAAAGCAGGGATGAAAAACAAACTACGTATCCTAGCCTTGATTTTTCTAAATTTCATTTTCATGCAAAATAATATTTGTGTGCAGCTTGTCTTTCATGCCACAAGTACATGACAAATCAGACTTTCTAATCCTGATTTGGTCATTTTTTTTTAATTTCATGTTTTAGATTAGAGAATGAAAACCTATCAAACAGCTTAATCTTGACAGTCGATCTAGCATAGGTAGAGAAACAAAGGAGTTCATCAGTTTAATCTAAACTCTAGGTGGATATAAGTGTAAAATTAGATAGTGTGATTTTTCAAAAATATTATGCCAAAGGGTTGCTAGTCCAAATGCACCCGAAAGAAGAAAAAATGTTAGGGAATATAGCTGGGTAGGTAGAAATGTCTTTAATGCTAATCATGCTGTCAATTTTTAGAAATGGCATCAAGAAAGAATGAAATTTGTGCCAATGGATAAGGCACTGGTCTTCATAAGCCAAAGATCTGCAATTCTGAACACCTCCTGAAAATGAGTTGCCCTCCCCAAATGGAGCCACTGTTAGTCATCAGTATTTTTCACCTGTTGTTGATGACTAGATTCCTAGCTAAGTTTTCTAGACACTGATCTCCATATGTCAATTTGTCATCTAGAAAACCCCCAAACAAATTTTTGCCTTCCTAGCCCTTCCTGTCAGCCTTTGATCAGAGCAATCTTCAGTTTTCAAAGTCATGTCTTATTTTCAGCAAAATATCCCTGTCTATAGCTGTCTTGGTCTTGCTAGTCTACTATCATTTTGCCCCTTGGTTCTCATGAAACTCACTGACCAATGTTTGACAAAGTGTCTCCTTTCCTATCCTTAATATTCTTGTCAAACACAATCAGAATCAATGAAATTTGCCCCTAATTTAGGTAGTGGCGCTTTAGAGAAATCCCTTCCTCGACAAAAATAGCTCGAGCTAGAATCCTTGTTCAATACCAACCAGCCCTGAATTAGCGCTTAATCTTCAAAATAAAACCTTGATATACCCCTAGGTCACGCCACTAAGAGGTCTTGTTGTCTCAGTCTGGAAGAAATTCTACAAAGATCTAATACAAAAAGAGATGAGCATGTCCACAGTCTAAAATAATATGCTTAAGATCGGGAAAAATCTCCATGAGACACTAAAGGATATTTCAAAGGTTCAAAGTCATATTTTTTTTGCATCTCTGTAGGGTGCAAATCAAATGAAAAACTGTATCCATACAAGAACAAAGAGACAAATCCAAATAAGTCTCTCACATTGAAGATATTTGCCATCATATAGAAAATGAAGAGCTGCAATGATAAAAAAGCAGGATTGAATGTTTCAAAGGTCAAAATTTGCCCTAAAAGCTGATACCATCCTTCAAAGCCACACAAATACAAAGGAATGATATAAGGTTGATCTGCAGTGTTCCATTTTTTCCTTCAAAGGTAGTGATGCATAAGTTTTCCCAAGGACATCATCATAGTACATAAGAAGACAATTGCTTCTTATGTTGCCTTGGGCCTGGGATAAAAATACTAGTCAAAGAAAAAATCAAATGTACCTCTGCAAACACAGTCCAAAAAAGGTTAGTAAATGATGACAAGGAAGAAAATACTCCAAAAACTACATGTCATATGGTTTCTGGTTTAAAAGTTCACAAAGATATTTTGACAAAAGTATACATATCCCATAAACATGCCTCATATAGCAGATTGTAAAGATTTCACTTTGTTACCTATTCTGATATACCAAGAAAAGACATGTGTGGCAAAGAAAGATGACACAGTTTAGCAAGTGGATGAAATGTCATAACTATGTTAACATCCTCCAAGCAATAGTAGATGGTTGGGTGACATGCTGAAAACCTCCTCCAGTATAAGAGTAGATGGTTAGGAACATGATCAATAGGACCTCCTTCATTTAAAAGCAGAGGGTCAAGGTGTTTTAAATAACTTCAGAAATTTTAGACCACCTCCTTGATGAATAGTAGTAAGGCAAATTTTGGTTTAAAGGAGCCTCCTTGCTTCAAAAACAATGGATACTTAAGGGTTTCGAAGGCTGCAGTAAGACTGTTTTCATTTAACCTTTTCAGATAATGTTGTAGGTCACAGTTTCGAAGAAATCATTTCCATTTATCCAAGTGCCTTTCCCAAACAGATAGACAAAGAGCACTTTCATAATAAAAACCATGTTTCTTGTCTAAAAATTCAAAGGATACACAGTGCTAAGAGAGATAGATTTAACAATCAAAGTTGCATAGGGAAAAATCCATTGGTTTGGTAAAATTGAGAATAGCCTTCTTCATAGAGAAACAGAGGGTTAGCTCCCCAAAGATTTACATAGTGAAGCAGTTGATTCAAAAGGTTGAAAGTATGATAAAGCCATGTTTTACTCACAATTAAAGGACTCCTCCATTAAATGATGAAATATAGAGTTTGAAAGGACATATGGGTGTTTACTATTAAGGGTCTGTTCGTAATACTTTTATGAAAGTTTGTCAAAGTATTATAACCTAGGTAAATGCTAGGAGGTCCCACGGGGCTAATTTTTAGGTTACAAGGGCCTCCAAAGATCATTATGGAGAAATGCAGTTTAAGAGAAATAAAACAGAGGTTAAAGAGCGCCCATGAAGTTGTCAAACATTTCTTTCTTCATAAAAGCAAAGAAATCATCTCCAAAATACAGCCTAAGGCATACAAAAGAGAAGGGCAAGTAAAACCATGCTATTCTGTTGATTAGAGCATGGTATTTCAAAAATAGTTGAAGATTATGAGAATTTGACATCCATTTTTATACTAAAGTTGACTATGGTAATACAAATAGCATGAATTTAATTAGGAAACCTATTGCAGCTGATATATCAGCTCTACATACCATCCACAGGAAGCTGATACTTAGAACATGCACTTTAAATTCACCTCTGCAAGTTGCAGACCTTAGCACCCATGGTGATTTTGGGAGGAAAACTTCAAAAGGAAATGTATCAGAGTGGTATTCTTCAGCTGTTAATGTGCACCGTGCTGCTTCAATGGTTATACCATCTGCTTATAAACTAGCGAGCGCTGAATTTTCCATCCAAAAGAGAGAAATGATGGACCAATTGGACTTCACCACAAAAATTCCTTCTGGATTGGGGGATGATTTTCCAAGTGCATACAATGACAAGAAGGAAGATGCATTTTGTGCTGATGACTTTGTGATCACAGGTACTGTTGATAGGTATAATGAGAGTGGTGTATAGGAAAGTGAAACAAAAGTCTTTAGAGTTGTTGTATGTCATGTAAATCAACCTACAAATAACAAGGCAGAAGTAAGTCCGACAAAGGCATTGTTAACAGATGAAAGGAATATAGCTAGTCACTTGAGTGCAAATGTTGTGAAAAAAACATTCCAATATAGTGATCTCAGTCAGTAAAGTGCTAACTGAATCTGAGGATGTGCATGATTCAATGTACAACTTTGGGTCATGTTTCTAATAGATTTAAAGTTGAAGCCAAAATTAATTTTGAAAAATCAGTTGTTCACATTACAGAGGATAACGGATATCACAGTCATCCACAAAAAATGGAGATTACAGTCAGCCACAGAGAATGAAGGAACAAAATCTGAGGAGGAGTTTTGAACTTTGGACCTATTTGATTGATAAATCTACCAAGTATTTCATTGGAAACATGCTTTACAGTATGGAGCTCCACCCCAATATCTGCAAATCTGTTTTCCAATCTGAACTTCTTATACTGATATGCAAGATTCTCTCTATATTTGTCAAGACTGCACATAACTGTTGTGGAACTTGAATCATTAAAGCTGATATTGAAGGGCTGCAAAAGCATGCTTGCAGTGATGAGTATCCTGTAAGCATAAACTTATGAAATTCTTGGTTTAAGGAACTCCAAAAGGATATGTATTTGAATATCAATGCCTTGCAAACAAGTGCCTTCTCAAAGATGTTTACACACATACAGAGAATCCACAATGAGCTAGCAAAGGCCTATGTTGCACAAAAGAGTTGACCCACAAAGATGTTTGTTTGGATGCTCAGGCCTCATAAATGATCTGCTATGATAAGCTTGGCATTGAGAAAGTATTACCTGACACAACTATCATTCGACGCTAGAATCATAAGATAGAAGCAGTTGTTATAACACATGGCCATAAGGATCGTATTGGAGCCTTGCCTTGGGTTTTTCCAGCGTTGGATTCTTGTACTCCAGTTTTCTCTTCATAAATTACAGCAGGTAATATGCCAGAAGGATGGTAGAAATCAGATATTGTCAAATTAGTATCAAAGGCTCATTGAAAATTGCATCTCTACAATGGATAAGACAGTTGGAAAGGGAAAAGGATGTTGAATTTTAGCAAACACCAGAAAAATTAGATATACATGGGAAAAGCTCAGAATCTGGAGAAAGTTGGCTATAGATTTTACTAATCATTGGTTGTTTATCTCAGACAACAATTCCAATTTAATAATGGTGGCTACATATTTTGTGCAGCAATTATGCCAGACAAGTTCACTGAGTTTACAGATGTTCGTTGCATGTCGTGATTTGCCTATATTGGTTGGTTTCCTGGAACCAGACTATGCAAAATACAGGGAAATGGCACGAAGCATTTTACATATATCCTTTATCAATTGTTAGACGAGCCAAGGATTGCTGGGATATTATTAAAAATCGGACCTCAATCCATTTTTCAGAGGTGGCAAATACTTTAGTTCTTGGGGCATCTGAAGATGAAATTGGGAGGGCAGAGGATAAAATTTGGTGGCAACTGCCTATTTCTACAAGGATTCTGTATCGATTCTGCAATGGCCAAAAAAATCCGACATGGATGTCTTCCACAAACTCAGCAGCTATCTGTCTTGGGCCTTATGGAAGGTTAACATTTCTACAATCAATATGTTAATGTGCACTTGTTACCCTTGGAATAATATGGAAGACAGTTAGAATTTGGCAATTTTTCTGTTTGCAAAGATGGTGAATATGGTAATATCCAGAGTTTTCAAATCATTTACGGGCTTAAAACACGCGCGAAATTCCTGTCAATCAGCGCGGCACACCTGTAGAAGTTCATCATAAGACTTTATTCATAGGTGCGGCATGCATGTAGGAGTGCGCGACACGGCTGTGCCCAGGGCCCAATACCTTTTGAACGCGGCACGTTCACCCAGTTTCTCTTGAATGGCCCAGCGCTCAGAGTTGCTGCTGAACAGCAATGGCCCATGCATTTTTTACTTTTTCCAAAGCACTTGAAGCATGAAAATAGTCCCTCTCAAGCACCAAATGTCCTTGCTATGCTCAGCTCCTACTGTCTACTTTGAATTTGGAAAAAAAAATCTCTGAAATTTGGTTTTTAGCCCAGCCCAGTGTTGCTCCTGAACGCCGGTTGCTCCTGAACGGCAGGGCCTGACCATTTTTTGTCATTTTAAAATCCCTCCAAGCATGAAAATTTTCCATTTAAAAGTGCCAAATGCTCCCCATGCACTCATTTTCCGAGTTCAATCTTTGAAGTTGTAAAAAACTGTCCCTAACCTCTGTTTTGGACCCCGCCCGATTTTCCCCTGAAAGGCCCATCACCTAGGTGCCCGGGCCACTGTCAACCAGGTTTGTGGCAAACTTGCCAAGGTCTCCAAAGATGCCAAATTCAATTTTTTCACAACAAGTTCATCTCCCAATGCAGCAAAAAGACATGTTTTGAAGGTATTCATATCTCTGGTCATATGTTTGATTTAAGAGAAGGTTAGACATCAGATTTTAAAGGAAAACAATGATGAGTGAAAAGGGTTCATTGACAGTTTTTAAAGGGAGTTTTAGTAGCCTAATTTCCATCAAGAAATACTTGTTTGCTAGATGGAGATAACACAGTTTCCTGGAAAGAAAACATAGTTGTTTTAATCACTAATAAAAGAAGATATTACTGTGGACAAGCTAACTAACCTTCTTCCAATATAACTTGATTGCTAGGGTCATCACAAGGGAATAGGTTTTAAGTTAAAGGCTTGCTATCAGTTTGAAAGAGGTCTTTGTTGTAAATATTTAAAATCTACATAGCCTCTAAAGGGAAAAACAGGGATTGAAAGGTAAAATCATCATAGTTTATTGAATATCTATTTGTAAAGGGCAGATTTCTTAGCTGAATCAAAGATCGAACAATGATATCAAAAAGAGAAGCAGTGATAGAAGGGTAATGGCTTGTTGAATGTTTATAAAGTGTTAGGAGGCAGTTAAAGGGAAAGCACAACTTGCTTTTTCAAAGACTTATCATGTTTATTAAAAAGGAATGTCAGTGTGTTATTTTAAGAGAGTTTTCTTTCTTTGAAAAATTTAAGATTCACACAGTCTCTAAGAAAACAAAATAGAGTGTGTGTAGAGGGTATTTAACAAATCTAAAGGAGTCTTTGAAAACAATGATCTCCAAGAGCACCATGTCCATCAAAACCACAAAGTAGCAATGATCTCACAAAGAAAGATATTGATTGGGAAAAGTGTTTTTATCAGTTTAAAAGGGGTTTTGTTCAGTATTTTAAATAATAGTGACTTCATAACAATAATTTTTGAAGGGAAGGGGCTTTTATACCAAATAAAAGGATACTTATTTTCAAGAAACCACAAACATGTCTTGTTAAATGCCTCTTAGCTCAAACACAATACTGAAGAGACGACTTTAATGATGATGAGGAACAAGGAAAATAGTCTAAACATAGAAGTGATAATGAAGAGAAAAGTGATGGGCAGTGAGGCAGTAATGAAAGGGAACATTATGGCATCCAACACAACAAAGAGCATGAGGGTGATGAAGCACAAAATAGTGAAGGGAAAGAGCATGACAATCATGAAGAAATCAGTGACGAAAGCAAACAAGGCATCCCTCAAGCAAGCAATGATGAGGGCAAGAAAATACAAAACATGGATCATGAAGGGCACTCTCCAAAGCATGTGCTAGCTACCTCTCTTAGGCAAGGGGCCATGAATTCTTCGCCAAAGCTAAAATGCCAAACAACAAGGAAGAAAACCAAGAAAAATTCAAAATTATCTGAGGGCGCCCGGTGAGAAAAAAGGATAAAGACACCTTTAGGCTTGGAATTTTGGCCCGAGCTTCTAGATATGTTTCTAAAAAGCCTTGAGGGACTTGCTCACCAAAATTGAGCAAATTTTGACATGTTCTTGTTTTTTGACATTTTTGGGCCTAATTGCATAAAATCATGGGCACTGCCATTTTGGTTTGAAGCATCGTCAAATCTTGAGAGTGGTACCATTGGATGCATTAAATTCAAGGGCATCTACTCAGAAATTTTTAGAGCATTTGAAGTTTTTTTGATCCCCCAAAGATGCAAAAAACACTCACTTTTTCGACACTCTGCCCACATATCAGCAAAGCCCTTTTTTTTTGTTTTTTCACTCAGTTCAATATTTGAAAAACTTATAGGAATCAGTTTGGGAAAATTCAAGTTTTTCCAGAAATTAGACATCCATGTCTTTCCAACGAGCCATCACAAGCCTCATTTTGACACCAGGAAGGCCTCCAAAAGTTGCTGGCAAGTCAGGGGACTTTCTGTTGATGTATTTCTTGAGTATTTTTGTGAAAATTGAACCTTTCAAAAGTGACTTTTCATCATGTGCGTTTAGCTATTTTTGTACATGGTTAGTTATGAAAAGTCAATATATTTCCATTTTTTAACATTTTTGAGATATTTTTTAGATATTTTGTGTCTTGGGCTTTGCAAAGCCTCAAGGAAAAAATCAAATATTTTGGATAGGCCAAAGAGATTGCAAGTTGAACTAAGAGGTTTTCCTCACTTTGGCCTATATATTCCAAAGCTTTTCATTGTAAACAAGGCTAAACTTGATGAATAGAAACAATATATGGTCATATAAGCATTGGAATAAACATTTGTCTCATGCTTTTGGATAGTTTCTTGGATGTTCTTGGATGATGAAAGAGGATTGTTGTTGGATTCCATGACTTGGTAGAATGGTATAGTGTCTCTCTCTCTGTTTTGT
Organism: Pinus albicaulis; assembly: GCA_034641835.2. Classification (NCBI taxonomy): domain Eukaryota; kingdom Viridiplantae; phylum Streptophyta; class Pinopsida; order Pinales; family Pinaceae; genus Pinus; species Pinus albicaulis. Next base: position 86,289,229 of record CM076570.1, read on the forward strand.
TTCCTAGTTTTCATTCATAATTCCATGTTCTTGCTTGCTATAAGATAGTAGAGAATAGATTTGATACATGCCCTTGGAGGCACCTCAAATTTCCTGTTTCTTATAGCTTCTATGTTTTCTTCATTCTTATTCATATTAAAGAATCCTTGATTTCTCTTTAATAACTGAAGAATATTGATTGCTTGTTTCATTTATGGTTTTATGCATGGTAAGTATGATTTACGGTATGCCCTGCTTACTCATGGCTAGCCATAGCTCCACCTATGAAACCTCTCTTTGATTGATTAGATTGTCATTTGTTGAACCAAGGAGGTCTTGTACCGAGCTTTCCCTTTGCCTAAAACTATGCAATCTTGCTTCCAAAGTGCCCAATAGCTTGAAGTACTATGTTTAGGCATTCCTACATAGCGATTTGAGTTGTTTGTCTGTCTTAAATGTATTTCCCCAAAATCTGATAGCCATTTCCTAAAGTTAGAGAGTCATATATCTCTATGCATGGCTTGAATGTTTATTTCTATGCATTGATCAATTTATAGTTACATTTCTCGTGATTAATGGTTTTCCCTACCATTTTTATGTCAGCTATTAAACTAGTTATGTTTGAAATCCTTTTTTCTTCATAAGTTTAATGTCCATCTCACTCCATTTTTCCCAAAGATCCATTTTACCTTGAATCAAATCGGCCCTTCAGCAACCTTGTATCACCATCTGAAAGATTTCTCGAACCTTTTCAACCTCATAGCCCAGTTGATCTGAAATATTTTTACCTATCTTATGTCTTTGATCAATTCATCCCTCACAACCTAAAAAAAAAACCAAAAACCTACTTCATAACTAGCCTAAAATCATAACACAATAAGCAAACACACAGATATCCCTTACACAAATAGAGAGAGCCCTCTCTGAGTCCAGGAAGGCTAGGTCCTTCAGCTCCAAATATTGGTTTGATGTTACACTGTCATTTGGCTTGCCAATCATCCAAATCAAGGGACACTAACACAATCCTAGAAGATTAATCATGTATGCCACTATGTGAATTGTGTTGAAAATTACAATAAGAAAATCCCAATTTAATTTTCCCTTGAACTAAATTAGGAGAAAATTGTAATTCCACATCACAAGACAACAAGAATGTGTTAACTAAGTTAGAAAGTCTTATTTGGCTCACTTAATTCAAGTTGAGGTCCTAACTTGAGTCATGTAGAGTGGTTCATACTTTTTTGGAGCCTAGGTTGAATTTAATTTGAGTTGTAATAATTTAATTCCATCAAACTAAGTTAAAGTCAATTAAACTAGTTCCAACTGTTGGAGGAACTAGTGGTAGGTCTAGTAGTAGGGTGTGTACTCAGTGATCAACCAGTTAACTAATAAATCAACTATAATTAATTCATGCATGTGTGATGTATGAGTTACCTAGTTTATATTGGAGTTCAAGGGAAGTTTGCTATGAGTTGTACAACTATCCGAGTTGTACAGGTGGTGCATGAAGTCAGAGAAAGGCATATAGGGATTTTGCAATTATGGATGAGGAATTTAATGATAGGGAATAATTCCCAAGGAAAAGACACAATGAAATAGAATCTTGGGCAGGCAAGAAATTCGTTAAGTATTGACCAGAGTAGGCTTGTGAAGTAGTGAGATATATTATACTTGTGTAGAGATTGTTAAGGCTTAAATGAGAATTGCATTTCTTCTCTAATTTCTTATTAATGAAATAAATATAGGAAGGAGTTTTGAGCAGTGGATTTCCCCTAGATATTTCCTCATGTTATGTGTGTTAAATGATTCATGTGGCATGTTTTTTATGTTGCTTCTTGATTATGATTTTCTTTTCCACAGATGAGTAAAGTAGATTAAATTATATTGTTTTAGTAAATTAAAATTAGTATTTTGAATCTACAAGGAATTTATACATGTTATCAGAGCTATAATCACAACATATAAGAGAATTTAAATTTATCTTTGAAGGAGGAACGAGTTGTTCTGATCTATTCTTCAGAGCTAGCGGTAGGATCAGGATGGTGTTATAAGGCTCGAGTATGCCCATGCGAGTAGGTCGAATTAAATTTCTTGGAAGGACCAAATGGAAGCAGTCATGGAAGACAATGGGTTGAAGGATTTCATTAATAATGATGTCCCAAACCAACACCAGCTGATACCCAAGATCTAGAATATTGGAAGAAGAGCGTAGCAAAGGCAAGGAGGATCATTCTGGAGGGAGCAGGAGACCATACTGTCTCTAATATCCATGGGAAGGAAAATTTGCATGAAATGTGGTATACATTGACAGAGTTGTTCTAGAACAATAGTGACCACAAAAATATGGCACTAAATGATAAGCTTTGAAATATGAAAATGTAGAAGGGTGACACAATACCACAGTAACTGGACAAGTTCACACAATGTCATGATGAACTTGGGAGTGTTGGTTTTACGGTTGTAGAAGATGATCTGGTAAGACTAACACTTCTAGACCTTCCAAAGAGGTGGCACGAATACTAGGATTCGGTCAATGGGATGGATAATCTACCAAATTAGGAAATATTATGATATAATTTTGCACAGGAAGAGTTTAGGTGAAACACCAGAGACATGAACTCATATAATGTTTAGGATGAGGATAAATATGCCTTGGGAAAAAAGGAAAAGAAAGGGAAAGGCAATAAATCCCAATCCAAAGGATATTATATTCAGGCAAGCAAGAAGAAGGACTTGTTGAAGATTAAATTTTTTCATTATCATGATATATGACACTATGCAACGAAGTTTCCGCATAAGAAGGCTAGAAAGAAGCCCTTAGGAGGAGTGATAGGTGAATATCTTTCTTCACAATTCGAGTTGGATTTCACCCTAATTGCATGCATGGTGACATCAGTGATGGGTAGTGTGTGGTATCTTGATATTGGAGCCTCATTCCATATGACGAGAAACAAATGATTTTTCAGCAACTTGGATGTTGTGTAACCAGCTCCAAAAATAGAAGAAAAGAGATATCAACGCCTTAGAAATGAGCCACTTCAAGAGGGAAACCTCCAATACATTACATAAATGAACAATTCTTGGATGATACAAATGAAAAAACCTCCTTCTATATATAGGAGTCCATGGAGCCACAATATAATCCTAGACGACCTAACAATAATAATGTAAGGGCACAATAATAACAATATGGGGGTTACAGGGGTACAATAATAACAATAAGGGGGGCTACACTAACATAATAAGGGGCTACACTATTAAAATAGGGACTTAACATGCCCCTCTCCTTCAAACAAGTGTTGTCCTCAACGCTTGATTATTTCTTGATGCTTCTGTATAAAATTCTCATCCTCCCATGTGAAATCTTCTACAGGAATGTTCTTCCACTTGCTGAGATACTCTGAAATTGATCGCACTTGTCGAGTTCTTGTTTCTATGACTGCTTCATAACTTCTTTCGATGTCATGTTGATCTTCCTGTTGTTTCATTAGATTCTGCACCAAAGTTGGGTTATCCTTTGAGAGTTGGAGAACTTGTTGTAGATGCTCGATGTGATCTTCCACTAATTTATCATCCATATTTTCTATTATTTGATCCTTCAAACCATACAAATTAGCCTCCATTTCTGCTTTTAAACCATCTATTTCATCTTCAATTTCTTTTCGTAAGATTGAAACTTGTTGCACTTGGTACCGTAATTTTGATATCTCATACTGCAACTCTTCCTCTTCATGCGTCATAGTATAAATTTTTGAGGTATTAATGGGTATGGAATTATTTTTAGGAGGCATAATAGAACCCATTTCTGACAAAAATTCTTTAATATTCCCTTGGAATCAATTCAACTTGATTCTTCAAACAAGACTTATGCAATTCGGAAAAAACAATACACACCTTTTCCTTGCTTTGAGGAGCTCGATATTGAAATTGTATTATATATGTTATTGCAGATCTTCAATATCTAAAACTCAGCACTGAAGTAGCCCTCTAAATTCTCTTTTGAATGCCACAGGTCTAACCTGATTTGGATTCTCCAAGACAAAGTTGTGTCCAATCTCCCACAATGACCTAATTATGGACTGGTTCAATAGAGCGAACTTGTACGACTTTCCACGTGTCACTGTTTCATCCTTTGTCTCTGAAATTGATAGCCACAAAACTACAGTCTGTGTACTCATGACCACTTTTTATGGCACTCAAATCCACTGCCTAGAGAGAGATTTATTGAACTTTTCCCACGATCACCTCTTTGAGATGCAATTCAGGAGCCTGAAAAATAACTACCTTCCACAGATCATATCTCCAAAAATATTGCGAACCAAGCTCTGAATTTTTTGATGAATTTCCTCAAGATTTCAGCTTCACACCATACTAATTTCAGATTCTCAACCTTCATAGAAAAAAATTTATAGCGAAAATGCCACGATGACCTATTTACGAGCCTGAAAAAATACCTAACTTCCACAGATGATATCTCCTAAAATATTGCGAATCAAGCTCTGAAATTTTTAGACAAGCTTCCTCAGGATTTCAGCTTCGTACCCTAAAAATTTCAGCTTCTGAAACTTCGTAGAAAAAAATCTATAGCTCAAATTCCACGATGACCTGTTTGGAGCAGTGAAACCCTAGAATCCAAACCTCTGATACCAAATGTTGTGTAACCAGCTCCAAAAATAGAAGAAAAGAGATATCAACGCCTTAGAAATTAGCCACTTCGAGGGGGCAACCTCCAATATATTACATAAATGAACAATTCTTGGATGATACAAATGAAAAAACCTCCTTCTATATATAGGTGTCCATGGAGCCACAATATAATCCTAGCCGACCTAACAATAATAATGTAAGGGCACAATAATAACAATATGGGGGTTACAGGGGTACAATAATAACAATAAGGGGGGCTACACTAACATAATAAGGGGCTACACTATTAATATAGGGACTTAACATTGGAGGAGAAGGGCCTCCATATGCACATTGATATGGGAGATGATGGAAGGTATAATACCTACCGTAATCGTGCAATTACTTTTCGCAGGGAGTCATTTCCTCTCAGACAAAGATGTCATGTATGTTCTAGGTGTGAAGAAGAATTTAGTTTCAGTTGCTATGTTGGAAGACAGTGGTTGCAGTGTGATATTTAGAAAAGTAAAGGCTTTCCTTCATCACATCTCCATGGGACAAGTGAAGCGGATTGGGTTTCAGGTTAAGAACCACTACAAATTATATGTATAAGATTGTGTTGCCTTGAGCACGAAAGAAGAAAAGGTGTGGAGCCGAGACATCGATGAATTATGGCATAGGCGAATTTTCCATTTGCACCATGGATCTTTAAAGATCATGCAACATATTTCTACTAGAATTCCCAAGGGTGCACTAAAGCAATGAGATACATGAAAAGGGTGTACATTAGGGAAGTACACTGAAGCCACGTTTCATGATAAGGACTAGAGCACAAGCGGTCCTTGAAAGAGTTCACTCATATGTGTGTGGACCTTTCTCGATGGCCTCCATGGCCAATCACATGTATTATGTTAAATTTGTAGATTATTTGTCACGTAAGAGCTGGGTTTTCTTCATGCAAAATAAATACCAGACATTCTCTAAATTTGTTGAGTTTAAAGCACTATGAGAACGCACTCGGGTAGGAAAGAAGGCCTTTTTGTGGAGAAATACCGGGGCAGGAATTCTGTGTTGAATGAGCTCAAGAAATTTTGTGAAAAATAATGCATTCAACAAGAGTTAATAACACCCCATAACCCACAAAAAAATGGGAGTTGGACTGGTGATGTTGCATGATCATGGCTTATTGTTTCACTTGTGGGTTGAAGGATGCAACACAATGGCATATGTGCAAAACAGGAGTCCTCATCGGATTCTTGGGATGAGTACACCAGAAGAAGGTTTTTTAGGGAAGAAACCATATGTGTCACACTTTAGAATATTTGGTTCATCAATTTATTATCATGTTTCCAAGTATGCAAGGAAAAATATAGAGTTGAAAACTTAGTTGGGCATATTTTTGGGGTACACTGGGTACACAAATACAACTCACAACATCGGGTGTATCGTTCTATCCTTTACAAGATGAAAGTGGTTCATAAAGATGGCTGATGAAGATAAGGCAATGAGATGTTCCTGAGAGGGAGCTCTACCGCATGCATATGAGGATATTTTTCCTCCAAAAGAAGAACCTCTGGATATTTTGGACCAGACACAAGAAAAGGAGCAGAGAGTGGAATCACCCGATCATGTAGAGAAATCATTGTATGGAAGGACGTGCACTAGGGAAGTTGACTTATTATTTCATGATGCTAGAGAGAATGTGGGATCACCCACATCACAACGCATGTAGAGGCGGTCACCAGATCAGTACATTGGGTACATGGCTCTGATGAATGAGATAATTAAGATAGAACCATCCTCATTCTAGGAATAAATGTAGAATCCAATACGGTTTGGTGCCATGGTAGAGAAATATGATTCAATATTAAGAAACAGTGTTTGGGAAGTGATCCCAAGACCAGAGAACAAGCTAGTGGTAGGTTTGAGGTGGATCTAAAGGGTGAAGCAAGTGGAAAATAGAATCATCGAGAAAAACAAGGCCAAATTTGTGGCCAAGGGGTTATCTCAGGTGGATGGAATCAATTACAAGGATACCTTTTCTCTTGTAGCAAGGTTCTCTTCTATCAAATCAATTATAGCACTTGCAGTGCAGATGGGTTGGAAGATCCATGATATGGATATGAGGAAAATATTCATTAGAGGAATGATTGACGATGATGTGTACATTGAAAAACTAAAAGCATTTGAGACCTTTGACATAGAGTCATATATGTGCAGACTCAATCGACCGTTAAATCTATTGAAACAAGCACCCCTTGCTTGGTACACCAGAATCGACAACTATTTCACTAGGTTGGGCTTCACCAAAAGCAAAGAAGATGCAAACCTTTACCATATTGTTGTTGAAGGTAAATGGTTGATTATAGTATTATATGTAAATGATCTAATTTTAACTGGTGATGAGAAGTTGATAAAATATTGCAAAGATCATATTGCAAGATAATTTAAGATGAAGGACATGAGACTCATGCATTATTTCGTTGGTTTGGAAGTGTGGCAAGGAGATGGGGAACTTTTTGTCTCTTAGGTAAAATATTCCAACAAGATAAATAATAAGTTCTGTGTGGAGAGTAGAAAAGTTATTTACACTCCTCTAGTAAGAATTTAACCAACTTAGTCAATAAATGGTTAAGCCAACCAAACGGTATTGGAAGGCAACCAAACATGTGTTGAGATACCTCAAAGGCACTAATAAATATGGTCTTTGGTACAAACGGACAGAGGTAGTGAAGTTTCAAGGCTTCACAGATGCATATTTTGTGGGTATTCCATCAAATCAGAAGAGCACTTCAAGAGGAGGCTTCAATATTGGGTTTAAGCATGCAAAAAAAAGATATATGTGAAGAACAAGAGTCATCATCGAAGTCTCAGGATGGGTACACCAGAAGAATATTTTTCAAGGAGGAATCCAGATGTGTCACACTTCGGGATCTTTGGTTCATCAGTTTACTATCATGTTTCCAAGGATGTAGGAAAAATATGGAGTCGACAATTGAGTTGGGAATATTTGTGGGGTACACTGATACAACTCACAAATATCGGGTGTACCTGCCATCTAATAAGATGAAAGTGGTTCATATAGATGTGAAGGTCAATGAAGATAACGTGATGAGATGTTCCCTTGAGAGGGAGCTTCATCTGCATGCATATGAGGATATTTTTCCTCCAAAAGAAGAACCTCTGGATGTTTTGGACCAGACACAAGAAAAGGAGCAGAGAGTGAAATCACCCGATCATGCAGAGAAATCATTATATGGAAGGAAGTGCACTAGGGAAGTTTAATTATTATTGCATGATGCTAGAGAGAATGTGGGATCACCCACATCACAATGCATGCAGAGGAGGTCACTAGATCAGTACATTGGGTACATGGCTCTAATGAATGAGATAATTAAGATAGAACCATCCTCATTCCAGGAATAAATGTAGAATCCAATACGGGTTGGCACCATGGTAGAGGAGTATGATTCAATATTCAGAAACATTGTTTGGGAAGTGATCCCAAGACCAGAAAATAAGCTATTGGTAGGTTCGAGGTGGATCTAAAGGGTGAAGCAAGTGGAAAATATAATCATCGAGAAACATAAGGCCAAATTTGTGGCCAAGGGGTTATCTTAGGTGGATGGAATTGATTACAAGGATACCTTTGCTCTTGTAGCAAGGTTCTCTTCTATAAAATCAATTATAGCACTTGCAGCGTAGATGGGTTGGAAGATCCATGATATGGATATGAGGAAAATATTCATTAGAGGAGTGATTTAGGATGAGGTGTACATTGAAAAACTAAAAGTATTTGAGACCTTCGACATAGAGTCATATATGTGCAGACTCAATCGAGTGTTAAATCTATTGAAACAAGCACCCCATGCTTGGTACACCAGAATCAACAACTATTTCACTAGGTTGGGCTTCACCAAAACCAAAGTAGATGCAAACCTTTACCATATTGTTGTTGAAGATAAATGGTTTATTATAGTATTATATGTCAATGATCTGATTTTAACCAGTGATGAGAATTTGATAAAAGAGAAGTTGATAAAATATTGCAAAGAGCATATTGAAAGATAATTTGAGATGAAGGACATGGGACTCATGCAATATTTCGTTGGTTTGGAAGTATGGCAAGGAGATGGGGAACTGTTTGTCTCTTAGGTAAAGTATTCCAACAAGATAAATAATAAGTTCTGTGTGGAGAGTAGAAAACCTATTTACACTCCTCTAGTAAGAATTTAACCAACTTTGTCAAGAAATGGTTAAGCCAACCAAACGGTATTGGAAGGCAACCAAACATGTGTTGAGATACCTCAGAGGCACTAATAAATATGGTCTTTGGTACAAACGGACAGAGGTAGTGAAGCTTCAAGGCTTCACAGATGCAGATTTTGTGGGTAGTCCATCAAATCAGAAGAGCACTTTAAGAGGAGGCTTCATTATTGGGTCAACAACAGTTTCTTGGTACAACACGTAGCAAATATCAGTTGCACTCAGTTGAATAGAGGCAGAGTACATGGATGTTATTAAAGAAGATTATGAAGCTATCTGGATGAGGGAGATTATTGTTGGGTTCATTTGGTTATATGATGGATTATTGTGATTTAATGTGACAATCAAAATTGTATCAAACTCTTTGAAAATCCATTTTGGTGATTAGTCCAAACATATCGACATCCGGTATCACCATCTACACAATTGTGTGCAGAGGAAGATTATGTTGTTGGATTACATTCCTACAAAGGACATAATGCATACATTTTGAAAGAGGCATTTTCAAGAGGGAAATTCGAGTTCCATAGAGACAATATTGGGGTATCTAATAATCCCTTTATTGTTGAGAGGGAGTGTTGAAAATGGCAATAAGAAAATCCTGATTTAATTTTCCCTTGAATTAAATTAGGAGAAAATTGTAATTCCACATCATAAAACAACAAGGATGTGTTAACTAAGCTAGAAAGACTTAGTTGGATGATTTAATTCGAGTCGAGGGCCTAACTTGAGTCATGTAAAGTGGTTCCTACTTTTTAGGAGCCAGGGTTAATTTTATTTTGAGTTGAACTAATTTAATTCAGTAAAACTGAATTAAAGTTATTTAAACTAGTTCCAACTATTGGAGGAACTAGTGGTAGGTCTAGTAGTGGGGTGTGTAATCAGTGATCAAATAGTTAACTGATAAATCAACCAAAACTAATGCATGCATGTGTGATATAAGCCAATTGAGATTGGAGTTTAGGGGAAGTGTATTATCAGTTGTATAATTATCTGAGTTGTATAGGTGGTGCATGTAGTTAGAGAAACACCTATAGGTATTGCATAGGTATGGATGAGGAATTTCCCTAAATAATAGGGTATAATTCCCATGGAAACAACGTAAGTAAATAGGAGCTTGGGCAAGCATGAAATTGGTTAAGTATTGACCAGAGCAAGCTTGTGAAGAAGTGAGATAGATTATACTTGTACAAATATTGTTCATGCTTGAACAAGCATTGTATTAATTCTCTATTTTATAATTAATGTAATACATATAGGAAGGGGTTTTGAGCAGTGGATTTCCCCTAGATATTTCCTCATGTTATGTTTTTTAATTGATTCATGTTGCATGTTTTTTATATTTCTTCACTATTGTGATTTTCTTTTCCGTAGATGAGTAGAGTAGATTCATGTCTATTGTTTTAGTAAATTACAATTAGAAGTTTGAATATACATGGTATTATAAGATCTATAATCACAATAGATAAGAGAATTCAAAATTGTCTTTATAGGAGGAATGAGTCTTGTAGATCTATTCTTCAAAGCTAGTAGCAGGATAGGAATGGCGTTCTATGCTCTAATGCTCGAGTATGTCCTTGAAGGTAGATCGAATTACATATATTGGAAGGAAAATATGGAAGGATTCATGGAAGACAATAGGCTGAAGGATTTCATTGATAGTGATTTCCCCAAATAAACACTAGATGATGCCTAATATCTAGCATATTGAAAGAAAATTGTAATAAAGGTAAGGAGGATCATTTTAGAGTGAATACGAGACCATATTGTCTCTAATATCCATGAGAAGGAAAATCCATATGAAATTTGGTAGACATTGACAGAGATGTTCCAAAAAAGTAGTGACCACAGGAAGATGGCACTAAAAGATAAGCTTCAAAATATAAAAATATATAAGGGTGACATATTACCACGGTACTTGGGAAAGTTCACAAAATGTTTTGATGAACTTGGGAGTGTTTTTGTTACAGTTGTAGAAGATTATCTCATAAGCCTAGCATTTCTATGTCTTTCCAAGAGTTAGTACAACTACGAGGATTTAGCCAATGGGAGGGAGAAGCTACCAAACTGGGAAAGATTATGGTCTGATTTGGTACATGAAGAGTTGAGGTGGAACACTAGGACGAGACCTCATCCAATGTTGAGGGTGAGGAGAAATGTGCCTTGGAAGGAAAGGAAAGAAGTCCCAATGCAAAGGAGATTAAAGTTAGACGGGCAAGAAGAAGGATTTGTCGAAGATTAAATGTTTTCACTGTCATGAGTTGGGACACTATTCCACGAAGTTTCCACACAAGGAGATCAACAAGAAGTGCTCAGGAGGAGATACAGGTGAAAATATTGCTTCACAATTCAATTTTTATTTCACCGTCATTGCATGCATGGTGACATTAGTGATGGGTAGTGTGTGGTATCTCGATAGTGGAGCCTCATTCCATATGACGAGAACCAAAGAATTTTTTAGCAACTTGGAGAAGAAGGACCTCTAGATGCACATCGGGATGGGAGATGATGGAAGGTATAACGTGACCGATATCAGTAAATTTAATTTTCATAAGAAGTATATTTCTCCTCTCACATTAAAATATTTCATGTATGTTCCGGGTCTTGAGAAGAATTTAGTTTTAGTTTTTATGTTGGAAGATCATGGCTACGATGTGATATTTAGAAAATTAAATGATTTAATTAATCAAATCTCCACAAGACAAATGAATGATATCAAGGTTCGGGTGAAGAAACTATAAAAATTGGATGTAGAAGAATATTATGCTTTGAGAAAAAAATCATATAAGGTGCAAAGTCAAGACATCAGTGAATTATGACATAGATGACTTGGCCATTTACACCATGGAGCTTTGAATATCATTCAACATATTTCTACATGACTTCCCAAGGGTGCACTAGAGCAGCGAGATACATGAAAAGGGTGTACACTAGGAAAGTACACCAAGTCCACCTTTCATGATAAGGAAAATCAAGCACAAGAGGTACTTGAAAGAGTTCACTAAAATGTGTTTGGACCTTCTCGACAGCCTCCATGTCCAAGTACAGGTATTATGTTATTTTTGTAGATGATTTCTCACATAAGTGTTGTATATTCTTCATGCATAAGAAAGACCAAACATTGTCAAATTTTTGTGAATTTAAAGCAATTGTTGAGAAAGACAGTGGTAGGAATGTTAACCCTCTCAAGAGTGATAATGATGGTGAATATGCATTGAATGAGTTCAATAAATTCTCTGCAAAATAAGTCATTCGATGAGAGTTAATAACACCCCATAACCCACAACAAAATGGGGTTGATGAAATGAAGAACAAAAGTATTGTGGGAGCTGGACTGACGAAGTTGCATGATCAAATCCTACCATTTCACTTGTTGCCTAAAGCATGCAACACAATGGTATATGTGCAGAACAAGAGTCCTCATCAAATTCTCGGGATGATTATACTAGAAGAATATTTCTCAGAGAAGAAACCATATGTGTCACACTTCAAGATCTTTGGTTCATCATTTTACTGTCATGTTTCCAAGGATGCAAGGAAAAATATAGAGCTGATAGCTAAGTTGGGAATATTTTTGGGGTGCATTGATACACCTCACAACTATCGATTGTACCTGCCATCTCATAGGCTGATAGTGGTTCATATAGATATGAATTTATATGAAGATAATGCCATGAGATGTTCCCTTGAAAGGGATCTTCAGTTGCATGCAGATGAGGAGATTTTGGATCCAAAAGAAGAACCTCAAGATGTTCCGGAGCAGCCACAAGAAAAGGAGAAAAGAGTGGAAGCACCCACTCATGAAGAGACATCCAAATATGGAAGGAATTTCACTAGGGAAGATGATAGATTATCTCATGATGCTAAAGAGAATGTGGGAGCACCCACATCACAATGCAGGTAGAAAAGGTCACTAGATCAGTACACTGGATACATGGCTCTGATGAGTGAGCTAGTTGATACAAAACCATCCTCATTCGAGGAAGAAATGCAGAATATAGTATGGGTTGATGCCATGGTAGAAGAATATGACTCCATAGTCAAAAATGATGTTTGGGAAGTGGTCCTAAAACCAGATAACAAGTCAATGGTAGGTTTGAGGTTGATCTACAAGGTGAAGCAAGTGGCATATGGAAGCATCAAAAAACAAAAGGCTATATTTGTGGCCAAGGGTTTCTCTCATGTGGAGGGAATTGATTACAAGGAGACCTTTTCTATTGTCTCAAGGTACTCTCATATCAAATCAATTCAAGTAATTGTAGCGCAAATGGGTTGGAAGATCCATTAGATGGATGTGAGGACAAAATTCCTCAATGGAGTGATTGAGGAGGAGGTGCACATTGAAAAACCGAAAGAATTTGAGACCTTTGACAGAGAGTCATATGTGTGTAGACTCAAGCGAGTGTTATATGTATTGAAACAAGTGCCCCGTGCTTGGTACACCAGGATCAACAACTATTTCCCTAGGTTGGGCTTCACCAAAATTGAAACAGATGCAAACCTTTACCATATTGTTATTAAAGGTAAATTATTGATTATAGTATTATATGTTGATGATTTGATTTTAGTTGGTGATGAGAAGTTCATAAAATATTTCAAAGAGGATATTGCAAAAGAATTTGAGATGAAGGACATGGGAATGATGCATTATTTCCTTGGTTTGGAAGTATGGAAAGGAGATAGGGAAATGTTTGTCTCTTAGGGTAAGTATGCCAATGAGATACTGAATAAGTTCGACATGGAGAGTATAAAACCCATGGACACTCCTCTAGCAAGAATTTTGAGGAAATAGGATGTGACCTCAGGTGGGGAGATCGAGGCCACTATTCATAGGAATCTTGTGGGTTCACTTGTGTATTTAGTGAACACATGACCATACATGTGTTACGCGGTTAACCAACGTCGTAAAGTAATGGTTAATCCAACCAAAATATATTGGAATGTGTCTAAACATGTGTCGAGATACCTTAGAGGCAATACTCAGTATGGTATTTGATACAAATGGACATAGGGAGTGAAGCTTTAAGGCTTCATAGATGAAGATTGGGTGGGTATTCCATTAGATTAGAAGAGCACTTTAGGAGTACTCTTCATTATTGGGTCAACAATGGTTTCTTGTTACAGTAGGAAGTAGAGATAAATTGAACTCAGTTCAACAGAGGTAGAGTACATGGTTACTAATCAAGAAGCTTGTGAAGAAATCTACATGAGGGATATTCTCGTTGGGTTATTTGGTCAGATGATGGATCCTACTGTGATTTACTGTGAAAATCAAAGTTTTATCAAAATATTTGAAAATCTAGTTTTTCATGATCATTCCAAGCATATCGACATCCGGTATCACCATCTACAAGATTGTGTGCAGAGGTAGATTATGTTGTTGGAGTACATTCCTATAGAGGAACAAGATGTTGATATTTTGACAAAAGCATTGTCAAGAGGAAAATTTGAGTTTCATATAGACAGGATTGGGGTATCTAATAATCCCTTTCTTGTTGAGAGGGAGTGTTGAAATTGGAAATAAGAAAATCCTAATTTAATTTTCCCTTGAACTAAATTATGAGAAAATTGTAATTCCACATCACAAGACAACAAGAATGTGTTAAATAAGTTATAAAGACTTATTTGGCTCAGTTAATTCAATTTGAGGGCCTAACTTGATCCATGTAGAGTGGTACCTACTTTTTAGGAGCCTAGGTTGAGTTTAATTTTAGTTGTAATAATTTAATTCAGTAAAATTCGGTTAAATTGAGTTAAACTAGTTCCAACTGTTGGAGCAACTAGTGGGAGGTCTAGTAGTGGGGTTCGTACTCATTGATCAACCAGTTAATTGATAAATAAACCATAATTAACTCATGCATGTGTGATATATGAGTTATCCAGTTGAGATTAGAGTTCAAGGGCGGTGCGCTATGAGTTGTATAATTATCTAAGTTGTATAGGTGGTGCATGTATTCAGAGAAAGGCATATAAGGATTGCACAGTTATGGATGAGGAATTTCCCTCAATTATAGGGGATGATTCCCAAGGAAAAAACACAATGAAATATGATCTTGGGCATGCAATAAATTTGTTAATTATTGACCAGAGAAAGCTTTTAAAGCAGTGAGATAGATTATACTTATGCAGAGTTTTTTCAGGCTTGAATGATCATTGCATTTCTTCTCTATTTCTGATTAATGCAACACTGATAGGAAGGGGTTTTGAATAGTGGCTTTCCCCTAGATATTTCCTCATGTTATTTTATTTAATAAATTCATTTCACATGTTTTTGATATTTCTTCTCCGTCATGATTTTATTTTCCGTAAATGAGTAGAGTAGATTCAAGTCTATTGTTTTAGTAAATTAAATTGGTAGTTTGAATCTACAATGAATTTCTACAAATTGGATTTGAATCATGTTGCATGGAAATCGAAACCATAAAACTGACTAAAAATAAATTTCTTTGAAAATAATACCCAAAAAATGTCATACACAAATAAAAAAACGAGGAGCAACAAATATATTTTAATATTTGGAAACCGAACATGGCTAACAAAATTTATACATATAGAAATGCCCAGGTGATTATTTAATAATGAGTGTTGGGATATATACCAAGAAATCACCAAAGATGATATCACCAACACCAAAATTCCGTACATCCTAGTGAACGTTTGAAAACAACATCGAGTAACCATGGAATTGAATGAACCAATCTTAGGATTTACGTAAACACATAAGGGCTACATGTGAATAAGAGAATAAATCAATGGACTTAGGATTTGTTTACACGTGATTATTGATGGAAATCTTGTGTTTATTTTTTGGTGTATAATCATGTCTCAATTCAAATTACATCTGGTATATTACATTGGTAATAGAGGAAATTTTAGTATTGAGGAAGTGAGCACTTAATTGGTGGTGATGGAGTGCAGGAGGGTATGCCACTTTTAACGTGGTTTTATATGAAATTAAATTATATGAAGGTTGATATATAATCCTTTATCTCCTCAAATAGTATGTCAGGGTTAATGTTTCCCCATGTAAGTGTCTTGTGTTACTTGTAAGGAATGAAACCTTTTTTTGCCCGCCGATATAATAATACATATTTCTCTTCAGTTTCCTTCCTGTAACTTTCATTTTCATTTTTCCTACCTTAATATCTATTTTTTATCAATAGGATTTTGTGCAGTGCAAGTGACACCCATGTTCGGGTTAAGACATTTTGAATATATTCACACATATATGTGTGCCATAACTATAAATAATATAGATAAATTGACAATCCTAGGTAGTGTTTTGGGAGGAACAAATCAACCTCGGACTCAAAATTACGTAAAAACATATCGAAGCTCCAACCCCTATTAACCTCCAAAACATTCCTCGTTGTTGTAATGCAATTCATTATTACTATGACTATCAAATTCTGAGCTAAATCTTTCTATGTGTATATATATATTCAAATTCTGAACTAAATATCTCTGTTTGTGTGTGTGTGTGTGTGTGTCCTTATGAATATTATCAATTATTTAAACAGAAACGTGTTCTCCTTCAACCATTTACTCATTGAGTAAACTATACTATTTTTTTTCTATGTCTTCACACCACCAACTCGCTAAACCATAATAATGTCCAATATGAATCCGTTTTACCCATTAGAGGTTTGTAAATTCAAATTCTTCATTGATCACAGTGGTAAACTATCCTGGTTAAAACATGACCTTACACCATCCTAAGACATACTTGGTTCAATTCTTTTAACCATGTCCTCATTATTTGTGCCATAGTCTTCAATTTGTTTGTCCACTATAGTAGTAAAATTCCCCATATGTACATGAACATAGTCCTAACTAAGCACCACGATGAATAAATAAAGCCTCCTAACTTGATTATTCTATACATATTATAATATTACACTCTCCTTTAGATGCACTCTTGGGTTTATTTTTCTACTATAATAGTATAATATCCCATTTGAATAATTTATTTTTTTTTAGTTCCTAAATGAATTTGAGGAGATTTCCTTTTGTATTATTTTTTAAGCATAATAACCTTCAAATGATGAATCTCACCCATCATCATCTTTGAAATCATAATCTACACAATCAAAAAAATTTATAATTATCTAAGGAGTAATTCACACTAACCTATAAAAGTGGCTTGAATCTCAGAACCTTTAGCACTAAAATGGATTATTTAGGTCATAATTGCATGGAAGCAGACTTGTACGTGTGGTTGGGGCCTCATAACTTCACTCTTTCACTATTGTGCATGCGGTTGGGGTGTTAGATCAATGAAAAATTGTTCTAGCTCAAGGATTGGTCACTTGGGATGGTTGCTCAACTCCAGAGTGATTTTTAGTCCTTATTGGATGTCAGTAAGTGTCCATTTTGTAAGCCCTAGTTCCTTAAATGGAACTTGGAGGTCAGAACATTTCATAGTAGAACTCATCCTCACATTTACTCTAGGAGCTTGTAAAATTGAGTAAATGTCAGGATGGGGGTGTTGTGTACGAAAATCCCCTCTACGGATAGATGTGATCCCTATAACCCTAGGGTGGGTCTAGCAACAAGGGAACATGATGAATTCCTAAATTCCTAGCTTATAAATGAAATATGGAATGGAACAAATATCCTACCTCAGTCCAATGATTTTTTCTTAGCACGTGGTAGTGATCCTTAGATATTTGTCTTCACGCATTGCACTATGTTGGTGATGACATCCATGCACCTGGACAATCATCAAACAAACATTGATATCATACAAACATAATCACCTACAACTATACAACTAGTCAAGGAGAGTTAGACACTTTGAATATAAATGGAAACAAATTTGGAATCAGAAACCAGTCATGTAATATTGATATATGAAAAAGAAGTTTACAACCTATGCCTTGACGTTGTATATCTCCTTTGACGGGTTTAGTCGGGAAAGTCTCAAGCATCCGTTCATCGTTTGGCTCGATGAGGCAGTGGGCTTAAACTCTGTCTCACAACAATGGACTCTTCCCTACTCTCTTCAACACACCTTATATAACTATTGACTATTCGGCTAGCTGAATCAATGTGAGGAAGAAGAATTTAGAGGAAAGGAGAAGGAGGTTTTGGATCCACATAAGGTGGAGGAGAGGTCTATCCCTTTTGGGATTTTCACATTTTTAGGAACTAATAGGCCAAAGGGAGAAACTCGATTTGATCTAGTCGAAAAAATAACCATGACTCTCCTCACGAGGCTGTTAAATCATAGAAACTTCATTTCTATTTTAAAAAACATTCCAAAAGCAGATCGATGAGGGTTCCCTTCTGAGATAGAGAAATGATGGTGCAAGGCTCAATGTTATTTTGTTCATGGGTGTGAGGAAATAACTACCTACTAGTGCCAACCCAAAACTGTAGGTTTATGGGAGTCTAATTGAGGAATTATCAACATAGATGATGTTCCTGACATGTCAAGGGGTGAAATGACATTTATGGCAATGTATGACAGTGCACAGGGGTCACTAAAATGGTCCTCCAATTTTCAAGATGGGGATTGCAGGGACTTTGGAAAAATACTGTGTAACATATGCCCCCTAAAGCATGAAGTCCGAGAGAGAGTGAGGGGTGAAATTCTTTACGAGAACATGCCCAAACCAAAAAGCTGTCGTCGGAAGACCTGAAAGATCAAGCACAACTGATATCTCTGATACATGAATATGTAGTATGGGCACAACCATCCATAATAGAGAACATGTAATAAGATCCAAGGTATGGACGCAGACATCCAATTAGAAGAGTCATGCATATAGTCATAATAAACCAAATCGCCCCGCGGCCTAGATTTATCAGACAAAACCCAGGTTCTTGCACTTTGTCTCGACCCGAACAAGTACAAATTCAAGCATGTGAATGAATGAGATAAAGTCAAACATGCAATAAAGTCACCTGATTACCAGCCAATAATGAAATATGTTAACAGGCATAAGAGAGACCACCAATAATGACAATGGTTCTCAAGGTAGTGCTAGTACAATCCACGGAATGTAAATAATGAGCTAGAGTCGAACACCCATGAAATCACTCGATCGAAGGCCAATGATGAGAACATGTCATTGAATGTGAAGAAATTTCCATCGAGGCCTGCAAGCTCTAAGGTACCAGAAGGGAGTCTCTAGATTAGCTTCC
This sequence comes from Pinus albicaulis, assembly GCA_034641835.2. Lineage (NCBI taxonomy): Eukaryota > Viridiplantae > Streptophyta > Pinopsida > Pinales > Pinaceae > Pinus > Pinus albicaulis. The sequence continues at coordinate 86,308,249 of CM076570.1, forward strand.
TAGATAATGAGATGAGTCGAAAAGAAGTGACCAGTCGAAGGAGGGTCATAATTTTTCCCACATCATTGACATGAGACAGAGGAATAATATGATAGTGAATCAGAATTTAATAGAGGATCAGGGTTTGAAAATTAAAGAAGGAAATTCCCTTGAACATATTGGTGACACGACTCTGGAATTTGGCAGTATTTGACATCAAGGGATCTCAGGTCATGGTGACAAGGCAAAGAGCAGACGAGAGGTAAAAATGGATAATCTAAAACATGGAGGAAAAATGATGAATATGGGATGTCCCCAACCCAACATGAACTGCAGACAAGTGTCATGTTCAAGAGTGACATAATGTCGACACAACTAAGAACTGATTCCATTTTCCCCCACCATTTCTAGCAAGTACCCCAATTATTTTTGGAAAAAATATTGAAGGGGATATAATATGCTTGTCATGTAAGTTTGTCCTTCAAAAAAATCCATCCTAGTACATTTTACGAGCCCTAGGAAGGAGGAACTCGGTAACGTCATGATGACGACATCCAATGTCATTTAGTTTTAACGAGTCTAACAAAGGAAAAACTCAATAGCTTTTCATGTTTAGAGATTTTGAAAAGAAGCGGAAAATAAAAATCTAGCAGTTCCCTTTTCGTAGGTAGTCTAACAGATCCGAAAAGGTAGAAAATAATATCTGAGAGAACCTCTTAGCCATGTTTGAATAAGGTATTCCTTTTTCATAAATAATCTATCCCAGCCCAAAAAAGGGGTAAACATATACTAGGAAAATGATGTTTCACATCCTTTAACGAGTTCAAAAAGACAAGAGCCTCAACAATATTTTCAATTTTTGAGTCATAAAAGAGGTGAAAGATGAGTCCAGGGGGTGAATTTTTCATGTTTTTACCGAATCTGAAAAAAAGTAAAAAATACAACTCGTTTCCTCATTGTCGTCATTTTTTAAGACCTGTTGTTGCAGAAGAAACAAACGTAAAACCCATTTTTCAAGAAAAGTAACAAAATAATCGAAAAAGGTGTCAAAATCATAATTAGGGTTTACAAAAGGTTATTAAATAATGCATATAGTAAAAAAAATTCACTTTTTACCTTTTCACCTTCTTGTGAGCTGTAATATTCCCAATTTTTAGCCTGAAGCTAAAAGGAACATTATAGTTTGCATATTTTCATTTTGTTTAATAAAATGGGTAAGGAGACACCTTAACCCCTTTTGATGGAGAAACAAAACTCCTTTTGTGAAATGAGGAATAATAAAGCAGCTGAATTGAGCACCACATGTTGTGAACAGGATTGGATCATGCTTGATCTAGTCATTTTGACCAAGTCAACTAAAACTGTCTAGATACATTGAACCTACTTGGACAACGCAGTTTTAGTGGAGGCTCCACTTGAATGAGCTAGAGGCAAGTGTGAATGGGACCCATGGTGAGAATATTTCATTTTCTTTATAAGGGGGAGATGGCAGCCCATTTTCAATATGCATTAGCTTATTATTTTCATAGGGTCTGCAAAGACTTGCATCCTCGAGCTGTTTAGCAAGGTTGTAGTGTTACTGAACCCAAGGGTGTTCTCGGTCGGGAATCTTTTCCTAATCCTTAAGGAAAGAGAGGGTTTGAGCTTAATTTCCTCATTCTGGCATTTGGCCAAGCTTATCCCTTCATCTACAACATTATTTTGTTCGGCAGAAAACGTTGTGTTGCTGGGAGCATCAACAGAGGAATTCTCAAAGTCATTCTTGGCTTGTTCTTCAGTGGAGTTCTTGCACATTATTTGGAGGAGCAGCAGAGAAGACTCCTAAGCTTTATTTTATATCTTTGGCACCAGGCCAATCATTCACCATCTCTCACAGCAAAGTCTTTGGCAGAAACTGCGTTATTTATGCAGGCAGTTGCTGGGAGAGCCATTGGAGCTTGTCAGGAGGAGTGTTTTTGAGTGAAAGGGATCACCCCTTTGCTTGAGAACATTATCAGAGGAGGCCATGAGTATTTCAGATATGCCATAGCCTCATTCTCATTTTGGTTCAGTTGCAGTGACAACTTATATGTCACATTGTACATTTTCCAGCATTTCTAGCAATCTCTCCTAGATTGGCTAGAAATCTTGTATTGGAGCCCATTCTTCTATTATTGGGAATTTATTGTATATTTCAATCATATTTCATGTATTCACACCTATAGCAGTAGCTACACTCTTAGAGACAGCGTTGTCACTTCTTTCTGGAATTTTATGCAGTTGCTGCATCTCTTGTATTTCATGTGTTAATCTTTGGAGGTTGATTCCCATTGCATGAGGGGTTTATTCCTCATGATATTTCTATACATTTTTGTTGATATATTAATTTCCATGATGGATGTAATATATTTCATCTTATGTTGCATTCATATTTTCAGATTTTAATGATTGTGTTCATATATTGATGTAAGCTCTTTCTTTGAGCATTCTTTACGGTATCTACTTTGGGGAGATATGAATAACCCAACTGGAGTCATTTCTTTGGGCTCAAATTCTGGAAGAGAATTGTTTATTGAGTTAAAAAGGGGATCCAAAAACCCTTCTAGCTTATTTTTACACTTCCTCCCTTATACAACATCCTTGAGGACCATATTGCAGAAATTCCCGAAAAAGGAATATTACAGTGCTATCAAAGCATCAATCTTGGCTCAGCCTGTACAACCCAAGATAGTATTCCATTAGAAGGAGAAGCTCCTCATTTAGAAGAGGAGATGTATAGAAAAATAGGAATGATGGAAGAGGAGTTGCCCCTTCTTCTTTTCCAGACCATGGAGGGTATCATTGAAGATCTTGAGGAGAAATAAAGGGAAAAATGGAAAGGTTTTCTAAGAGGGTTTGTGGATGATGCAAACCCTAGATATTATGATGGGTGTGAGAATTCATCCACACATGCAGATCCACAGCGCAGTCCATTGCCCACTTGCATTGCTGGAAGGATGGAGGAAGTAGATGAGGCCATTGGAGCAGCAGCGCTACAACTCAAAGGTATGGCTCATGATTGTTGGTTTGAAAATTCTATTACATATTGTCATGCAAATTTATATGATGAATTCGCTAAAGGTTTGGTGAGGAAGCTTGATGGAATTCAATGTGAATCATCCTATATCATAACTTCAAACACTTTGCATGCATTGGGTGGAACCATAAAACCAACTCCATTCCTTACTTCCGAAGGGGATGAAAACATGTATAATGGCTTGCCAAGGGCAAGATACCCATTGTATGAAGGTCCCTCTTCCATTTGTGAAGTCACGGAGGTACTTCCTTCAAGAGATGACCAAGATCTAGGCTCACTCCTTGATGATGAGGTAATCTCACTTACTGATGGAGAGGATGAGCATGCGAGATCTAACAGCTCTGTCATACTGGGAGGAGATCCATCACCACATGGAGGTGAAAGGGGAGCCATTGCTTCCATGGAAGGAGTCCTTGTTTCTATGCAAGGGATTCCAAGTATGTTAACATGTGGGAACCAAAGCACAATTCCAGAGCCATTTGCAGCAGTTTTTGAGGATTGTGAGATGGAGGAGGAAGAGAAGGATCAGCATCAAGGGTTCATACAACCCTATCTATTCAGGAAAGTCTTTGCACAAGAGAAGGAGACTGTATAGCACAGTGGAGAGAGGGACAAATCAGTCCTTTTATACATACAGTCCACTTCTGATCTTGATGTCTCACTATATGAAGGCATTCCACCTGTAAGTGTTGGACGGATAAGTCATTCTTGTGGACAAGACATACCTCTCAAGTGTCCTACGGATAGCTAGCAACAAACAGACAACTAAATATATCTTTCTCTAGATATATTGTGATTCATAATTAAATGCTATAAAATTTTAACGATCCTACCTTTGATCCAATGCTTGTTTGTAGTATTAATCCTTTAATCGCCTGAAAGAGTTTCCTTCGAAGATCTGCAATCACCAACAAGAAAACATCAAATAGCACCTCCATAGCATATATTCATAAATCATATCTATTATGGTGATCAAGGAATCCATAAAATAAACCAATTAATTGACAGCTTATTGAGAAAAATGGACTTATTTGTATTAACTTAAATAATAAGAGCCTTACAACCGTGTCTACCTTGATGTCATACAGGCCTTCCTGGGGTCTGGAACAAGCGTTTCCTTTACTCTGACAAGCCTTGAACTCTTCCAACCAAGATACATACAGGTATTTAATCTTCCCACATAAAATCTTAGCTAAAAGGGTCTAAGTTTCAATAGCATTTCACCTCTAACAATACTAAAAACTTCAATCCATCAATTGTAAACCCTTTGAGGCTGCCCTATGCCTATTTTTATAGTGAAAGAGAGGAAGTTACAGCTCCATACAAGAAGGGATAGAATCCTCCTCCAAAGGGATTAGTTCCTTACATCAAGGGGTTAGCTACTTAATGGATGGGATGCATGAACTTGAAAGGAGCGGACTTTCCACCACAGGAGTGTTTCTAGAAGCTTCCAAAAATGACTTAAACTGAGCTTCTAGATTTTACTTGTGCCTTTTCTTATATTTTTCATGGGTCCGCACCTTTAATAAACATAAAGTGTTTTTATCTCCGCATGATTTAGAGCTATAAAGTGCGGCACTGCAAGCAATACTAAGAGAAAGTGTGGTCCAAGAGTTTTAAGATGTTTATGAGCTTTTCTCTTAATTTCAAGGCTTGAATTTAGGAACTTTTATATTGTAGACTTCTAAGGGAGTACTAAAATGTCATGGTGACAAATTTCAGTGTAACGAATTTCCCCCTAAAGTGTGAAGTCTGAGAGTATTCGAAGAGTGATGTGCTTTATCATTTCAAGGATTAGCTTGTGGACACCCCATTCGGAACCCTGTAAAAACATTCAATACAACACACACACACACACATATATATATATCATCGCTGACGTAGGCATTCGCATACTCAGATAAAAACTAACTAAACTTGTTCTGATACAGAAATGATTTTAATATTACATCAATAGTGTAGACACAGCATGGGCGCAACCATATGTAATGAATAGTCTACTGCATAATGAATAATAAAACTCCTTGCAGCCTGGATGGTGGAAACTAGATCCAGGGTCTTGATTTCTGATTCCCGAACTAGTATGATTCTATCCATGTGATTAAATGTGTTGAATTCGAACATGGTAGAAACCACTTGATTACCAATCAATGATGTGAACTGTTAACAAGTGTGAGAGAAACCACCAATAATGACAATGGCTCTCAAAGTACTCAGTACAATCCACGAAATATGAATAAGTGATCTGAAGTCAAACATTTCACGGAATCGTTCGATCGAAGGTCAATGATGCAACCTATCATCGAAGGTGAGAAACCTACCATTAAGGCATGTAGATTTCAAGGTATCGACGGATTCTAGATCAACTTCCTAGATGATGAGTTGTCGTCGATAGAAAGTGATCCGTCATAAGAAGGCTCACGACATGAAACCATAGATCAAGTTTTGAAGAAATTTTTTGCAAGGACTGACTCAGGGATGGTCAACGTGAATGGAGACAAGTGTTTGCAGATGAATGGTTTGTTTGAATGTCCTCTTGAACAAATAATGACACTGCAGATGGTTTGGTAACAGTTTCCCTAAGCTAATACCTAGAAACCAGTTGAAGACCTTCAATCTGGTTTGATTAACTGACAGGCAAAGGATTTCCCAACCCATGTGGAAGTGCGATAGAAAGTGTCAGGTTCAAGAGTGGTATAATTCTTTTACAAATCAAAGTGTAACAAATGAATATGTTTTCTCTCTTTTCCCCCACCATTTCTGGCAAGTACCTCTTTATTTTTGACAAGCTTGAGGAGCATAACATTTGCTTGTTTATAAGCTCATCCTTCGGATGAGTCCAACTTAGTTTAAAATCGAACCCTAAGAAGGAGTGATTCATTCCTATTTGTAATTGACAAGTCCTTTAATGTTAAATTTTAATGAGTCCAGTATAGGAGAAACTCGGTGTTTTTCATTTTTAGGGGGTCAGAAGAAAAAACTTAAGAAAACTCCATGGGTGTAATTTTTCGTAATTTTAGTTTCTCGGGACCGAAAAAGGATAAAATAATGTGGGAGAGAAATATATTTACCATGATTAGTCAACATATACCTTTTTCGTAAATAGTCCATTTCAGTCCGGAAAAGGGGTAAACTTATACTGAAGGGACGACTGTTCATTTCCTTTAACGAGTTTGAATAGTCAAGTACTTAGCAATATTTTCATTTTTAGCGAGTCTGAAAAGGGCTTAAAAGAGGACTCCATGGTTTCTCTTTTTTGTACTTTTTAAAGAGCCCGAAAAAGTGATAAAAGTTTACTCTTCGTCAAAAATGACCATTTTTCCTGAAAAATCCGTTATTCTACACAAAAAATCGAAAAATTAAACATACTTGTTTCAATAATAAAAAATATTTTGAAAAAATCACTTTTTAAAATGAAAAATAAACAAATTTAAATTTCATTTATTCAAAAAAACTTATAAAAAGGAGTTTTTCAAGTTCATTTTCACCGTTTGAGTTTGGAGTGAAGATTTTAGAGCTTTTGGCAAAAAACGCTTTGGAGAAGATTCTGGGCAAACCAACTGTCGGAATCAAAAACCGTCTGTTTCAGGTAATCCACAACCTCTTGCTCTTGCTTTTCATTCGTTCAATTTTTTAAATTAGGTTTAAAATTTCATTTTTGGGAGGAAAATAGGTTGAAAAATCCACCCTAGGGGGTCTGCATGTAAGACATTGGGTACCTGTGGACCCCTACATTTTTCTACAAAGGAAAATGTCGAGGCCCCACACTTTTAACATAGGGCCCGTGCGGAGCTATGCACTGTCCCTGAGCGTAAAGTGCAGGGGTGCCGTAATGAATTTAAAAACATATTTTATTACTAATTTACCCAAATTTGTTGCTTTAAAATGATTCTAATTCTTCATTTTACTTGTTTTAGGATATCTACAACGCTCATTTGGCGAGAACGGGAACATGAGGAGGTAGAAGAAGCAACAATGATTCATCAACTTACTTTGCAAGTTTTAAGGGCATGTGAGATTTTCAAATTTTGGGCTATCAGTGGCATGAGAGCTCAAGTGGATCTTCTTACTTGGCTGGTAAGTAAATGTGATGTTCAGGACCAGTGTTTCATGATCGGAGTTCACCGGCTCGAGATTGAGCTGGAAGACATATATTTCTTGACTGGTTTATCTAGGAGAGGTGAACCACTATCTCTATTTAGCACTAGGCCAGGTGGCCAGTCTGTTGCCAGCCTGCAATTAGAGTTCTGTAATGATGAAGCCAATCCCAAAGACAAACAGATTGACATTAAAACTACCATCTATCCCGAGCTAAAAGTGATTTCTTTTACCATTGTCAAGTTGTGCAGAAGTGCAGCTTTGCATGTAGCCACTAGATCTCAGATGCACATCACGGTAGATTGTTTCTAAGGCACCATATTCAACTGGTGTGAGGCAGTGTTGGAAAATGTGAAATGCCAACTTACCAGAGAAAATAATGGGAAGTTAAAAAACTACAGATATGGGTCCATCTTCATCACCTTTGCTCTAGAGAGGATCCGTATGTTAGCCCCGCAACATATTCATGTTGATGTTGGTTGACCTCGAGAGCCTAGGATGGTTCGTTGGGTTGCTTTGATGGCCCACCACAGCGATTGTGTGGAGATTTTTCATTTTCCCTCGACTTATTTTCGTTGGCTAGAACGCCAAATTTTGTGATAGAGGATTTTCCTTATGCTATCATGGATTTTTGTGGCAACCAAGACATGCCCCTTCCTCCAGGAGCTGAGTGGGATGATTCAGGTAAAAAATCTCTTTTGACATGTTCTAATTTCTAATTTTTATTTTATTTTTAAATCTTCCAAAACTGATAACAAAAATTTCAAATGCAGATGTGGGTTTGAGTCAACCAGCTATTCTCCCCCCCTTTGACCGGAGGCAAAGGGATGCAGCAGCAACACCACCACCCCCACAGGATCAAACTGCAGAGATCCAGACTGATTTAGAGCACCATTTGGAGAGGCTCACTATGGATATTCCTAAGACCACCATAGATGATATCCCACTCCATCTACAGAGATATGTCATTGGTGTTCCTGGACCATTCAGGAGGTTTTTTACTAGGGTGGCACGAGCAGTAGTGTATTATCGTGATCATCACCATGGATAGTGGATGATTGACTTGTAGACTCATTTTTTGTATCACTTTTTTCCTATCATAAGGCGTTTTGAGCCATTTGATGGGGTAGGCGGGGTGTAAAATTCTCTAAATCGAAGATCATGAGGTTAGAATCTTGGAGATCTACAACTCCTAAGGCTGACAAAAGTAATTTTCTTTGGGTTAGGCATGATTGCAATACTTCCAAAGTCGACATTGCTGAAGGTGAAATTGCCAAATCTTCAACAATATTATAATTCTGAGTAGCTCTCGCATGTGTATTGAAAGATGATTTATGAAGTACACCTTTTGTAGGCGGTTTAATCACCAATTCATGATTTTGTTTCTCAATCTATAATGGATCAGAAACTGAGGGAGATGTAGTTGATGCAAAATTGGATGTTTCTGCTTCTTTACCAATATTTTTACTACCATAATCTTGTGATCATGTCGCAAACATTAAGATATCCTCAACCGTATTGGAGGAAGATCCAACCATGTTACTATCTTGAGTGGGAAATGGATCCTTCAAGACAACATGTATAGGAAAACCCTTAATGAATTTTGATACCTCGGCTCTATGTGGGCACTCTTTTGTAAAATGATCCTGGTCACAGATGAGACAAGGATATCGAGGTTTGCGTTTTTCGTCAGTTGGTTCAGTTGTATCGTTTTTCTCTTTTGAAATTTTTTTCTTTTTATTCTTAGCTTTCTTCTTACCCCCAGTTTTAGATTTGGTTGTAGATGACTCTACAATGTGAATATCGGCGGAAGCTTCTTGGGAAGAATCTCCTTTGGTGAATCGGGTAAAATGATAATAGGAGAAGTGGTCTTGGAAGACTTCTTCTTACTTTTACTAGTAATAACAAAACCAATTACACCATCAACAACATGAGAGCCAGAAGGAGTTGCAGTTAATTTACCAGGTCTTGGTAAATCAAGGATTTTATCATACAGAGTACCTGACTGAGTATATACAGGGTCAAGGTACTGAGCTTGAGCAATGGATTTCTCTTCCGTAACAACGCCTCCTTTGGCCACATATTCAGTAATTTTGGGCAATAATGATTTAATAAACCATTCAGCCAAAATTTGATCAGGAATAAAGACTTTCACTAAATGCCTTCTACGTCTCCACTCATGAATATGATCAGATATGTATGTAGACGTAGACTATTTTAATGAAGTCAACAATTCTATGTCGTTGTCGTATCTGACAGGCAACTGAAAATGGGTTAATAAAGCAGTAGCTAGCACGTTAAAATTATTTAAAGAGCCGTGTGGTAACTCAATGTACCATTTGGAAGCTAGACCAATGAGAGTTATCTGAAAAAGACGTAATTGAATCGAATCATCGACTAGTGAATTGGATGCACACTAGAGGTGACAAGTCATAACGTTATTAGATGGGTCCTTTCCTGACTTACCTTCAAATTTTGGAATATCACTGGGCAAATTGTTAGGCATCGGCGGCCAATATGGAAGATAAAAAATGGGATCGTTCGTAAGGCGTGATAGATCCAGTAAATATAAAGTTGCTATGAATGGTAACCGATGGCTAGGGTCTTGATAACCTTGTGTGATCAAACCAGTGCCAAGAGGAGGATATCCAGGATACCCTGGAATTGGATGTCCATTTTGAATCATGAAACCTCCTGGGTAACCAGGATTAACTGGACCATACTAGGGTTGTTGAGGTATTTGATAAGTATACCCATGGTACAGCTGATACTGATATGCTAGATTTTGTGTAGTTTGACCAAATTGATATTGTCCCTGGTACAATTGATAAGTAAACTGTAGTTGACTAGAAACAATCGTACTGGTACCAGCTTGTCCCGTAGGCATCTGGACCATAGTCTAAATTGTAGGTCTCGACTGTGGCACAAAGGCTTGAGGAATTTGCACTGATGCAGGGATAGAAGAAACCAGAGTTATCGATACTCCAGTAACAGGTGTTGTAGGTTGAACAAAAGTTGCAGTAGCTGTAGCAGTTTGAGGCGGAGTCTGAGGTGTACTAGGCCCAGGATGCTTAACAGAACCAGGTGCAGAGACTTGAATTGTAGGCTGGACAGGTTGCTGGGTTGGACCAGAAACCAAAGGCTATCCAGGTTGATTAGGTAATTGCACATTATTTTGCATAGTTTGTTGAATTTGGGATGGATTCCAAACCATTTTCATTCTAGGGTATTGACCTCTAGAAGTTTGTGCATATGAAGGACCGTAGCCTAGTTGAATGTAGAGTTGGTAATTAAGTGGTAAATTTCCATCTCCTTGTAAAAATGATTGACCAGAAGGTGGTTGGAAACCTTGAGTTGGGTACTGACCTTGAGGTTGATAACCTTGAGGCACGTACTGAATCTGGGGTTGATAAGGACCCTGAGGAATATACTGAGTCTGGGGTTGACCTTGGGGTATGTACTGTCCTTGAGGTTGATAACCTTGAGGTATGTACTATCCTTGAGGTTGTTCTCCAGGTAAATAATATTTTCCCACAGTTTGTCCTGGTAGAAAATTACCTTGAGGTTGCCCTCCAGGCGATAACTGACTACCTTGAGGTTGAGGATTTGGAATATTACCAGACATCATAAAAATTTTCTCTACGTTCAACGTTTTAGTTTTAGCTCCATTAATACCAGATGATAACACTTGTTCAGTTGGTCGAGGATTTGCTTTTGAGAAAGTACCAGAGAGTGACTGGTACCCCGAAGGAACAGAAGGACCACCGTATAAAAAAATTTCCGTTGATTGGAAAAACATAGATGACTCACCTGACATAATTGATGAAGGATAGTAACCTCTTGGTGTAGGATGAAAAGGAATTTGGGGTGGTGAAAAACTAAGACCTAGGTTTTCTAGAAAATCTGTCAATTATAAATACCAAGCGTCACTTCTAAAAGGACTACAGAATATTGATTCACGCTCCCTAAGATTCAAAGTCTGTTGGGTTTCGGGAAGAGTTACGTCTTCATCTGGACCGAAAAATTCTTCAATAGATATGAGGTCGGAAGGAATATTTTCATTAATGATATGTCTTACCCTAGGTGAAATAGGATCACTAGAAGTCAGAGTAACAAATCCTAAAGATGGTTCCAATACAGCAGGTTCTGTGTCAGACTCAGAAATTTCAAGTTCTTCAGCTAATTCACTGGAAGGAGAAATACTACCAGTAACTTTGAAAACTGAAATTGGCTCTTGAATATGCTCTGTTGTTTGTAATTGATAATCAGGATGAACAACTATAGATGACTCTCCCGCTTTTGTTGATCTAATTCTACTGTCACTAGGCGATACTAGAGCTCGCAGCCCTTCAAGTTGGCTTGGTGTATACTCAGGCGGCTTCCCCTGGAGTCTACGCGATTGTCTTGGTAATTAAGCCACGATTAAAAATTATTAATCACATGCAATCAAATAAAATTTCAATGAAAAATCCTAGAGTCTCTAAGGAAACAAACTAATTTATCACACGCCTAAAAATCTAGGAGATCAAACCACACAAAAACAGTAGCTTCCCACACTAAAAAAACTAGTTGGTGATGAAATCCAACATCGTAGTATTTAATGTAGAAAGGGTGGTTGGAAAAGTTACCCCGAAAACCTGCTTAATGAAATAGACTGGTGCAAGTTTCTCCACTTAAACCATCTTGAGTGAACATAACCCTCCAGAGAGTCTAAGTGAGTCTAGTTGACGTCTACTCTAGGTACAGTGGGATATTTCCTCCACCGTCACCTTAAGAAAAAAACCGTAAGATTATGGTCACTATGGTTACCAATAGAAACTAATATACCTGGGGGAATAGTCTACGGTCCGACATACGCGCAAGGGTAGAGTAACAAAACTCAATCTCCTTGAAGGTTCCTTGACATAATCCAAGGTATACTGACAAGTGACCCCAGGCTCCTCGACAATGGTCTATCCAAGGTTTACCGTTGTTAATACGTGCATATCTTCTATCGTTCCCAATGAGATAGAATTGATTATCCCACTGGTTCAGATATGACCTCATGCTTGACTCTTTTAAGAGGAGCTTCCCAGAGCATACAAGCAACTATTGGATTTTTTTCTTACCACAAGATCAACTAATTTTTTGTTTTAATTGTCTTGGAGAGTTAATTACTCCCAACTCCAAGACACTAGCCTAAGCTATATTGGTGAAAAGATCCCTAGAAATATAATAATTACTAGATTTATTATAATTTAAGCATTGATTTTAAAAAGCTGTTTCTTAGGACAATAGGTGTGAAAGTGAAACTGATGATATGTAGTGAATCTAATCAAAACACATTATAAATGCATCTATTATGAGAAACAATCCATTTTCTTTCAATGAATTCTATCCAAAGGAAGATTTGAGAAATGAAATCTTTTATAAACAAATCTTTCCTTCAAACAAGAATAAATGAAAAGAAATATAATTTCAATGAGAACTCAAAATGATCTATTGCTCAACAAGAAATCCCTTTTATTCAAGATCGAAACTACAAACCAAGTTTTTCTTCAAAAGAACACTATAATTTCTAGAAATAACACTCAAAGCTAAAAAACACTATTTTGAGATCTAAAAACTCTAAGACTAAATATGAATTAAAACTTCAAATATTTTGAGGATGTCTTACTGAACTTGTTATCTAACTAAGAAATTCTTTCCTTGGATCAACAAGAACTCAAAAACCATCCAATTTTGGTTTTTTTTTAAAGTGAAATTCCAAACTTATGAACAAAACTTTTTTAAAGACTTGCAAATGAGAAAAATGGGATCTAAATCTCATAAAAAAATTTCTGCTATGATGTCAGACTCAGCAAGAAAAAAAGGAAATACTAGTGATCTAAAGGTATACCAGAGTTTCTAATCTTTGAGCGGGATATAAGACAAAGAAAAAATCATTATACCATGCAGATCTTTCAAAAAATCATTCAAAACTAAAAATGTTGAAATAAACTCTCAACCAAGGCTTTCTGACAGAAGATACAGGTTTGGGTATCCACTAAGAATCTAACAAAATAATCTAGAAAATATGATTTTAAGATTTTTCAAAAAAAAATTACAGGGTCTGTAGGATTCAGTGCAAACCAGTGTAGTCCCGCACTGTGGGTATAGGAAAAGTGCGGAATTTCCCGCACTGTCTCTAAAGGAAAAGAGTGGACACAAGAAAACTAAATAAAAAATAAAAAACTCTCAATCATTTCTCAGGGATTCTACAGGGATAAACTACCCAAGCCAGTATCAATCAATTAAACTTAGAAAAAATAAATTTACGAGTCAAAAATAAAAGAAATAAAAGTTCAAGATTCATCCCCAGTGGAGTCACCATTTTGTTGGATGGATAAGTCATTCTTGTGGACAAGACATACCTCCCAAGTTTCCTACGGACATCTAGCAACAAACAGACAACTAAATCTATCTTTCTCTAGATATATTGCGATTCATAATTAAATGCTAGAAAAGTTTAACAATCCTACCTTTGATCCAACGCTTGCTTGTAGTAGTAATCCTTCAGTTGCCAGAAAGATTTGCCTTCGAAGATCTACAATCACCAACAATCAAACATAAAATAGCATCGGCATAGCATATATTCATAAATCATATCTATTATGGTGATCGAGGAATCCATAAAATAAACCAATCAATTGACAGCTTATTGATAAAAACAGACTTATTTGTATTAAATTAAATAAGAAGAACCTTACAACCGTGTTCGCCTTGATGTCATACAGGCCTTCCTAGGGTCCGAAACAGGTGTTTCCTTTAATCTGACAAGCCTTGAACTCTTCCAACTGAGATACATACAAGTATGTAATCTTCCTACATAAAATCTCAGCTAAAAGGGTTTGAGTTTCCACAACATTTCACCTCTAACAATACTAAAAACTTCAATCCATCAATTATAACCCTTTGAGGCTATCCTATACCTCTTTTTATAGTGAAAGAGAGGAAGTTACAGCTCCATAAAAGAAGGGATAGAATCCTCCTTCAAAGGGATTAGTTCCTTACATCAAGGGGTTATCTCCTTAACGGATGGAATGCATGAACTTGAAAGGAGCGGACTTTCCATCGCAGGAATGTTTCTAGAAGCTTCCAAAAATGACTTAAACTGAGCTTCTAGATTTTACTTGTGCCTTTTATTATCTTTTACAGGGGTCCGCACCTTTAATAAACATAAAATGCATTTAGCTCCACATGATTTAGAGCTATAAAGTGTGGCACCGTAGGAAATACTAAGAGAAAGTGCGGTCCAAGATTTTTAAGAATTTTATGAGCTTTTCTCTTAATTTAAAGGCTTGACTTTAGGAACTTTGATATTGTATACTTCTAAGGGAGTAGTAAAATGTCATGGTGACAAATTTCAATGTAACAGGAAGGCCACCTGATCTAGCATTGATGAGGGTCATCTTGTCACTTAGTTCACCACTATTGGATTTCAGAGAGGTGGAGGCAATGGAGGAGTCCACCACAGTGTAGAGAGTTTGGGATAAACTCAAGGAGGAGGGAGGCACTCTCTCATTTTCAGTATCACCCACTCTCATCAGTTCTACTACACTGATAGAGTTTGCTACAGGGATGGAGGATGGCATCTTCATGTTGCAGGATGACTGCTCCACAGAATTGATGGAGAAGAGGGTACTTCCTTTGATGGAGGACTCTTTCATACATAGAAGTGGATGGAGGCCACTCATGCTTACTTTGACCTAGCTTGGGAGATTCCTTTTGGATGACCGCTTCTCATGGGAGGCCAACTTCCAAAGGACACCATCATTATTTAAGCATGAGCAGTTGCATGATGGACATGGCAAAATTTTGGAGGATGAATTTGGCATGGGGGATGTCAAAGTAGTAGGAAAAAACATGAGGGGAGCTTCACATGCTAGATCACCAGCACTGTCTATGAGGAGGATTGATCCGTGTTGGAGGTCTCCACTTTTGGTAGGGTACTCCCAGGATCTAGGTGCATGCATGATATTGGATGACCCAGATGGAGATGACAGGTACATGGTGGATGATATGGTCATATATTATTATGACAGAGTCTTCTTGACTACGACTTCTAGTCTCAAGGAGGGACTATTATATGCAACACATGAGGACCTTCTAGCTATGCACTTTGATGCATATTTTGCTGTGCTAGAGGATCTCATTTGGGAGGGCATTACACATGATCTATATCACCATATGGACAGATGCATAGCCCGGATGATTTTGGAGATTTTGGCATAACCATTTCCCTACTCATTAGAGGTGAGGGAGAGCATTTAGATGAGCCATTTTAGCTCAAGGACCGGAGTACATGGTAAAGGAGGTATATACTATCATTTTGATTTAAATTTCTTTACTTTATATGAGCAGCTTGATGATATAAGGATGATCACATATCCTTATGCTCCTTATTATGATGTACTTGTGGCCCATTGCAACAATGGGAGGGGCTATTTTCATGATGGCTTGTGGGGGAAGCCACATGCTTCTTGGTGTGCACCATTGGTACCAATTTGTATTTTCATGTTTCCATTTTATGAGATATTTGTGGCAGAAAAAAAGTGGCTTGGAAAGAACTTGTTGTTTTTAGTTTTGATGTAGGTAAGAGGTGCACTGTGTTGGTCCCATAAGTGGAGCAGTGACCCACTCTCTAGTTGTCTTATGACAGCTTGTTTTTATTGCATGTTGCCTCCTTGTATTGCTGATGTTTATACATTCACAAGGGGAAATATTCTGAGAGTATTTTATGTTTTGGGAAAGCCCATTGGGATCATGAATCTCCCCATTGTACATGCCTTTTATTGCAAGAGACACAATGGGCAAACCATGATTTCCACATTGCTACTTTTCTCTTCTTGTGGGAAAAACCACTTGGAGAACTTGAGGAGGCATTTCATGGCTGATTTTATTGATGGGAAAGCTTGGAAAATTCTTGGAAGCCATACCATTTCATCCCAAAGAAAGAGGCAGCCCCATATGTACCACAAATTGAGGGAGAAACACCTTGGGAATCAAAAGCCCAACTCTCCATTCAGCCCCAACACATTGCATATACCAGGGGTTGAGATTTATATTTGGATGATAGCATGGATGAGAGGATCATAATTGGGGATACATTTTTCCCATGAATATCATCACTCCTACCTTGAGGAGGCCATAGCACAGCAAGAAAGTTTCCACCTACACCTTCTATCTTTTGATGTTGAGCACCATTCTGGTTTGCATACTTGGGAGGAAGCATTGGAGGAAAAATTTATTGTAGCATATCCTGAGAAGTGGTCGAGATTTTTGATGAGGGGGCCACAAGAGAAGAAGGGGGAGAAATTTTGTCTCTCTATGCAGTTGCTTGAGGACAAGAAACATGTGGGAGGGGAGGATTGTAATGTTCCCAATTTTTAGCCTTAAGTTAAAAGGAACATTGTAGTTTGCATATTTTCATTTTGTTTAATAAAATGGGTAAGGAGACACCTTAACCCCTTTTCATGGAGAAATAACACTTCTCGTGTGAAAGGAGGAATAATAAAGTAGCTGAATTGAGCACCACATGGTGTGAATAGGATTGGATCATGCTTGATCTAGTCATTTTGACCAAGTCAACTAAAACTGTCTAGATACATTGTACCTACTTGGACAGTGCATTTTTAGTGGAGGCTCCACTTACATGAGCTAGAGGCAAGTGTGAATGGGACCCATGGTTAGAAGAGTTCCTTTGCTTTATAAGGAGGAGATGGCAGCCCATTTTCAATATGCATTAGCTTATTATTCTCATAGGGTCTGCAAAGACTTGCATCCCTGGGCTGTTTACCAGGGTTGTAGTGTTCTTGAACCCAAGGGTGTTCCCAGTCAGGAATCCCTTCCTCATCCTCAAGGAAGGAGAGGGTTTGAGATTAATTTCCTCATTCTAGCATTTGGCCAAGTTTATCCATTCAGCTATAAAGTTATTTTGTTGGGCAGAAAATGTTGTGTTTCTAGGAGCAGCAACAAAGGAACTCTCAAAGTCATTCTTGGCTTGTTCTTCGATGGAGTTCTTGCAAATTATTTGGAGGAGAAGTAGAGGAGACTCCCAGGATTTATTTCAGATATTTGGCACCAATCCAATCATTCACCATCTCTCATAGCGTAGTATTGGGTAGAAACTGCGTTATTTATGCAGGCAGTTGCTGGGAAAGCCATTGGAGCTTGTCAGGATGAGTGTTTTTGAGTGAAAGGGATCAACCCTTTTCTTGAGAAAATTATCAAAGGAGGGCATGAGTATTTCAGATCTGCAATAGCCTCATTCTCATTTTGGTTCAGTTGCAGTGACAACTTATTTGTCACATTGTACATTTTCCAGCATTTCTAGCAATCTCTCCTAGATTGGCTAGAAATCTTGTATTGGAGCCCATTCTTCTATTCTTGGGAATTTATTGTATATTTCAGTCATATTTCATGTATGCACAACTATAGCAGCAACTACACTCCTAGAGATAGAACTATCACTACTTTCCGGCATTTTATTCAGTTGTTGCATCTCTTGTATTTCATGTGTTAATATTTGGAGGTTGATTCCCATTGCATGAGGGGTTTATTCCTCGTGATATTTTTGTACATTAACGCTGATATATTAATGTACATGATGGCTGTAATATATTTCATCTTATGTTGCATTCATATTTTCAGATTTTAATGATTATGTTCATATATTGTTTTAAGCTCTCTTTGAGACTTCTTTACGGGATCTAGTTTGGGGAGATCTGAATAACCCAACTGGAGTCATTTATTTGGGCTCAACTTCTTGAAGAGAAGTGTTTAGCGAGTTAATAAGGGGATCCAAGCCCCCTTCCAACTTATTTTTACACGACCTCCCTTATACAGCGTCCTTGAGGACCATATTGCAGAAATTCCCCAAAAAAGGAACATTACATGAGCATTTTTGCCATTTTTTACTCTGAACTTGTGGAGCTAACAGTAGGTAATCCAGGAGTTCATTTGCGAATCCGTTTTTTCCAGGTATGAGCTTTGATATTCTTCTAAATTTTAAGCTATTTTTCATTATCTTCTTTCAATATTTGAGACACTTTTGGAGAGGTTTTGTAAAAAATTGGCCACGACAGTCGACACGGGCATGGAGTCGCGCACAATCCCAAAAATTTTGAACAGGGAGGTGCCCTTTGGCACTGCTGTTTGCAAAACAACGGCACCAAATTATGTGCCCAATGTTTTAAGTTTTGTCTCCTAATATGGCCAACGAAAATTATTCCAAATTTTACCTAGAGGCTAACAAAACCTTATTTGTTGGTTTTTATATAAAAATCAGTGGCTAAGATGGTCATAGAGTGGAAAGAACGATAACATGGGGAAGAGGATGAATAGGCTATGGGAAATGATGCATGTATAGATGCCTTAGGAAACTTTGGGCTCCTAAAATTCTTCTTGAACCTATGTTTGAGAGCTCGGCTAGAGCTGATATAGTACTTAATTAGTGTGTGGGACACTAATTGGGAAAGATTCATGATTCATGACCAAGAGCTGGAGATAGAATTCTCTGACATTTACTTCATTACTGGATTTTCGTGGATGGGAGAAAATTTTTCGCTGATAGGTACACGGGCCCTTAGAGAGAGCATAGGCATGTTGATAGACAAAGTCTGTCCTGGAGCAAAGAAAGGATCTAAGAGTGGAAAATTACACATTCAGATAAGGCCTGACTTGGCATTGAGGGTAGTGCTACATAATATAACTCAGGCTGTCGGATCTCAGGCTTCCCATGAAGCTTAAAAGACACAGCTTCAACTTTCCATAGACTGCATGGCTCCAACCATCTTCAACTCCGCAGAAGCAGTGACAGTCAACTTAAAACATCAGTTAACCAAATGAAAAAATGGTAAGGTGAAACAGTTTTGATACGAGTCCATCTTGATACCGTTCATCCTGGAATGGTTGTCAATATTCCAGTGCTATGAGGTGGTAGTACCTATGCCACCATCACGAGATCCACGAATGGTCCGTTGGGTAGAGTTGATGCCTCGATCGAGAGGTGGTAAACACATGTCGTTGAGACCAGAAATATTTGACTAGCTACGTTGACAAATCTTCGTTGTAGAGGACTAGCCATAGACCAGTACCGATTTCAGGGGTGATCTGGACCTTCCACTCCCTGAAGGAGATCAATGGGATGAGGATTTAGGTAAAAACTCATTTTTTGTTTTTATGAGTATTATGATTTATATATATATATATATGTGTTCTGATATTCATTCATGTGTTACATATGTTGGACCAAAGAGACCTGCATGGATTTCCCCCATAGCATGGAGGGTCCCATGAGATTTCAAAGTCCCCCCTCATGGAGAGGGAGGCGAGGAATAAGAAATCATGCGCAACTTGGAGGGACTCACAAGTGGGATCCTTGACTATGTGATATTCGAGGACATTCCTCATGCTTATCATAGGCACACAACAGGAGTGTCTAACCACGTCCACCAACTACAGAGGAAGGTCATACATGTTGTAACATCCTATCATGAGCACCATGCAGATTAGATGCCTAGGTTTCATTTCTGCATATTTTTTGAGAGACATAATGTCTCAGGATGTAGCCAAAACACATATATCTTTTGAACTATCATGTACACATGGATGCAAACAATCGATATATATATATATGTGTGTGTGTGTGTGTGTGTGTGTGCTTATTTTCTTGTCTAAATGTTACTATGTAATGATGATTGCTTTTACAAATTTCACAAATGTCTATCTAATACAATATTAGATATTGCATCAGTTAACGTATTCATTCTTCTGGGAATATGTTGATATGTGATACAATCAAAATTCCTTTCTAAAAAACTAACACACAAATACATTCTTAAAATCTGAGGGTTTCTAACAGAGTAATGCCCATTGAGTTGGAGAACAACGAACTGAGAGTCTAGGTTTATAATTAATTCATAAATATCGAGGTAATGGCTTCAGTTAGGAGTTCGATGACTACATTGTATTCAGCGACATTGTTGGTTGTTCATCTGAGACAAATACCTTAAAGTTCTACCAACTCACCATTAGGATCATAAATCACCCAAGCTGCGGAGGATAAATTATGGGTACTACGGGAGGCACCATCAGTGAAACTAACATAAGGAGTAAAAAACATCTGAACAGTAAGAAAAGACATAATAAACAAGAAAACTGCTTGCAAAGCACACCAAGCCAAAAAATGTACAAAAATTAAAAACACACGTATGTACAAAAGGACATACACGAGAAACTCATGCATAATATTTTTTGAGATACATCACATTTCTAGGCTGATCAAAACAATAGCCTTCGTAACCAATAATCTCATAGGCCTCGTTCTGCAAAACATGCTTGACGATGTAGGGCCCATACCACATGGGTTCAAATTTACCTTCCCCCACGTTATCATGAGCTTGGTCATATAAGAGGACTATGTCTCCTTCTACAAAGGTACGAGGGGCAACCGTCTGGTCAAAGTGGGCTTTGACCCACTTTTTCTGTGATTCTATGACTAGAGCAGTGAAGAGGCCAGTTTCATCAAGCCTCTCCAAATATAGAAGATGTTCTTCCTCTGGCGAGGTTTTAGGAATTAATTGGATAGCTGTCTTGAGGGAAGGAATTTCACATTCATTCGGAAGGGTAGCTTCCAGACCATAAACAAGATGAAATGGGGTGAATACAATTACATCCATCATCAAGGTTCGATAAGCCCAAAGATCTTAAAATGACATGAGATGAAAATTGGACTTGTGCATCCCAATCGTACACTGAATCATGGTGACTAAAACCTTGTTCACAGCTTCAACCTGGCCATTGGCCTGGGGGTAGTACAGTGTTGAGCTGTCATTACGTATAACCAACTTAGTAGTCAACTCATCCATCATATAATGGAAAAAATGAAATCCATGGTCAGTGACAGTGGCTTGAGGGACACCAAACTTGGTAATCACATCATTGAAAATAAATTGGGTGGTTGTCTTACTATCAGCTGTGAGTGTAGGCATTTCTTCGGCCCATTTAGTGAAGTATTCCATGGCTACGATAACATAACCATGGCCCCTAGCTGAGCGATCGTTACACGTCATAAAATCAATACCCCACTTCACAAAGGGACCTATGGTAATGACGGGATGGAGGTGAGTGGGTGGCGTGCACATCTTGTGCTGGTAGATTTGGCACTTGTGACATTTACGGAAAACAAGGATACAATATTTAAAAATCGTAGGCCAGAAATATTTGGCACAAAGGATTTTTTGAGCAGTATCATACCCAGACATGTGACTGCCACATGCGCCATAATGGAAGTTTGTAATATACCAAAATGGAATCTGCTAGCAAGGCATGACTAGAAAACGCATTTTCCAAGAATGGATACTACAAGATTTGAGAACAAGACCTGGATCCCTTATATCAATGCATCTAAGACTGAAATCCAAGATGTGGTTCAAATTAAATCCCTCTAGGTGGGTTAAACAGATCTCCCACACCTAGTTGTCTTCAGAAAGTGCCTGATGAAGGGGCTGCAACAATGAGTGCACAAGAGCTGGAATAACAATGTTATTTTACAACCATGAACTCATGAAGATATGTATAGCCAAAAAATTTATGATATAGTAGCAGTGAGATACAAATCCTTGATGAAAGAGTCACTCAAGCAATGCAATGCAGCCTCAAAGGGAGATGTACATGGAAATAGAGAAACACTGCTACACATGTATTTCTGCAGGCTAAGAGGACACAATTTATAAGAGGCACTACTCCATATTACATAATAATAGAAATATATGACAATATATGGCTCAATAAATAAGGGGGAGAAAGCTATCAACCCATGGAAACAATAATACAACAATCCTTAGAAGGATTGGCTAAAATATACAAAATGGAAAAAATGTCGGAGTTCCTGGGTAGCAGCTGCAACTCAAAAACTAGAAATGAAATAAAGAAGGCTGAATGTGATGAATAATCTGAAGTAGACCTCCTCCAAGAGATTCTCCAAGTGAAGGTTGATCCTATTTTTGAGGAGGTAAATCCCCTCTGCCGACAGAAGCGATCCCAGTAGCCTAGATCGGGTCTAGCAACAATAAAGTCACACAATGACGTTGGTTCCTAGTTACAAAAATATAAAGATCGCGATGAGTATCCTAGCTCAAATCCCATGCAGTTTTCATTGGAGAAAATATGATGTTTCTCGTCCCTCGCTTGACAGATCACAATCCTTTCGTTCGACACATCTGGACACCTGTACACATGCAGGGTAACGACGACATACAACTTAACATCTAAAGCATGTAACTATATATCAGTCAGAGAGGATATAATTCATTGCATTACATAAATAAATGAACACATGAATGGAACCAAAATCAAAGTCGCTTATATTATAAATGACAAAAGGGAGATTAAAACCAAATTCTCTAACACTATGATCTTCCTTCGGCGGGGCTTGCAGCGGAGCATGTCTCAACAAAGCCTGTCGGGAATCTGGATGAAGCTCTCTCTCTTACTAGATTATCTTTGGCTTAGCTCTCAATAGTTTCCCAGTTATAATTTCCTTCCTACAAGTTCAGTTAGCTTTCTAATAGAGAGGGAAAGCTTTTATATATGGAGGAAAGGAAGTTGGGATCCCTATAATCATGGGATATGCCCTATCTCTTAGGAAGGTTCCATGATAGGTGGAAAACCACTTCGTATAATGTTGAAGAGGTAAATCCCCTCTGCAGACAGAGGTGATCCCACTATCCCAGATCGGGTATAGCAACAATCAAGTCACACAATGACGTTGGTTCCTAGTTACAAAAATACAAAGCTTGTGATGAGTAGCCTACCTCAAATCCCACGTAGTTGTCGTTGGGGAAAAGATGATGTTTCCCATCCCTCGCTTGATAGATCACAATCCTTCCATTTGAAATATCTAAACACCTGTACACATGTAGGGAAATGACGACATACAACGTAACATCTAAAGCATGTAACTATATATCAGTCAGAGAGGATATAATTAATTTCATTACATAAAGAAATGAACACATGAATGGAACCAAAATCAGAGTCGCTTATATTATAAATGATAAAGGGGAGATTACAACCAAATGCTCCGACGCTATGATCTTCCTTTAGCAGGGCTTGCAGCGGAGCGTGTCTCAACAAAGCCTGTTGGGAATCTAGATGAAGCTCTCTCTCTTACGGGATTCTCTTCGGCTTAGCTCTCAATAGTTTCCCAACTATAGTTTCCTTCCTACAAGTTCAGCTAGCTTGCTAATGGAGAGGGCAAGATTTTATAGATGGAGGAAAGGAAGTTGGGATCCCTATAATCATGGGATAGGCCCCATCTCTTAGGAAGGTTCCATGATAGGTGGAAAACCACTTCCTATACATGGAGATCAGGGGAAAAACCACTCAACTCCTTTTAATGATTCATTATGGAGTTTGTTAGAATCAAAATTCCACCATTTATTTTAAAAAAAAATCTCTTAAGAAGCTTAGTGTGATTGAAATGTAGGAACACAATCCCATTTGGCATGCCCTCTAGTGTGGATTTCCCCCATTGGTGCGAGGGATGAACTGGCTAGTCACGTCAAGGCTAAAACATTTGTTTTTAGGGTTTTTTAGAGGAAATGTTCTTCAGGAGAATTTTTGTCCTTATGCAAGAGGATGCCATGAAGGTGGTTTAAAAAATTTTTACTATTCACAGGTCATGGGAATAGTCCTCCAATGTACGGGATGAGGGATTACAGGAATGGTGACAAAATGTTGTGTAACATATACATGGAGATCTGGAGCCAAACCACTCAACTTCTTTTGATGATTCATTTTGGAGTTTGTTAGAATCAAAATTCAGCCATTTATTTTTAAAAAACATCCCTTAATAAGCTTGGCACAAGTGAAACACAGGGACAGAGCTCCAGTTGGCACACCCTCTAGTGTGGATTTCCCCCATTGGCACGAGGGATGAACTGGCTAGTCGTGCCAAGGCTAAATCATCTGTTTTTAGGTTTTTTCAATGGAAATGTTCTTGAGGAGAATGCTTTTCCTTATGCAAGAGGATGCCATGAAGGTGGTTTCAGGACATTTTACTATTCCCAGGTCATGGGAATAGTCCTCCAATATACGGGACGAGGGATTGCAGGGACAGTGACAAAATTCTATGTAACAGATGCCCCCTAAATCATGAGGTTCAAGAGAGAGGGAGGGGTGAAATACTTTATGAGAATGCACCCAACTGAAAACATTTCCATCGGAAGACCTGCAAATACAAATACAACTGATATCTCTGATACATGATATGTGGTATGGGCGCAGCCATCCATAATAGAGTGTACAATAACCGGGATCCAAGGTATGGACACAGCCATCCAGCAAAGAAGGATCAACAAGTAGACTTAGGTATGGTTGCAGCCATCCAATCAAATGATTCATGTAACTAATCATGATAATCCACAAAGAATCCATAGCCTAGATTTTATCATACAAAATCTGGGGTCTTGCGCTCCATCTCGACTCGAAAAGAGTACAAGTCTGAGCATGTGAATAAGTGAGCTGAATTCGAACATGCAAGAACATCGTCTGATTACCAGCCAATAATGAAATCCGTTAACATACACGAGAGGAACCACCAATAATGAGGATGGCCCTCAAGGTACTATAGGTACAATCCACAGAATTTGAATAGTGAGCTGGCGTCGAACACTTGCAGAATCATCCGATCGAAGGCCAATAATGAAAACCTTGTGTCGAATGCGAAGAACCTGCCATTGAGGCATGCAGGCTCCAAGGTAGCTGAAGGGAGTCTCTAGATCAACTTCCTAAATAATGAGCTGAAGTCGACAGGAAGGGACCTTGATCAAAGGTCGGCCATAGTGTTTCCCACATCATCGACGCGAGACAGAGGAACATGATGTTTACAAATCAAGATCAGTAGAGAATCAGAGGGAGGTTGAAAACTGCAAAGGCCAACTTCTCTTGAACATATCGATGGCACAACACTTGATTTGGTAGTATTTGACATCAAAGGATCTAAGGTCATGATGATATGGCAAAGAGCAGATGAGCTGTCAAAAGAGATTACCCAAACCCATGGAGGTAAGCAGATAACGAGATGAGATGTCCCCAACCCGACATGAATGTAGACAAGTGCCATGTTCAAGAGAAACATATTGTCGACATGATGGTGATACTGGTTCCATTTCCCCCCACCATTTCTGGTGAGTACCCCAATTATTTTGGGAAACAAGCTTGAAGGGGATAGCATATCCTTGCGATATAAGTTTGTCCTTTGGACAAATCCAACCTAGTACATTTAATGAGCCCTAGGAAGGAGGAACTCGAGTAACGTCATTACGACAGAGTCCGATGTCATCAGTTTTAATGAGTCTGAAAAAAGAAGAACTCAGCATCTTTTCATGTTTAGAGAGTTTGAAAAGATAGCGAAAAATAAAAATCCAGCAGTCCCTTTTCGTAGATAGTCTCGCAGATCTGAAAAGCTAGAAACCTATGCCTAAGAGAACCTCCTAGTCGTGATAGTCTATGGTATTCCTTTTTCGTAAGTAATCTATCCCAGCCTGAAAAAGGGGTAAACATATATTGGGTAGATGTATTTTCACAGCCAATTTAACGAGCTCAAAATGACATTCGACTCGGCAATATTTTCAGTTTTAGAGCTGAAAGATGACTCCAGTAGTGAATTTTTCGTGTTTTTACCAAGTCCGAAAATGTATAAAATTCAACTCATCTCATCGTCCTAGTCGCGTGAAAACCTGTCGCTGCACAAAAAGAAAGTGTAAAACCCATTTTAAGACAAAAATATGATGAAATATCAAAAAAATAAGCTTCAAAACCTAATTTTGATTTTGAAAAGTTATAAATATGACCAATAGTAAAAACATATTTACATTTTACTTTTTACCTCTTGTGAAGAGCGATAGTGAGTTATTTCTGTACGATCTTGTGGTGACGATTGTGGACGATCCAGTGCACCATTCCAGATCTCGTCTTTTCCAGGTAAGAGCCACTTCCATTGTCCATTTTTTAAGCCATATTTCATATCTTTTCATTATGATTTGGCATCCCTAAGGGGATGATTTGAAAATTTAGGGCTTCTGCAGTTGGCGCGGGTATCAGGCACGGACCCGCGCCAATCGGGCTCTTTTCGCAAAGGGGTCGCGCCAGGTGGCACGAATATCATAAAAATAGTTGCGCCAACCACGCAACCTAATATTCCGCTCAAATTTCACAAAAATTGAAGCAATCAATTGAATTTTTGAATTCCTAAGGGACCTTACAATGTGTTTATGACCAATTTGATGCAGGTGTAAAACAAAAATGGTGATTGAATGGAAATAAAGGGAGCATAGTGAAAAACATGAGTTAGCAATGGAGAATGAGCAATGCATGAATGCTCTTCAGAACTGCGGTTTAAAGAAATTCTTCTTAACACCATGTCTCAGGGCACAACCTAAATTGTTACAATATTTGATAAGTATCTGGGATGAGAACGAAGAGAAGTTTAAACTTCGAGATCAAGTACTTGAACTTGAAGTGTCTGATGTCTACTTCCTCATTGGATTGTCCCACAGAGGTCCAGTTCCACTTATGATAGGTACCATAGCCTCTTGTGAAAAGAAATGGCAGTGGTCAGGCAAAGGGTGTGCTCGGGGGCATAAACCGAATCAGGTAGTGGCAAATTTGATATTCATACTATTCCTGATCCAGCACTCAGAGTGGTGCTACATACCATTACGCGGGCTGTGGTGTCATAGGCACCACATGAGGCTACCAAAACATAGCTCCTCTTGGTGTCAGATTGCATGAACCCGACATTATTTGATTAGGCCACAGCCGTAACAATGAAAATCAAATGGCAATTGACCAAATGAAAAAAGGAAAAACTGAAGCAGTTTGGGTACAGGTCCATCTTGGTATCGTTCTTCCTAGAACGAATACCTATCTTCCAGGGCTAGGGGGTGATAGTCTCAGATCCATCATTGAGAGAACCACGGATGGCTCCATGGGCAGCATTGATGCCCAAGGCAGGGGGCAGCCAGCAAATTTCATGGCGGCCCGAGTTCTTTGGATTGTTGCGACAACAACTGATCGTCGTAGAGGACTGGCCCTATGCGGGCAAGGATTTCACAAGAGACCCAAACCTTCCTCTCCCGGAAGGAGAGGTCTGGGTAAGACTCTTTTTTATTTTTATGAACTTTATGATTTTTTGGTATACATGCATGTTTTAACAATTAATCCTATATGTATGCAAATGTTGGCCCAAAGAGGCCTGCTGGGATCTCACCAATAGGGAGGAGGACACCGCTTGCTTACGACCCTCAAAATGAGGGAGGCGAGGGGGACACACTGGTACAGAACCTCGAGAGGATTTCTCGTGGGGTTTCGGACTATGCTCGCCTAGCTGATGTCCCTATGGCTTACCAGAGGCACATCGTAGGGGTGTCAAGTCGCCTCCATCGCTTACTAAGGCGATTGGTGCGAGCAGTGACGTGCTACCATGAGCACCACATTGATTAGTCACCTAGGCTTTTATTTGCATATTTTTGAGAGACAAGTTGTCTCCGGATGTAATTAAAACAAACATGCATATTTTTGGGATTTTATATGATGCACACACTGAAAACATTCGATATATATATATATATATATTTCTACATGGATCTTTCTGAAAAATTATGTAAATGTCTATCTAATACCATGTTAGCTACTGCATCTGTTAATTCATTCATTCGTCTGGGTATATGTTGATATGTGATGTAATCAAAATTTCTTTCTAGTAAATGAATACGTAGATAGAGTCTTAAAATGCATGGGTTCCTAACTGAATAATGGCCATTGAGCTGTAACACTACAAGTTGTGAGTCCCGAGATACAAGTAATGCATGAATACCGAGGTTAACGGCCTCGTTCAATAATTCCAATATGACACTATATTCCGCGACATTATTTGTAGCAGGCCCTAGACAAACACCTTGTAAATTAACTAACTCACCAGCAGGATTGTAGATTACCCAGGCTGCTGAAGACAGATTCCTGGGACTGCAGGAGGCACCATCCGCGAAACTAACATAAGGAGTAATAGACACCTCCACAATTAGGAAGACCCAATTAGCAGAAAACGCTTACAAGGCACACCACACCACACATGCACAAAAATGAAGAAATCACCTATGTACATATACTATGCAAGAATAATTCAAGCATAATATTTCTTTAGGTACAACCCATTTCTGGGCTGTGCCAAAGGAAGAGCTTCATAATTGATCAGCTCATAAGCCCCATTTTTCAATACGCATTTAACAATATAGGGCCCATGTCACATAGGTTGGAATTTGCCTACCCCAAGCTTGTCATGGGCTTGATCATATAAGAGGACGAGGTCCCCTTTGATAAAAGAGCATGGAGGAACCGTTTGATCGAAATGAGCTTTGACCCACTTTTTATGTGCCTCGATAACCAAAGCATCCAAATGACGAGTTTCTTCCAGTATTTCTAGATATAGGAGACGTTCTTCCTCTTGGGAAGTGCTGGGAAGTAATTCCACATCCAATTTTAGTGAAGGGATCTCACATTCAACCGAAAGAGTAGCTTCCAGACCATACACCAACTGGAAAGGTGTGAATCTGGTCACACTCTTCATTGATTTTTGGTAGGCCCAGAGAGCTGAGAACAATTGGAGATGCCAATTCGATTTGTGTATACCAATTTTTCGTTGAAACATCGTGACAAGCACCTTGTTCACGGCTTCAACCTAGCCATTTTCCTGGGGGTAATATGGCGTCGAGTTGTCGTGATGCAAGCCCAACTTTGATGTCAGCTTTGCCATCATGTAGTCCCGAAAATGAGAGCCATGATCAGTGAAGATGGCTTGCGGAACACCGAACCACGTGATCACATCGTTGAAAATGAACTGAGCAGCTATCTTACCATCTGTGGCCAATGTAGGCATCGCTTCAGCCCACTCGGTGAAGTAATCTACGGAAAAAATGATATAAGCATGCCCCCCGACCGAGTGAGGGTTACATGTCATAAAATCAATGCCCCATTTGGCAAAAGGTCCCATGGTAATGACAGGATGTAATGGGAGGGGTGGCACACGCATCTTGTGTTGGAAGATCTAGCACGCATGAAACTTTCATATTGCAACAATACAGTCTTTAAATATAGACGGCCATAAGTAACCCGCACGCAGAATCTTCTAGGTGGTAGCATAACTGGACATGTGACTACCACAGGCACCACTGTGATAGTCATTTAGAACTTTCTCAGCCTCTTCTAAGGTCAAACACCAGCGGAGTATAGAATCAACTCCGACCCGATATAGGGTATCTCCGACAATGCGATATGGTTGCAACTGGTGTCAAACACGATGTCGAGCATCCTTCGTTAACTCAGACCTTAGGGTATATGTCTGGAGGTACAAGATGATATCACTGTACCATGGATCGAGAGTGCTGATTAAGAAGAGATTTTCATCCGGGATATGGTCCTCGGATTGAGACGGAACAGAGTCAGTAGGGAGAGAGCAGATGAGATAAAAAAAAACTAGTGACTTCTTCGATTTGGTAGTAGTGAACTCCAAATCAAACTCTTGAAGGATCAAAATCCATTTGGAGTACTTGCGCCCCAGCAATTGTCGAGAAAAAATGTAAGTCATGGGGTTGCAGTCGGAAATCATGGTTACTATGCACAAAAAGATGTAATGGTGAAACCGCATAACAGCCTAGACCGCGACAAGCACCAACTTCTCGACATGGGCATAACACGTTTCAGTGTCGAGGAGATTCCGAGATAGATAATAAACCATGTGTTCATTTCCATCATCGTCATCCTGTACCATAACCATGGAAATTGTGCTGAATGCGGCAGCCAAATAGAGGGTAAAGTCGCGATGATAGTTGCGAGGACATATTAATGGAGAATTGACAAGAAATTTCTTAAGTTTTTCGAAATATTGCTGAGCAATCTCATCCCAATGGAAGGGAACATCCTGTTTTAGAAGTCGCGTAAACCCTTTGGCCACCTCTGCATAGTTTGGGATAAAGCGACGTAAGAAATTCACTTTCCCCTAAAGGCTCTGAAGTTGATGCAATGAGGATGGGGATGGGAGATTAAAAATAGCCTTGACCTTGAGAGGGTCAAGGCAAATTTCATACTTAGGGATAATGAATCCTAAAAGCTGACCAGAGTCAACGCAAAAGATTCACTTGTGAGGATTAAGCCTGATGTTGTAACGTCTGTAGTGGAGAAAAATCTAGTGGAGATGTTTTGGATGGTCCTCGTGTAGGTCTGAATGAGCCAATTGGTCATCCAGGTACGACTGAACAATGTTACGTATGTCGTGAAAGGCATAGGACATGGCACGCTGGAAGGTAGCCCCAGCGTTTTTTAAGCTGAAAGTGAGCTTCTTGTAGGTCTTGTAGGTGAATATTCCCCACGGGTAGATGAAGGTGGTATTATGTTGATCGGATGGAAGGATATTAATTTTATTATAACCCAAGAAGCCATCCATAAGGGAAAATATCTCACTCCCCGCACAATCGTCGATGATCTGATCTATAAAGGGGGTGGGATAGTTGTCCTTAGGGCAAGCCCGATTGATATCTCGATAGTCAACACAGACTCGAATTGTGCCCTGCTTCTTATCCACAGGGACAATATTGGAAACCCACTCTATCAGAGGGATCAGATATATGAAGCCCGCTTTAAGAAGTTTCTCAACTTCTCTTTTTATAGCAGCAGCTTTTCGAGGATGCATGGGTGTAGATGCTGGCGCACAGGCTTTGCACCAGGATAGGTGGGAATTTCTTGCACAATGATAATGGGATCGGTCTGAGTCATCTCTTCATAAGACCATGCAAAAAAATTTTGGAATTCGCGGAAAAGGCTAGTGTACACTTGAATCTCATCAGGAGAACAAGTGACTCCCACGTGGATGTTCTCGACGACCCCTAGTTTAACGGAGATGTCGATAGGCATCGTTTGGGTAATATTACTCAGATTTCATTCCGAAAGTACTTCATGAGTCAATATTGGCATTTGAAGAGGCGGAGAGGGAACCTGAGATGCAAAATGCTCGAGAAAATTAGACATTGCCCCCAGGCCGGGCATGAACGAGGAACGATGATGTCCATCGCTCCATGGCAGATATTCAAGAGACATAGTCTCCACGATATCTTCGTCAGACGGAAAAAAATCTCTCAAAGGATTGGGCAAATCTGCATCGCCGAGCCAAGGGGATTGAGAATAAACATCAAGAGCCATGCTCGAAGGGGCATTTTCAATAGGAGGAGGATCTGATGTGGCAACGATCTTGCAATAATTGATTTCAACTGGGGTCAAAGGCATTTATTCTCCAAAAGAGGCAACCTGTTTAGGAGAAGGGATGATCCATGGGGCATCCGACCTAGAGATCATGTTGACTTGAAAGGTGTTCGGTGGTGGAATGGGAAAAATACCCATGAGAACGGGGTTCTTGAAAAGACCAAGTCCTATACTATCGGGATGAATAGGAATTTGATCCACATATGGCACATTTTTCTCGGAGGATGAGGTAAATAAATACAATTGATCAACAGTAATAATCTTGCCCTAATGTGGAAACTTCAAAAGTCGAAAGAGGGTGGATGAAACGCACAACATGGCATGGGTCCAACTTCGACCGAGTAGAACATTGTAGTTGAGTTTGGAATCAACAAATTCCACTTCAACGTTGACTGTTTTACCTTGAAATGTGATTGGTAGACTCACGAGAACACCCAAGGGTTTTGATTCCCTTCCATTTAATGCCTCGAGGGCATTGGGAGATGAATTGAGGTTTGGAGACCCAATGGCTTTCCAGCAAGAAGATGACATAATGAAGGTAGAGGCACCTTCGTCCACAACAGCTCTGTGAATATTGAGGCCGTTGATGCCGACTTATATAACAAGGGCAATCTAGTGTGTAAGTCGAGAGATGAAATTCTCTAGACTGAAGGTGAGAAGTCTAGAATCAGAAGGATCAATTCCGTCGATTGCAGATAACAGAGCTTTTCGTTGAGATGGGAAACTTTGAAGCACTTCCAACGTAGAAATTGCAGAGGGCGCCTATGCCAAATCCTCAAAAATGTTGTAATGATGAGCAGCACAGGCGTTTGGATTGTAGGAAGACTTCTGGAGAACACCTTTGGAAGGTGGTCGTACAACAGGTTCAGCTCTAGGCTTCTCAATTTCAAGAGGACCAGAGGCAGGTGGGGGAGGCGGGCCATCAACGACTTCCTTCTTAGCTGCCTGGCGTGATCCAGCATAATCCTTCGATCGAGTGCCAATAGAAAAAAGTGCAGCACCATTCATCATGAAAGCCTGAGACCCAAACAGTGCAGATAGTGAAGGCTGATCAACCATCTGGGTCTACTGAGATGGAAAAGGTTCTTTAAGAATTGTCAGAGTTCCCTTAGAGCCTTTAAGAATTTGACTAACCTTGGATCGTCGGGGACAATCTTTGGTCTAGTGGTATTCATCACAGATCAGGAAATGGTACTTCAGTTTTCATTGCAAACCATCATCAGCACGTGGTTTGGAGGATTCTGGTTTCGGGGCATCATATTGGGCCTTGCCTTTGCCCTTATTCTTCCCTTTAGAAGCCTTGTCTGTGGGATTAACTTGAAATACATTGACCTCCGTGGTCTTACCAGAATATGGAGTAGCTGGAGGAGCAAAATTGTTGGAATAATTCGATTTCTACTTCCCATTAAAAGACTTATGAGAAGTCTGAGAGACGAAACCAATAACACCGTCAACCGATGGGGTAGCTGGTGATTTATAGGTCCCTGGCCACGGGGCATCAGTCAATATATTATATAATGTTCCAGACTGAGAGTACACTAAATCGAGGTACTAGGCACGAGCAATGGCTTGTTCCTCGGTTACACATGCCCCCATAGCAATGTCCTGTGCAATCTTGTTGACAAAGGAGGTAGTGAACTAGTGAGTGAGAAGCTGATCAGGAATGTCAAACTTGATCAGACAATGACGAAGTCTCCACTCATCAATATGATCTGAAATATGAGTGAATTTGTCCCGTTTCTGAGATGTTAGGAGATGTGTCCCGGCTTCATAACGAACTGGTAACTGGAAATGCATTAGGAATGCCATAGCTATAGTATTAAAGTCTTGAAAAATACCACGGGGTAGTTCTATGTACCATTTAGCAGCAGCACCGGTGAGAATGTGTTGGAAAATATGTAGACAGATTAAGTCATCTATCTAAGAGTTCTAAGAACACCACAAATGGTAAGTCATGACATGTGCTTGGGGGTCTTCTCCAGATTTTCCTTCAAATTTAGGACAATCACCAGGCACCTTCATCAGAACTAGAGGCCAATATGGATTATGAAGAATTGGATCATTGGTCAATTTGGACACATCCGGTAATTACAATATGGTGAGGAAAGGAAATTGAGGATTGAAAGGCATGCTAGGTCCCCGATAAGGACCTGTACCTGTACTCCAGCCTGGTTGAGCATGATTCTGCCCCCATTGGTTTTGTCGTGGAGGATTCTGACCATAGGGGGTATAAGCCGTATAATTGGGTTGATATGGCGGCTGAAAACCAGGATACAGGGTTTGATAACCAGGGTACTGACTATGATTATATGTGGGCCCCATTTGAGAAGTGTACGGATTTGAGTGTGGAGTATAAGTGTAGCCTGGTTGTTGAAGGTAATAACCAGAACCTTGGGGCAGGTTGTAAACTGGTCGAGACTGACCTTGAAGGTAATAGCTGCCTTGGGGTCAAACAGGCTGCTGGTAAGTGGGACCTTGCTGAGTCTGACAAGTCGGGTGCACAGGCAGGTTCGGCTGTGGCATAGAATAGATCGATTGCTAAGCAGTGTTAACAGGTTGTGCAGGTTGTCCTGGTTGAACAGGTTGACTTGGCTGTGCAGGTTGCCCTGGTTGAACAGGTTGGATTGGATGAACAGGTTGTCCTGGTTGAACAAGTTGACCCGGTTGATGAAGGAAACTAGGCTGTCCTGGCTAAGCAGGTTGGCCTAATGGTGGGAGAGGGCTAGGTTGTGGCTGATAACTAGGTTGAAATATGACAGGACCATAAGATGGCCCTGGTTGTGCAACATTTTTACCAATTGGAAAATGAGGTTGTTGAGGTTTCTCCAATGGTTGAGAAGGATGGGTTTGCCCCCCAGGACTGTAAAAAGGTCCAGGTTGATACCCCGGTTTCCCTGTGGGTCCTTGAGGTTGCCCAGCTGGACCATAGGGTGAGGCTGCAGAGGTTGACCTTGAGGGTTGTAAGACTGCCCTTGCGAACCGTACAACAATCCTTGTTGGCTCGAAGGTTGTTCCTATAAGGGTTATCCTTGCGGGTCATACAGATAACTTGGCTGGGTCAATGTTGTCCCTGGAAGGGTTTTTCTTGTGGGCCAGAATCATATCCTTGTTGAAACAAAGGTTTTCCCTGAAGGTTTTTCCCTTGTTGATTAGAAGGTTGCCTAGGTTGGGTAGACAAAAAACCGTTAATATAATGATAAGCCTCAAGGGCAGGAAAATGAAGGGGGTTTCCCTGCTCATCATATTGATATGGAAATACGTAGATCGGGGAACCATCTGGTACATAATGGGAAAAGTAAGGATGGTTAAGATCTTGAGAGGACTGACCAACCTCAGAGTTTAACGGCTGTAAAGACAGCCGATACTCCTCGGGAGAAATATTCTTCGGAATAGTAGAAGCTATATAAACGTCTTCAGGAACTGACGAGGTCCTAGTTAAATAAGTAGTGATAGCAGGCATAGACACAGCCACACAGACAGTAGGTCTAACAGGTGTCGATGTAACAAAATGAGATGCCGTGAGAGGTGTCGATGGTGACATCCCCAACATGGGGATGGTCGACCTTGTGGACAGAGTAGAAACTCTGATAGAGGCAATAGTGGCCATGACCTGACTTAAAGACCTACATCCAGTAGTGAGCGAAGGACCAGGTGAAGAAATAATAGAAGGTTTGGGGATGTCTTTGGGAAAAATATGGTAATCTTCACCAGAAGTAGGAATTCCGTCGCTAGGAGAAGGACTGGATGGGTCCATATCTGACCCTACCGTAAGATCTTCTAAAAAGATGATGGGGACTAGGAGGTATAATAGCAGCCAAGAAAGGTGATCTTGATGTAAGAGGAGGGAAGTGTTACCCTACTCCAAATCCAAACCAAGCGTTGGAAAAGGGCCAATTGAAGTCAACTGGTCCTCCAAAGGGAAGTTCAGATATAACTGGTCCCCTATAGAGAAACTCGGATACAATGGGCTGCTGATACTCAACAGAGGACTGGGAGACCTCTGATGAATTGTATGTGTAAGGACTACCAGTAGACAAAACGGAGGGTTCCGCCACTGTGACTGTAACGAAAAGAGGAAGAGATCAAAACAAAGACACATGGGTAAAAACCAAGGCAAACAACAACAGGCTGAAAAATCAATCTCTAAATGGGTGTGTGATCGTAGGTGATTAATTTTACCACATTGAAACTGGAAATTTCACTGTTTCATGTTTTAAGAGTCTAGAAACGAGTAAAAGGTGACTCTATCACTTTCAATTTGGAAACAAGCGTGAAAGGACAAGCGCTTGATGATGTTTTCAAATTTAGTGATTCAATCAAGATCAAAATGACTGCTCTGGTAATCTAGGCAAATGGGTGTACCAGATATCCGTGAAATTCCATATACACCTTGGTAAAAATGAAAGAGAAATCAACCAAGGACTTGAAGTGCGTGTAGGTAATCTCGCCGAATGTTGTTTCGGGTGTATCACGGGTAAAAGGTAGCATACTCAACTTCCTACAAATAAAGGATTGCAACCTAATGGGGTCTCCCTTTATATACTCAACGGTACGGGGAGCACAAGTCTGTACTAGCGCTGTCTATAGCCAGATGGCGAGCGAGAGCTGCTAGGTTTAAAGACGCCAGAACACGTCTCTACCTTAGACTACTACATGTTCCGTTAATGTTTCAATGTTGCCTTAGGTTAATTCAGTAAATTTTAAAGTTGATCTTCAATTTATGTTTCGATTTCTAGGCTCGATCGAATGTTGGATCTCATAAAACCTCTAAATGCAAACTACATGACACAAAACATCATTTTGTTCAATGAAGAGCTATCTATGGGAGAGTTGAGAGATTTTCAAATGACAACAATATGAAAGGCACAAAAACGTCCACTAATGTTTCCAATGCAAGCTAATGAAACTAGAAAACTTCTCTCTTAGAGTTATATAACACTAGTAATGCGAAAGAGCTTTCAATTTTCACTAGGCTAATCAAAATGAAAAGAAATTTGTTTTTTTATTTTTTAATATTTTAGAGAAAATGCACTAAATGAATGAAAAAACTAATGAAAACACCAATTCGGGAAATGACGGTGAGAGAGCTGAAACAAACAAGTTCACTCAATACAAACGCACGTAATCAAGACTCAAACTGATGACAAAATCCCTCAAAGCGAAGAAGAATCTCGAAAAAGACTCACACAAACTGTGTAGTCTAGGCTTGGAGTGACACAAAGTGAAACTTGAATGAAAGAGAGAACAATCATTCAACTAACGCATTGATACAATGGAATCCAGCAAAACAAATGCAACGAAGTGAAAACGAAGTTTACTGGGAAAGCAAGGACCCAAAACTTCCACGGGAGGCTCAGCACACTGAAGCGCCTAGAAGCCCTAGGGCTAGAATGCAAAACTAATAGTAAAGGGAAAAAAATCGGAGGATAAGGACCAAACACAGTAAAAAATGACTTCAAGGCACTCAATCAATCTAAAAAATGACACCAGGACCAAAAATCAAGCTCAGACAGCCCAAAAGCAAGCAAACCCTAACACCAAACAGAGTTGGCGCGCATGTTTGGCTGTAATCTACACCAAAAAAGCATTGGCGCAGGGGCCTAACTAGCAACAAGTGACAGTTGGCGCGACTATCAAGAGCTAAACCATGCCAATCCAGTTTACTATAGGAAAAAGATGAAAAGGGACAAACAGAGACTAGATCTGGTCTTCTGGGGGCTGAACAGGGGTTTAACACCAAGGGAGGTGAACCAAAAGAGAAAATAAGTCAATCAAAAGCCAAAAAAAACCAAAATAGGAAAGACTAACTCCAACTAACTCCCCAGCAGAGTCACCAAATGTTGAGGAGGTAAATCCCCTCTACGGATAGAGGCGATCCCACTAGCCCAGATCGAGTCTAGCAACAATCAAGTCACGCAATTACATTGTTTCCTAGTTACAAAAAGACAAAGATCGCGATGAGTAGCCTACCTCAATTCCCACGCAGTTGTCATTGGAGAAAATATGATGTTTCCCGTCCCTCACTTGACAGATCACAATCCTTCCGTTCGACACATCCAGACACCTGTACACATGCGGGGAAATGATGACATACAATGTAACATCTAAAGCATGTAACTATATATCAGTCAGAGAGGATATAATTCATTGCATTACATAAAGAAATGAACACATGAATGGAACCAAAATCATAGTCGCTTATATTATAAATGACAAAAGGGAGATTACAACCAAATGCTTTGACACTATGATCTTCCTTCGGCGGGGCTTGCAACGAAGCGTATCTCAACAAAGCCTGTCCAAAATTTGGACGAAGCTCTCTCTCTTACGGGATTCTCTTCATCTTAGCTCTCAATAGTTTCCCAGCTATAGTTTTTGCAAGGATAAGTCATTCTTGCGGATAAGACAGACCTCCCAAGTGTCCTACGAACAACTAGCAACAAACAGACAACTAAATCTATCTTCCTCTAGATATATTGCGATTCATAATTAAATTCTATAAAGGCTCAACGATCCTACCTTTGATCCAACGCTTGTTTGTAGTAGTAATCCTTCAGTCACCTGAAAGAGTTGCCTTCAAAGATCTACAATCATAAACAAGCAAACATCAAATAGCACCTACATAGCATATATTCATAAATCATATCTATTATGGTGATCAAGGAATCCATAAAATAAACCAATCAATTGACAGCTTATTGAGAAAAACAGACTTATTTGTATTAACTTAAATAATAAGAGCTTTACAACTGTGTCTGCCTTGATGTTGTACAGGTCTTCCTGGGGTCCGGAACAGGTGTTTCCTTTACCCTGACAAACCTTTCACTCTTCTAACCGAGATACATACAGGTATGTAATCCTTCCCACATAAAATCTCAGCTAAAAGGGTCTGAATTTCAACAGCATTTCACCTCCAACAATACTAAAAACTTCAGCTCATCAATTGTAACCCTTTGAGGCTGCCCTATGCCTCTTTTTATAGTGAAAGAGAGGAAGTTACAACTCCATACAAGAAGGGATAGAATCCTCTTTCAAAGGGATTAGTTCCTTTCATCAAGGGGTTAGCTCCTTATTGGATGGGATGCATGAACATGAAAGGAGCGGACTTTCCACTGCAGGAATGTTTCTAGAAGTTTCCAAAAATGACTTAAATTGAGCTTCTAGATTTTACTTGTGCCTTTTCGTATCTTTTACAGGGGTCCAAACTTTTAATAAACAAAAAGTGCATTTGTCTACGCATGATTTATAGCTAAAAGGTACGGGACTGCAGACAATACTAAGAGAAAGTGCGGTAGAAGAGTTTTAAGGCTTTTATGAGCTTTTCTCTTAGTTTTAAGACTTGACTTTAGGAACTTTTACATTGTAGACTTCTAAGGGAGTACTAAAATTTCATGGTGACAAATTTTAGTGTAAAACATTGCCCCCTAAAGTGCGAAGTCTGAGAGTATTCAAAGAGTGATGTGCTTTATCATTTCAAGGATTAGCCTGTGGAAACCCAGTCAAAACCCTATAAAAACATTCAATGCAACACACACACACACACACACACACACACACACACACACACACATATATATATATATATCATCGCCAAGGTAGGCATTCCCATACTCAGATCAAAACTAACTAAACTTATTCTGATACAGAAATGATCTTAATATTACATCAGTAGTGTAGACACAGCATGGGCGCAACCATCTATAATGAATATTCTACTGCATAATGAATAATAAAACTCCTCACAGCCTGGATGGTGGAAACTAGATCCAG
This sequence comes from Pinus albicaulis, assembly GCA_034641835.2. Classification (NCBI taxonomy): domain Eukaryota; kingdom Viridiplantae; phylum Streptophyta; class Pinopsida; order Pinales; family Pinaceae; genus Pinus; species Pinus albicaulis. Next base: position 86,347,487 of record CM076570.1, read on the forward strand.
GGTCTTGATTTCTATTTCCCAAACTAGTACGATTCTATCCATGCGATTAAATGTGTTGAAGTCGAGCATGGTAGAAACCACTTGATTACCAGTCAATGATGTGAACTGTTAACAAGTGTGAGAGAAACTAACAATAATGATAATGGCTCTCAAAGTACTCAGTACAATCCACAAAATGTGAATAAGTGATCTGAAGTTGAAAATTTCACGAAATCGTTCAATCGAAGGTCAATGATGTAACCTATTTTCAAAGGCGAGAAACCCGCCATTAAGGCATGCAAATTTCAAGGTATTGACGGATTCTAGATCAACTTCCTAGATGATGAGTTGTCATCGATAGAAAGTGATCCGTCGTAAGAAATCTCATGACACGAAACCATAGATCAAGTTTTGAGGAAATTTTTTGCAAGGATTGACTCAGGGACGATCAACATGAATGGAGACAAATGTTTGCAGATGAATGGTTTGTTTGACTGTCCTCTTGAACACATAACGACACTACAGATGGTTTGGTGACAGTTGCCCTAAGCTAATACCTAGAAACTGGCTGAAGACCTTCAATTGGCTTGATTAACTGATAGGCAAAGGATTTCCCAACCCAGATGGGAGTGCGACAGAAAGTGTCATGTTCACGAATGGTGTAATGTTTTTACAAATCAAAGTGTAACAAATGAATCTGTTTTTCTTTATTTTCCCCCACCATTTTTGGCAAGTACCTCTTTATTTTTTACAAGCTTGAGGAGGATAACATTTGCTTGATTATAAGCTCATCCTTCGGATGAGTCCAACTTAGTTTAAAATCGAACCTTAAGAAGGAGTGGTCCATTCCTGTTTGTAATCGACAGGTCCTTTACTGTTAAATTTTAACGAGTCTAGTATAGGAGAAACTCGGTGTTTTTCATTTTTACGGAGTCAGAAGAAAAAACTTAAGAAAACTCCATGGGTGTTCTTTTTCATAAATTTAGTCTCTCGAGCCCGAAAAAGGATAAAATAATGCGGGAGAGAACTCTATTGACCATGATTAGTCAATGTATACCTTTTTCGTAAATAGTCCATTTCAATCCGGAAAAGGGGTAAACTTATACTAAAGGGATGACCGTTCATTTACTTTAACGAGTTCGAATAGTCAAGTACTCAGAAATCTTTTCATTTTTAGAGAGTTTGAAAAGGGCTTAAAAGAGGACTCCATGGTTTCACTTTTTCATAAATTTTTAAAGAGCCCGAAAAAGTGATATGTAGGATTTAACCTTGAACGGAAATTATCTACATAGAAATCTTATAACAGAAAATAAACAATATCGAGAGCTTAAAACATAAACAGATAAACACAGAGATTTTCCCCTGGATCCCAAATCTGGATGACCAACTTGATTTTTCATTATATTCCTTTTAGTGTTACAACACATATATATACATGTCGAAGCATACATAAACCCCAATCCATTAACCCTGGATTAGAACATAACCGTAGTTCTGTTGACCGGATCTACAAAAAATACCAGGGGCCGAAAACCATCGTACCCCAAAACCATGTGCAAAACCATGCACAAAACCATGGGTGCAGACTACCCACCAAAAATTAAGGACCAAAATTTTTTGCGTGGCTACGAGGACTAACGAGGGGGGGGGGGGCTATCGCCCCCACGCGTCTTAATACACGGAAAGAATATAACACATACCCAACATTCTCCCACTTGTTGTTTTCTTTCCACAAGGGGCCACAGGAGAGCTTAGTCATTTGGCCAATTCTTCAACACCCCATTGTTTCTCTACACCAAGAGAACTTCTGATTGCTCACAGACTTTGTCAATGCATCTGCAAAATTCTTCAAAGTGTCCACCTTTACCAGCAACACCCTTTTAGCCTCAACCATATCTCTAACAAAGTGATATTGAACATCAATGTGCTTTGTCTTTGAATGATAAGCAGGGTTCTTAGCCAAGAAAATTGCACTTTGGCTATCACATTCTATCCTTATAGCTTGCTGTACCAACCCCATACTTGAACACAATCTCTGCAACTAAATTGCTTCCTTGCTTGCATGAGTGGTTGCTATGTATTTTGTCACTGTAGTTAAAAGAGCCACTACATACTGTCTTTTACTCATCCAACTGACTACGCCTCCAAATAGGCTAAACACATACCCACTTGTAGATCTTCTTTGGTCCAGATCTCTAGCCCAGTCTGCATCAACAAAACCATGAATGTCCAACTTCTTTCCAATCCTGGTCTTCCCTAGTAGCACAAGCCATAATCACTAGTGCCACGTAAATATCTGAAAACCTGCTTCACTGTTGTCCAATGCTCCTTCCCTGGGTTTGACATAAACATGCTCAATACTCCCACTGAATGTGCAATGTATGGTCTAGTACAGACCATTGCATACATCAGGCTACCCACTGCACTTGCATATGGAACATGGGACATATACTCCTCTTCTTCTTGTGTGTTGGGAGACTGTTCAGCAGAAAGATTTACACCTATAGGAATAGGAACATTCACTAGTTTACTATCCTGCATATTAAACCTCTACAATATAGTTTCGACACACTTCCTCTGGTTTAACCAGAGCATCCTCTTTTCCCGATCTCTCTTAATTTCCATGCCCAAAATATAGTTTGCAGGACCCAGATCCTTCATGTCGAATTTGGAGAACAGTTGGGTCTTCAAATCTTGGATAATTTCTTTGTCATTTCCAATCAAAAACATATCATTCACATACAAGAACAAATAAATAACACAGTCACCAATTAATTTAAAATAAACACAGTGATCCTCCTTTCTTCTTGTGAAGCCAACTCCTCATATATAGGTATAAAATTTCTAATACCACATCCTTGGTGACTGTTTTAAGCCATACAGAGACTTCTTCAGCCTGCATACCAGTTCTTTCTTACCCTTCACCATAAAGCCTTCAGGTTGCTTCATGTAGATCTCCTCTTCTAGATCCCCGTGAAGAAATGTTGTCTTCACATCCGTCTGTTCTATCTCAAAATCAAATGCAGCAGCAACAGATAAAAGTAATCTAATAGAAGTAACTTTGGCAACAGGAGAAAAAATATCACCAAAATCAATTCCTGGCACCTGGGAATAACCTTTCACTACCAACCGAGCTTTGTATTTCTCCACCTTGCCTTCTACATTCATCTTCTTCTTAAACACCCATTTGCTCCCAATGGGCTTCCTTCCAGCAGGCAACTCCACCAGATCCCATGCATCGTTTTTGTGCAAGGATGCCATTTCATCAACCATGGCCTCCTTCCAGAGTTTTCCATCCTCTGAATCTACTGCCTCCCTGACAGTTCTAGGTTCATCATCAGTTATAGTTAAGGCAAAACCTGAACAGAAAGCATATGGACTATACCTTTCTGGTTGCCTTCTTTCCCGAACTGATCTTCTCAAAGCTGGAGTTTGTGGCTCTTCATCTTCTGAGTCTTCTTCTGTTGTAGAGTCTGATTCATCCTCCTTTAGCTCAAACTCTATCTTCTCAGGTTCCTTTGGTAGGACTTCATGTTTAACAACATCTTTCACTTCTCTAAACACCATATCTCGGTTGTACACAACCTTCCTTGTTTCTGGGTTCCAAAGCTTGTAACCCTTTAAACCATCCTTATACCCAATAAAGATGCACCTTTCAGATTTATTATCCAACTTGGTCCTTTTCTCCTATGGAACATGTACATATGCATCACATCCAAATACCCTTAGATGTGAAAGAGAGGGTTTCTTACCAGTCCATACCTCATGTGGAGTCTTATCCTCCAACGCCGATGAAGGTGATCTATTAACTAAGTAACATGCAGTATCCACTGCCTCTCCCCAAAATTCTTGTCCTAACCCGGTACCATTGAGCATGCTTCTTGCCTTTTCCATCAGCATTTTTTTCATTCTTTCTGCAACTCCATTTTTCTACGATGTGTATGGATTAGTCTTCTGCCATGATATACCACACTTCTTATAGAACTCTTCAAATTCCTTCTTGCAGAACTTCCCACCATTATCTGTCCTCAGCACCTTTATCTTCTTCTCTGTCTGGTTTTCTACCAGAGCCTTAAATTCTTTAAATTTGTCAAATACTTTAGATTTATTCCTCAAGAAATATATCCATGTATTCCTTGAGAAGTCATCTATAATTGAAACATAGTGCACATAATTTCCCAGTGATGGAACTGACACAGGTCCAAACACATCACTGTGCACAAGTTCTAATATCTTGTTCGCCCTCTTAGCACCAGAAGGAAAACTCACCCGATTTTTCTTCCTATATACAAAATATTCACAGAAATAGAAATCTAGAGATAAATTAGACATACCTTCTACCATACCATTTTTATGCAGTATCTGAAGGCCCTTCTCTCCAATATGTCCAAGCCTTTGATGCCATAACATTGTCTTTTCTCTAGAGACAGCTAGGCTTTCCACTCCACTTTCAAGAACCACAAAACTGTTACACCCATCAATGACAGTGCTACCTTGTAGCTTGTACAAAGTTCCAGTTTGAACTCCCTGCATTAATACCAGTGCTCCCTGAACCATCTTGCAGGCATCTTTCTCGAACATTGTTTTTACACCTGCATCATCCATCTTGCTTACAGAAATAAGATTTCTGGCCAATGCAGGAATATGCAGAACACCAGGAAGTGTTCTAATCCTTCCACCTTGCAGCTTCAACTTGACCTTTCCACGTCCGACGATTCTAGCCTTCCTATCATCCCCTAGGAAGACATCACCATCATATTTTTTATACTCGCAGAACCACTCCCTATGGGGAGTGAAGTGAAAGGATGCACCTGAGTCAATAAACCATGACTCATGATCTACATGTGTATTTGAAGAAGAAGCCAAATACACATCCCCACCAAGGTGGTTTTTTCCTCTACAGAAGGAGCATCATCAGATCCCTTTCCTTTCTCAGGAGATTTAGATCTGCAGTCCTTTTTGTAGTGTCCTTCCTTTCTGCATTTCCAGCACACCTTTACAAACTTTCCAGGAGATTTAGAACTCCCTCTAGATTTAGATCTCCCACTCGAAACTTTATTCTTGTTTCTGTTCTGGGACCTTCCTCGTACAAATAAGGCATCTCCATTCTGAACCTCCATATTTATCTGTCTCATTTCCTCTGACAGCAAGGCTAAGACAATGTCATCAAAATTCAAGGTAGTTGTATTGCTACCTATTGCAATAACCAGACTTTCCCATGAATCTGGTAGAGAACACAACAAACTGATGCACTTATATTCATTTGAGATTTTAATATCAATAGACGACAGCTGACTTACCACATTATTGAAGGCATTCAGATGCTCTGTCACTGAGTCTCCATCCTTCATCCTCAGGTTATACAACTTTTTCCATAGGAACAACTTATTCACCAGAGACTTAGATTGGTACAAAGTCCCAAGTTTTTCCCACAAATTCTTCGTCGTAGCTTCCCCAGATACATTCAACAATAATAAATCTGAGACACACAATCGTATTGTGCTCTTTGCCTTCCGATCTAACTTCTTCCAGTCTTCATCTGACATTGTCGTTGGTTTAGTACCTGGATCTACTACAATCCACTGATCTTTATCCACCAGCAGATCCTCCATCTTGAGCTTCCACAACTCAAAACTCTGACCATTAAATTTATCGATCTCTATCTTTCCACTGTTCGCCATCTTCTTTCACCACAAGAATTGATCCTGCATATCTTCGACTAAATAGGGTCTACCTTAGGCCCAAGCAAAAAAACCTCAGCAGCAAAGGCATCCCCTTGTAGCCGAAACAGCTCTGATACCAAACGTAGGATTTAACCCTGAACAGAAATTATCTACACACGAATCTTATAACAAAAAATAAACAATAGTGAGAGCATAAAACATAAAATAGATAAACACAGAGATTTTCCCCTGGATCTCAAATCAGGACGACCAGCTTGATTTTTCATTATATTCCTTTTAGTGTTACAACACATATATATAGATGCCGAAGCATACATAAACCCCAATCCATTAACCCTGGATTATAACATAACCGTATTTCCCTTGACTGGATCTACAAAAAATACCATGGGCCGAAAACCATCGTGCCCCAAAACCATGTGCAAAACCATGGGCACGGACTACCCACCGGAAATTAAGGACCAAAAATTTTCGCCGGGGCGCTGCCCCGGACCCCGACAGGGGGGGCTATCGCCCCCCCTCTTACCCCCCTATGTGTGCTTAGCCATGGAAAGAATATAACACATACCCAACATGATAAAAGTTTAATGTCCATCAAAAATGACCATTTTTCCTGAAAAATCCATTATTATGCACAAAAACTCGAAAAATTAAACATGCTTGTTTCAATAATAATTTTTTTTTTGAAAAACCGACTTTTTAAAGTGAAAAATAAACAAATTTAAAATTCATCTATTCGAAAAGACTTATAAAATGGATTTTTTCAACTTCATTCTCACTGTTTGAGTTTGGAGTGAAGTTTTTAGAGCTCTTGGCAAAAAACGCTTCGGAGAAGATTCTGGGAAAACCGACCATCAGAATCGAAAACCGTCTTTTTCAGGTAATCCACAACCTCATTATCTTGCTTTTCATCTGTTCAATTTTTTAAATTAGGGTCAAAATTTCATCTTTGGGAGGAAAATATGTTGAAAAATCCGCCCTTGGGGGTCCCCACCTAAGACATTAGGTACCTGTAGACCCTGACATTTTTCTACAAAGGAAAATGTCGGGGCCCCACACTTTTAATACAGGGCCCCTGCTGAGCTATGCATTGTCCCTAAGCATAAAGTGCGGGGGAACCGTAATGAATTTAAAAACATGTTTTCTTCCTAAATTACCCAAATTTTTTTCTTCAAAATGATTATAATCCTTCATTTTACTTGTTGTAGGATATCTTACAATGCTCATTTGGTGAGAACGGGAGCATGAAGAGATAGATGAAGCAGCAATAATTCATCAACCAACTTTGCAATCTTTAAGAGCATGTGGGCTTTATAAATTTTGGGCTATCAGTGGCATGAGAGATCAAGTGGATCTTCTTACTTGGCTGGTAAGTAAATTGGATGTTCATGACCAGTGTTTCGTGATCGGAGGTCACCGGCTCGAGATTGAGCTAGAAGACATCTATTTTTTGACTTGTTTGTCTAGGAGAGGCGAACCATTATCTCTATTTGGGGCTAGGCCAGGTGGCCAGTCTATTGCCAGCCTACAATTAGAGTTCTCTAATGATGAAGCCAATCCTCGAGACAAACGGATTAACATAAAAACTATCATCCGTCCGAGCTAAAAGTGATCACTTTTACCGTTGTCAAGTTGTGTGGAAGTACAGCTTTGCATGTAGCCACCAGATCTCAGATGCGCATAGTAGTAGACTGCTTTCGAGGCACCATATTCAACTGGTGCGAGGTAGTGTTGGAAAATGTGAAAGGCCAACTTACCAGAGCAAAGAATGGAAGCTAAACAACTTTGCATATGGGTCCATTTTAGTCACCTTTTCTCTAGAGAGGATCTCCATGTTAGCCCTGTAGCATATTCCTGTTGATGTTGGTCAACCTCGAGAGCCTAGGATGGTTCGTTGGGTTGCTTTGATGGCCTGCCACAGCGAGGGTGGGGAGATTGTGTGATTTCCCTCGACATATTTTCGTTGGCTAAAATGCCAAATTTTTGTGATAGAGGATTTTCCTTATGCTAGCATGGATTTTCATGGCGACCAGGAAATACCCCTTCCTCCAAGAGCTTAGTGGGATGAGTCGGGTAAAAAATATTTTTTGACATGTTCTAATTTCTAATTTTTTATTTTGTTTTTAAATTATCCAAAACTGATAACAAAAATTTCAAATGCAAATGTGGGTCCAAGTCAACCAGCCATTCTCTTCCCCTTTGACCGGAGGAAAAGGGATGTAGCAGCACCACCACCACCCCCACAGGATCAGGCTGCAGAGATCCTGACTGATTTTGAGCACCATTTGGAGAGACTTACTATAGATATCCCTGAGACCACCATAGATGATATCCCTCTCCGTCTACAGAGATATGTCATAGGTGTTCCTGGACCATTCAAGAGGTTTTTGACTAGGGTGGCATGATCAATGGTGTATTATCATGATCATCACCACGGATAGTGGATGATTGACTTGTAGACTCATTTTTTGTATCACTTTTTTCCAGTCATAAGGAATTTTGAGCCTATGATCGAAGACGATGTATTATTTTTTGAACACTACATCTATACTATGATATACTATTATTTCCAGTTACCTATCTAATCATGTTTATCGAATGTTCATTTATTACTTTGTTATTGAAAATGTTTGTTTAAAACACTAGAAGCAATTGCATCTGCTAATGTATTTAAACTTCTTGGAATGTGTTGATACTCAATATAATCGAACTCTCGTTCCAAGAGACGAACCCTTAAAAATAATCTTAATAATACTGTATTTCTAATGGCATATACTTGGTTTAACTGTAATACAACGAGTTCAGAATCTAACTTAACGATCAAAGACTGAATTCCAAATGAAATGGATTCCGATAATAATTCAATAACTACACTATATTTGGCAATATTGTTCGTCGTTTGATCGAGACTTACCCCATGCATTGATACTAACTCATCAGTGGGTGAGTAAATAACCCAAGCTATGGAAGAGATGTTCCATGTACTACGACAAGCGCCATCAGCAAAACCAATATACGTTTGGAAGGATGTCGACATCTGCGATATCGAAAGTATCTAGATAAGCAGGAATAGTAGTAAGAGCACACTTAAGCTAGGCACATGTTTCTAATCTATAGCACACCAGCTAAAAAGTAACTAATATACAGTGAAGATCTCCACACAAAAATCAAGTGTAATATCTCTTCAGGTAAAGTCCATTTCTGGGTTTACCTAAAGAGACCCCGTCAAAATCAATCAATTCATAGGCCCCTTTTGCAAGCTGTCTCTTGACAATATAAGGACCATGCCACATGGGTTCAAATTTCCGAGCCCCTAGCTTATCGTTGGCTTGATCATAAATCAAAACTAGGCCTCCTTCTGAAAAATTACGAGTGGTAACACTTCTATCATACTGAGCTTTCATTCTTTTCGCATGAGACTCGGTAGCTAATGCAGCAGTGCACCGATTCTCATCTAATTGAGCCAAGTATAAAAAACGTTTCTCCTCTTCAGAAGTTTCTGGTAGTAACTCTATGGCTAGTTGGAGTGATGGTATCTCGCATCCAATGGGTAATACCGCTTATAAACCGTAAACTAGTTGAAAAGGGGTAAAACCTGTCGAAGTTTTTGCTGAGGTTCGATATGCTCAAAGTGCTGAAAAGAGCATGGTATGCCAATTCGACTTATGAATTCCAATGATTCGTTTGATCATGGTGACTAAAAATTTATTAATTGCTTCAACTAAACCTTTGGCCTACGGATAATATGGTGTAGAACTGTCATGGTGCAGGCTAAGCTGGTCTGTTAACTTGGTCATCATGATATTCCAAAAATGGCGGCCGTGATCAGTAATTTTCGCTTGGAGTACACCGAAACGAGAAATCACATGATTGAATATGAAAGTAGCTACAGTTTTTCCATCTACCGCAAATGTAGGCATTGCCTCGGCCCATTTGGTAAAATAATCTACTACTAGAATAATATACCCATGCCCCCCAGCCGAGTGAGGGTTACATGTAATGAAGTCAATGCCCCATTTTGCAAAAGGACCAACAACAATTATAAGGTGAAGAGGAGTAGCTGGTGCACACATTTTTTGATCAAATATTTGAAAATTATGACATTTTTAGACCGCGTAAATACAATCTTTAAACAAGGACAGCCATAAATAACCTGCGCGCAATATATTTTGGGTTGTGGCATACCCAAACATATGACCGCCACATGCTCCAGAGTGACAGTCATTTAAAACTTTTTTGGCTTCTTCATGGGTTAGAAAACGTCGAAAAAATGAGTCCACACCATGACAGTATAGTGTGTCGCCAACAATATGATATTGTTGAGACTCGAAACATATTTTTTGTCGTTGTGACTGTGAAAGTTCAGGCCAAAAAGATTGTTTCTGAAGATAAAAAAAAAATTCTCCATACCAAGGATCAATGATACTAATGAGAAACAAGGATTCATCCACGATTGGTTGTTCCGCCACAGTTTCTGTATTAGTACGTGGGAAATCACACATAAGTTCAACGAATATCAATGATTTCTTGGATTTGGATTATTCAAAATCCAATTCAAACTCCTGTAGGATAACAATCCATTTGCAGTATTTGCCCCCTAGAAATTGTTTGGTCAAGATGTACATCATAGGGTTACAATCAGAGATCATTGTCGTTTTCCGTAAAAGTATGTAGTGACGAAAACATTGGACAACTTGAACAGCTCCCAAGGCCATTTTTTCCACATGTAAATATTTGATCTCAGTCGAATGCGAATTTCGACTAAGATAGTAAATCACATGTTCACTATGGAATTCATCTTCCTGAACTAAAACCATCCCTATCGTGGAATCGGAAGTGGTGAGGTACAAAACGTAATATTGGTTTTGGTTGGGAGGATGCAGTAACGGTGCATGGGTCAACATGTTTTTCAAAGCATCAAAATATCTATCAGTGACCTCGTCCCAAAAGAAAGGAATGTTCTGTTTCAACAACCTAGTGAAACCTTTTGTTAACTCGGCATAGTTAGGAATGAATCAACGTAAAAAGCTTGCTTTCCCTTGCAAACTTTGGAGTTGGCAAAGAGTAGAAGGAGGAGGTAAATTGATGATTGCCTCAACTTTCGATGGATCAACACGAATGCGTGCCTTTGAGACAGTAAATCCCAACAATCGTCCGAATTGTATGCAGAAAACACATTTGTGAGGATTCAAGAAAATATTATAATGCCTACATCGGATAAATATGGCTCGTAAATGAGTCATATGATCTTCTCTGCGTGAAGAATGAGCAGTAAAATCATCGAGGTAGGGCTGCACAATGTGCTTAATGTCGTGAAATGCATAAGACATGGCCCTTTAAAAAGTTGCGCCAACATTATTAAGGCCAAAAGGTAGTTTGCGATAAGCAAAGGTCCCCCATGGACAAATGAAAGTTGTTTTAGGTTGATATGTAGGGAGTATGTTTATTTTATTGTAGCTGGAAAATCCATCCATGAACGAGAACATTTCACTTCCAGCACAATCATCGATAATTTGATCGATGTAAGGGGTTGGATAATTTTCTTTTGGACAAGCGCGATTTATATCCCTATAGTTGATACATACTCATATTGTTCCTTGTTTTTTATTGATCGGAACAATATTAGATACACAGTCCATTAACGAGATCAGATAAATAAAACCTGCATGAAGTAATTTTTCAACTTCTACTTTGATAGCGGCAGCTTTTCTTGGATGTATTTGACGTAATCTTTGTCTAACGGGTTTAGCATCTGGGTATGTCTTAATTTCATGAACAACAATTGACGGATCAATTCCTGGAATTTATTCATATGACCAGGCAAAAATGTCATGGAATTCCTGAAATAGGGCTTTATATGCTTAGATTTCATTTGGCGTACAAGAAGCACCTATATGAATGTTTTCAATAATTCCAGGTTTTACTGAAATGTCAAGAGGAACCGTTGTAGAAATATTTTCTAAATTAAATTCAAAATCGATATGTGAGAAAGGATTCTGAGGTTCTTTGACGTAATCAGTGGTAAAAATGGAGGAAAAATCACTTTCAAAATGATCGAGATCAGGTAAAAACAAAGATCTATGATGAAGATCTTCCCATGGTAACTCATCTACTGACAAGAATTTGCGAATATGTTCATCAGTATTGAATACTTGTTGAGTAGGATCGATAATTGGTGTCGAAGCTAAGCTCGATATTGAAAAGAACTCCTGACTGATCACATTCATTGGATCAGACTCAGTTGAAGGAATATCAGAAAATGAGTGTACATTCTGGTATGCTAACTCAAATGGACTCAAAGGCATCAGGCCATCGAATGAATCCAATTTTGATTATGAAGGTACTATCCAAGGATCATCAAAGGAAATTGTACTTGATGAAATCATATTGATATTAGCAATAGGAAGTTGTACGTTGGAAGCAGGCAAGGAAAAAGTTCCCAGTAAAGCTGAATCTTTAATCAAACCTACTCCGACATCCTTATACGGGATAGTCAATTTTCCAATATGTTGGATGTTATCAGTAGAGGCTGGGTCGGATGAAAAATAAGAGATTTGATCTATATTAACGATCTTTCCTTTATGAGGAAACATGATGAGATGAAATATTGATGATACAACAACAGTCATAGCGTAAGACCAACTGCGACCCAAGAGAAGGTTGTAATCTAGAGGGGCATCAACCACCTCCACATCTAGATTAACCATTTTGCCTCCGACCTCTATTGGTAGATCTTGCAAGATACCATATGGCCGAAAACCTCTTCCGTCAAGAGCTTTGAGAATAGTTGGTGATTGGTTAATTGTTGGAGAACCAAGTGATTTTCAACATTTTAATGACATAATACACGTAGAAGCCTCTTCATAAACAACAGTACGAAAGATATGTTTGTTTTTTACTATTACCAGAATCTGAAAATCCATTTGATGGGGTAGGCGGGGTGTAAAATTCTCTAAATCAAAGATCATGAGGTTTGAATCCTGGAGATCTATAGCTCCTAAGGCTGAAAAAAATGATTTTCTTTGGGCTGGGCATGATTGCAATACTTCCAAAGCTGACATTGCTGAAGGGGAAATTTCCAAATCTTCAACAATATTGTAATTCTGAGCAGCTCTTGCATGTCGTTTAAAAGCTAATTTACGAAGTACACCTTTTGTGAGAAGTTTAATCAGTAAGTCATGATTTTTTTTCTTGATCTGTAACAGATCAGAAACTGAGGGAGATGTAGTCGATGTAGAATTGGATTTTTCTGCTTCTTTACCAGTATTTTTACTACCATAATCTTGCGATCATGTCGCAACCATCAAGATATCCTCAACCGTATTGGAGGAAGATCCAACCATGTTACTATCTTGAGTTGGAAAGGGATCCTTCAATACAGCAGGTATAGGTGAAACCTTAACTAATTTTGATACCTTGGCCCTATGCGAGCACTCTTTTGTAAAATGATCCTAGTCGCAGATGAGACAAGGATATCGAGGATTGCGTTTTTCGTCATTTGGTTTAGTTGTATCATTTTTATCTTTTGAATAATTTTTATTTTTATTATTACCTTTCTTCTTGCCATCGGTTTTAGATTTGGTTGTAGATGAATCTACAATGTGAATATTAGTGGAAGCTTCTTGGGAAGAATCTCCTTTGGGTGAATCGGGTAAAGTGATAATAGGAGAAGTGGTCTTGGAAGACTTCTTCTTACTTTTACCAGTGCTAACAGAACCAATTACACCATCAACAGCATGAGAGCCTGAAGGAGTTACAGTTAACTGACCAAGTCTTGGTAAATCAGGGATTTTATCATACAGAGTACCTGACTGAGTATATACAAGGTCAAGGTACTGAGCTTGAGTAATGACTTGCTCTTCTATAACAACGCCTCCTTTGGCCACATCTTCAGTAATTTTTGGCAATAACGATTTAATAAACCATTCAGCCAAAATTTGATTAGGAATAAATACTTTCACTAAACGCCTTCTACGTCTCCACTCATGAATATGATCAGATATGTACGTATACGTAGACTGTTTTAATGAAGTCAGCAATTATGTGCCATTGTCATATCTGACAGGCAACTGAAAATGGGTTAAGAAAGTAGTAGCTAGTGTGTTAAAATTATTAAAAGAGCTGTGTGGTAACTCAATGTACCATTTGGCAGCTAGACCAATGAGATTTCTCTGAAAAGGACGTAATCGAATCGAATCATCAAACAGTGAATTGGATGCGCACTAGAGGTGATAAGTCATAACGTGATTAGATGGGTCCTCTCCTGACTTACCTTCAAATTTTTGAATATCACTGGGAAAATTGTTAGGCATCGGAAGCCAATATGGAAGATAAAAAATGGGATCGTTCGTAAGGCACAATAGATCCGATAAATCTAAAGTTGCTATGAATGGTAACTGATGGCTAGGGTCTTGATAACCTTGTGTGATCAAACCAGTTCCAGGAGGAGGATATCTAGGATAGCATGGAATTGGATGTGCATTTTGAATTGTGAAACCTCCTGGGTAACCATGATTAACCGGACCATACTGGGGTTTTTGAGGTATTTGATAAGTATACCCAGGGTATGGCTGATACTGGTACGTTGGATTTTATGTAGTTTGACCAAATTGATACTGTCCCTGGTACGGTTGATAAGTAAACCATGGTTGACTAGAGACAATCGTACTGGTACCAACTTGTCCTGTAGGCATCTGGACCGTAGTCTGAATTGTAGGTCCTGACTGTGGCACAGTGGCTTGAGGAATTTTCACCGGGGCGTGGTGATAGAAGAACCGCATGTTCGCATACTCAAAACAAAGGAAGCGAACACAAGCTTGCAGCCGGGCAAAGAAGCCTGAGGCAAGAAACCGAGGTGTACCAGTTTATGCTTCTCGAACGCACTGAATAAGGACCGGAACAAGAGGTTGGACGGTTGTCGGGGCGACCAAACCGTGCGCTGTCCGTACCGATTAGGTAACCCATTACTAGGTTGCATAGTCTGTTGAATTTGGGATGGATTCCACGCCATGTTCATTCTGGGGTATTGACCCATAAGAGAAGGTTGGTGCATATGAAGGACCGCAAACTTGGTTGAACGTAGGGTTGATAATTAAGTGGTAAATTTCCAGCTCCTTGTAAAAATGCTTGACTAGAAGGTGGTTGGAAACCTTGAGTTGGATACTGACCTTGAGGTTGATAATCTTGAGGCACATACTGAATCTGGGGTTAATAAGGACCCTGAGGAATATACTGAGTCTGGGGCTGACCTTGGGGTATGTACTATCCTTGAGGTTGATAACCTTGAGGTATGTATTGTCCTTGAGCTTGTTCTCCATGTAAATAATACTATCCTATAGTTTGTCCTAGTAAGAAATTACCTTGAGGTTGCCCCCCAGGCGGTAAATGACTACCTTGAGGTTGAGGATTTGGAATATTACCAGACATCATAAAAATTTGCTCTGCGTTCAACGTTTCAGTTTTAGCTCCATTTACACCAGTTGATAACACTTGTTTAGTTGGTCGATGAGTCGCTCCAGAGAAGGTACTAGAGAGTGACTAGTACCCCGAAGGAACATAAGGACCACCGTATAAAAATGTTTCCAGTGATTGGGAAAACATAGATGACTCACCTGACATGATGAAGGATAATAACCTCTCGGTGTAGGATGAAAAGGAATTCAGGGTGGTGAAAAACTAAGACCTGGGTTTTCTAAAAAATCTGTCAATGATAAATACCAAGAGTCACTTCTCAAAGGATTGTAGAATATCGATTCACGCTCCCTAAGATTCAAAGTCTGTTGGTTTTCGAGAAGAGTTATGTCTTCGTCTGGACCGACAAGTTCTTCAATAGATATGAGGTCAGAAGGAATATTTTCAATAATTATATGTCTTACCCTAGGTGAACGAGGATCACTAGAAGTTGTAGTAACAAATTCTGAAGATGGTTCCAAAACAACAGGTTCAGTGTCAGGCTCAAAAATTTCAGGTTCTTCAGCTAATTCACTAGAAGGAGAAATACTACTAGTAACTTCGAAAATTGAAATTGGCTCTTGAATATGCTCTGTCATTTGTAATTGATAATCAGGATGAACAACTATAGATGACTCTCCTACTTCTGTTGATGTAATTCTACTATCACTAGGCGATACTAGAGCTTGCAGCCCTTCAAGTTGTCTTGGTGTATACTGAGGGGGCTTCCCCTAGAGTCTACACGATTGTCTTGGTAATTCAGCCATGATTAAAAATTATTAATCAAACACAATCAAACAAAATTTCAAATGAAATCTCCTAGAGTTGCTAAGGAGACAAACAAATTAATCACACGCCTAAAAATCTAGGAGATCAATCCACACACAAACAGTAACTTCCCACACAAAAAAAACTAGTTGATGATGAAATCCAACATCGTAGTATTTAATGTAGAAAGGGTGGTTGGAACAGTTTCCCTGAGAACCTGCTTAATGAAACAGATTGGTGCATGTTTCTCCACTTAAACCATCTCGAGTGAAGATAATCCTCCGGAGAGTCCAAGTGAGTCTAGTCGACGTCTACTCTAGGTATAGTGGGATCTTTCCTCTACCGTAACCATAGGAAAAAACCGTAACATTATGGTCACTATGGTTACCAATAGGAACTAATACACCTAGGGGAATAGTCTACGGTCCGACATACACGCAAGCGCAAAGTAACAAAGCTCAATCCCCTTGAAGGCTCCTTGACATAATCCAAGGTATACCAACAAGTGACCCCAGGCTCCTCGACAATGGTCTATCCTAGGTTTACCATTGTTAATACGTGCATATCTTCTATCATTCCCAATGAGATAGAAATGATTATCCCACTGGTTCAGATATGATCTCATGCTTGACTCCTTTAAGAGGAGCTTCCTAGAGCATACAAGCGACTATTAGATTTTTTTCCTACCGCAATATCAACTACTTGTTTGTTTTAATTGTCTTGGAGAGTTAATTACTCCCTACTCCAAGACACTAGCCTAAGCTATATTGGTGAAAAGAGCCTTAGAAATATAAAAATTACTAGATTGATTTTAATTTAAGCGTTGATTTTAAAATCTGTTTCTTAGGACAATAGGTGCGAAAGTGAAACTGATGATATGTAGTGACCCGACTCAAAACACACTAAAAAAATGCATCTATTATGAGAAACAATCCATTTTCTTTCAATGAATTCTATTTAAAGGAAGAGTTGAGAAATGCAATTTTTTAAAAACAAATATTTCCTTCAAACAAGAATAAATGAAAAAAAATCTAATTTCAATGAGAACTCAAAATGATCTATTTCTCAACAAGAAATCCCTGTTATTCAAGATCATAACTACAAATGAAGTTTTTCTTCAAAAGACACTACAATTTCTAGAAATAACACTCAAAGCTAAAAACACTAATTTTGAGATCTAAAAATTCTAAGACTAAATATGAATTAAAACTTCAAATATTTTGAGGATGTCTTACTCATCGTGTTATATAACTAAGAAATTATTTTCTTGGAACAACAATAACTCAAAAACATCCAATTTTTGTTTTTTAAGTGAAATTCCAAACTTATAAACAATTTTTTTTTTTTTTTTAAAGATTTGCAAATGAGAAAAATGGGATCTAAATCTCATAAAAAAAATTCTGCTATGATGTCACGCTCAATAAGAAAGCAAGGAAATACCAGTGATATAAAGGTATACCAGTGTTTCTAATCTTTGAGCGGGATATAAGACAAAGAAAAAATCATTATACCATGCAGATCTTTCAGAAAATCATTCAAAACTAAAAATGTTGAAATAAACTCTTAACCAAGGCTTTCTTATAGAAGATACAGGTCTGGGTAATCACTGAGAATCTAAAAAAATAATCAAGAAAAGAGGATCTTAATATTTTTCAAAATTTTTGACAGGGTCCGCAAGATTTAGTGCAAACCAGTGCGGTCCCACATTGTGGGTAGAGGAAAAGTGCAAAACTGCCCGCATTGTCTCTAAAGGAAAAGAGCGGACACAAGAAAAATATAAAAAAACAAAAAATTCTGAATCATTTCTTAGGGATTATACAGGGATAAACTACCCAAGCCAATATAAATCAATCAAACTCAGAAAAAATAAATTCACAAGTCAAAAAATAAAAGAAATCAAAGTTCAAGATTTATTTCCCCAGCAGAGTCGCCATTTTGTTGGACGGATAAGTTGTTCTTGCAGACAAGACAGACCTCCCAAGTTTCCTATAGAGAGCTAGCAACAAACATACAACTAAATCTATCTTTCTCTAGATATATTGCGATTCATAATTAAATGCTATAAAGGCTCAACGATCCTACCTTTGATCCAACGCTTGTTTGTAGTAGTAATCCTTCATTCGCTCGAAAGAGTTGCCTTCGAAGATCTCCAATCAAAAAAAAGAAAACATCAAATAGCACCTATATATCATATATTCATAAATCATATCTATTATGGTGATCAAGGAATCCATAAAATAAACCAATCAATTGACAGCTTATTGAGAAAAACATACTTATTTGTATTAACTTAAATAAAAGAGCCTTACAACCGTGTCCACTTGATGTTGTACAGGTCTTCTTGGGGTCCGGAATAGGCATTTCCTTTACTCTGACAAGCCTTCCACTCTTCCAACCGAGATACATACAGGTATGTAATCCTTCCCACATAAAATCTCAGCTAAAAGGGTCTGAATTTCAATAGCATTTCACCTCCAACAATATTAAAAACTTCAACTCATCAATTGTAACCCTTTGAGGCTACCCTATGCCTCTTTTTATAGTGAAAGAGAGGAAGTTACAGCTCCATACAAGAAGGGATAGAATCCTCCTTCAAAGGGATTAGTTCCTTTCATCAAGGGGTTAACTCCTTATTGGATGGGATGCATGAACATGAAAGGAGCAGACTTTCCATCGCAAAAATGTTTCTAGAAGTTTCCAAAAATGACTTAAACTAAGCTTCTATATTTTACTTGCACCTTTTCTTATCTTTTACAGGGGTCTACACTTTTAAAAAATAGAAAGTGCGTTTGGATACGCATGATTTATAGCCAAAAGGTGCGGCACCGCAGGCAATACTAAGAGAGTGCGGTACAAGAGTTTTAAGGATTTTATGAGCTTTTCTCTTAGTTTTAAGGCTTGAATTTAGGAACTTTGATATTTTAGACTTCTAAGGGAGTACAAAAATGTCATGGTGACAAATTTCAGTGTAGCAATAGTTTCCTTCCTACAAGTTCAGCTAGCTTGCTAATGGAGAGGGCAAGCTTTTATAGATGGAGGAAAGGAAGTTGGGATCCCTATAATCATGGGATAGGCCCTCTCTCTTAAGAAGGTTCCATGATAGGTGGTAAAACACTTCCTATACATGGAGATCTAGAGCCAAACCACTCAACTACTTTTGATGATTCATTCTGGAGTTTGTTAGAATCAAACTTCCGCCATTTATTTTTAAAAAACATCCCTTAAAAAGCTTGTCGCAAGTGAAACATAAGGACAAAGTGCCAGTTGGCGCGCCCTCTAGTGTGGATTTCCCCCATTGGTGCGAGGGATGAACTGGCTAGTCGCACCAAGGCTAAAGCATCTGTTTTTAGGTTTTTTCAGAGGAAATGTTCTTCAGGAGAATGTTTGTCCTTATGCAAGAGGATGCCATGAAGGTGGTTTCATAACATTTTATTGTTCACAGGTCATGGGAATAGTCCTCCAATGTATGGGATGAGGGATTTTAGGGGCGGTGATAAAATGTTGTGTAACACCTATCACTGGAAATCTCACCCTCCAATCAACAATGCAAAACCCCACAGAAAATTCTCAATGAAAATAACGCAGTTACTGAAGCAAACTAAACTGTAGGGGAAAGGGAATGATTTGGCCCAATGCTAAGATCTGCAATAAGCTCCTGTGGCTTCCAAAATTATCCCTCAAAGGAAAAAGAGACTCCTTCTCTGAAAAACAAGTGATGGAAGAGGTGTTGTGATCCCTCACTGCAACACCCTCCAACACAAAATTATTCTGCTGCAGAAATAACGTTGTACTGGAGGAGTATGCTTGCCCTCAAGCCTAGATGTGAGGAAAATTAGTACAACTCCTTCAAGAGGCCTCTAAAGAAAGGAGAAGGATTCCTAAATAGGAAATCCTTGTGCTAAGCAGCACAACAACTCAGCTAAATAGTTGGGACTGCAAATAGTCTAAGCAGACAAGAAATCAATAATCATATGCATGAGTAACAATGGTTGCCTTGCCCTCCTTTTAAACAATGAGATATCCCTCTCCATGGGCCCCACTCTTTAGGGTTTCCTCCATCAAGGAAAATTCCCTCCTCTTTCTCTGTGTTGTCCCACAAGACGCTTTCCACCTCATACCTCTGTGCTGTTTGACTTGGTCAAACTTGACCTGGCCTTCTTGCAAATGTCTCCTTTCACACATGAGGGTGTGAAATCAAGTTCCACTGATGATCCCCTTTCATACCAAGCGGGATTTTATCCATGTTTCTATTATTAATGGGCCTTATCACCCAATTATTCAACTCCTAAGTGAAAATGGAAAAATTTAATATTCTAATTTATTGAAGGAAAATTTTGGAATATTATAGTCCTCCCCTCCTAAATATTTATTTTCCTCAAGAAACTACAAGGATAGAAATTAGAAGTTTCTCCCAAGGCATGGAGACTTAAATTTGTTGGGAAAACATCTCCCCCAAATGGATCCTCCATCCCCAAGCAATCATCCAAACAAAACGAGTCACCTCCCGACATGGCAACTCATGGCAATCTCCTTCGACCTCAAGCTCTGGAAATGAAGGTGGGTTTAAAATCTGAATATGGTAAGCATCATAGCTTACCCCATGATGTCTTTATCCCCACTCATGATTCGTGTATAGTATGTGTTGATCCTGGGCTGCAAAAGTATTGCCCTCAAGTGGCAAAATGAAGAACAATCCTCCAAGGATTTATCCTCCAACATTGAAGAACAAGCTGGCCCAAAATGTTCCATCCATGATGAATAGGATAGGATCATCATAGAAAATCCTAATGATAAGTTTTTTAAATGTTTTACATGATGATACATGATACAAGAAATTTCTCATAAGGATATAGCGCAGTTTCATCCACTGCAATCTCAGAAAGTAACATGGAAAGTAATATACAAAATCCATCACATCTACTAATGAATAGTAAATGGTTGAATGTATCAACAACACATGATAAAGCACTTGCCCATGTTTATACAATGTATTACTATCAAGTCCATGGTCCACCTCAAAAGAGAACAAATATGTGGTTGTGGTGGCCATATCTCCTCCCATGCTCCCATTAGAACATGTAGTGCAGAAAATGTGGGAATTTTCTCCCCTCAAGGACACATCCAACTCATGTGTCAATCTCCCAATCATGCTCTCAACAAAAATCAGATCCATATCAGAAAATTAAATAATTATTAGTAAAAAAATGAGGAAAATTTAGAAGGTTTCATGTGGTGCAAGAAGGTAACAACAACTTTCCCAATAGTGACAGCACAGTTTCCTAAACTGCTGCTTCAGAAAAGTACAAGGCAAGATGTTTCTTTTTACATAGTTAACCATGTATGTCATTATATGATAAGTGTTTGGGTGCAACAAATGAACACACATGTGATGATAAAGCATTTTCCCAAGGCCACATAAAAGATGGCTGCCTCCATCATATAGATTGGCCCAACAATGATCATGGAGCAATGTGACAAGCTTGCCCTCTTGTGAAGCAATGCACTGCATAGTAATGGTAAGAGTATGCAAATAAATGAATGTATAAACAAAAATTTTACCATATTCTGGAATTAAGATGGCACATGGATCCATGAGTGAGTCCTCCATAGTGTTTTGGCATGCTATGAAGATGAATGGTCTATATGCTACAAGAAGATAATCCTCCTCATGCTTGGAAATCCAAGTCAAGAAGAATATGTCATAGTGATAGATGTCTCTGTCCACTACTCTATCATCATCACCTCCTCCTTTTTCATCAAGTGCATCCAATGTGAAGTAATCCTAGGGACGCTCCATCCATAAATCTCTGCTCCCAAGTGACAGTGCTATGAGCTCATGTAAATAAGCTCCTGTCAATACAAAGCTCTGTTCTTTGACATGATCCTTGTCAAATACTTCTCTCATCATGCTACTACACATAAGAAGTTCCTCCCAAGGTGGAAGTACCTCTTCATCATCTATGGCCAAAGAGATAATGCCATCTACTCCTCCTGCAACATCATGCAAAGTGTGAGAGCAAATCTGCTCTTGCTCTCCCAAGAACAAGCAAAGCAACAAAATATTTTGCTGCCTTCCCATACTTCCATCATACAAATCATGTGATGAGAACATAATGAATGATATGAATACCATACCAACACCACGCGTCCATACTCTTTGCTACTCAAAGATGCAAGTATCCTGCCACATACCCTTAGAAAGAGGATGATCACCAAACTCTTTCAAGAGTAACCAGCACAGCCAAGCCTTCTGCTGCTTGGTATCATAAAGTTGCAAGTAGCTCACTAGTTTCTTGCTCTTCATCCACATCCACTATCCCAATTGTGAATGTCTCCTCCCATCCTTCATCTTGGCACCCCTCCCATGAGAGCTACCATCCTCCCAAATTAGATTCCTATCTTTGCACTTCATGGGATTTTTAAATGCAATATTCTCAAGGATCAATTTGATCCTATAAGGACCCAAATAGGTGGTAGGTGAAAACCTCCCATCATGATGTGTGTGGCTCAAGGAATTTCCAACACAAGAATGAGAGATGTTATCAATCCTAAGATGTCCGCCATCTTCTATTTGCTCCTGTGAGAAGGGAAGAAGATCCTTGCACTCCATGATGTGTTGAAGTGCACCTCTAATGAGTTCTATCCATGAGACCTCCCTCTAAAAAATAGTCCTCCAAAACCAATGAGGTCTTGGATCTGCTGAAAGTAGAAGTTTCTCTTTGAGCTGAGAGGAGCTCATTGAGAAAGGGTCATCTAGAAAGGAGAAAGGGTTTCTCACTTCAATATGTCTACTATCTTCCATCAAGTCTTCAAACCCCAACCTCAAGTGTGAAGTACAATCGAACAATGGCTTATGAGGATGATGGTTTGCTTCCTCCTTGAATGTTTCATGTTGCACAGCACAGTCCAATATTGCTTCTCTAGATTAGGAGTGTGATTTGACCCTTGTTCATGCAAAAGAAAATCTCCACAAATTTCAAAAGGATTTGCTGCAACAATAGATAGTGGAAATTTCTTCATACCTTGATGAGATTTGGGAATCTCTTGTAGGGATGCAAGAGTTCCTTACTCCAATGTGTTAGCTACCCCAACTATTTCTGCATGTGGCTGCTCCTCCATGAGTGTGACAGTGTTATTACAAGTCTCCTCAAGTGGAAGTGTGAGATTT
Source organism: Pinus albicaulis (assembly GCA_034641835.2). Classification (NCBI taxonomy): domain Eukaryota; kingdom Viridiplantae; phylum Streptophyta; class Pinopsida; order Pinales; family Pinaceae; genus Pinus; species Pinus albicaulis. The sequence goes on from CM076570.1 coordinate 86,370,536, forward strand.
TCCTCCTTTTTTCTTTCTCCATCAAAAGTTTTGATCAACATTTGAGTGAACTTTGCAAAAAATTTCACCCTTTCATTGCTCAAGTGGTTGAACCACCAAACATAGGCTCCACCCTTCAAGTGCAGCGCTGATATTTCAATAACTTCTTCCCCTGCTATAGGATGTAGTAGGAAAAATTCCTCCAACTTTCTCACCCAAGTTTTGGCTGTAGATAACCCATCAAAGGTAGACAACAGAAATCTATTGCCTTTGATTTCTCTTCTGCTGCAGGGTCTCTTCTCCTCCTTCAACTGGATGAAATGTGGAAAATCTAGAGTCTCCTTGAAGGCTATAGGTTGATATTTGTACTCAAAAAGGTAATCACTTAGAATCTGATGATCCAAGTGTCCTCCATGCTTGTCTTCTTCATGATGAGAATAGAAAGTGCATGGTCCTTCCACTTCTCCTTCTTCCATCTTCTTGACCTCCTTGGAGAGGTCCTCTCTGGATCTAAAAACTGATGAGAGTAATCTTATATTCTTCATCATTCTAATCATCTTGGGCCAAGACTCACAGGCTGAGCCAAGAAAGATGCTTTGACACCACTGTAATATCCCAAAATGGGATCTGCTAGCAAGACATGACTGGAAAATTCATTTTCCAGGAATGGCTGCTACAGGATTTGAAACCAAGACCTGGATCCCTTATATCAATAAATCTAAGAATAAAATCCAAGAGGTGGCTCAAAATAAATCCCTCTAGGTGGGTTAAACAGATCTCCCACACCTATTTGTCTTCAGAAAGTGCTCGATGAAGGGGCTGCAACAATGAGTGCAGAAGAGCTGGAATAACAGCATTATTTTACAACCATGAACTCATGAAGATATGTATAGCCAAAAAATGTATGATATAGAAGCAATGAGATACAAATTCTTGAGGAAAGAGTCACTCAAGCAATACAATGCAGCCTCAAAGGGACATGTACATGGAAATAGAGAAACACTGCTACACATGTATTTCTATAGGCTAAGACGACACATTTTATAAGAGGCACTGCTCCATATTACATAATAAAAGAAATATATAAAAATATATCGCTCAAGAAATAAGGGGGAGCAAGCTCTCAACCCCTAGAAACAATAATACAACAATCCTTAGAAGGATTGGCTAAAATATACAAAATGGCAAAAATGTTGGAGTTGCTGGGTAGCAGCTGCAACTCAAAAACTGGAAATCAAATAGAGAAGGTTGAATATGATGAATAAGATGAATTAGACCTCCTCCAAGACATTCTCCAAGTGAAGGTTGATCCTATCACTAGAAATCTCACCCTCCAATCAACAATGCAAAACCCCATAGCAAATGCTCAATGAAAATAACGCAGTTACTAAAGCAAACTACATTGTAGGGGAAAGTGAATGAGTTGGCCCAATGCAAAGATCTACAATAAGCTCCTGTGGCTTCCAAAATGATCCCTCAAAGGTAAGAGAGACTCCTCCTCTGAAAAAAAAGTGATGGAATAGGTGTTGTGATCCCTCACTACAACACCCTGCAACACAGCGTTATTCTGCTGCAGAAATAATGTTGTACTAGAGGAGGATGCTGGGCCTCAAGCCTGGATGTGAGGAAAATAAAAAAAACTCCTTCAAGAGGCTTCTCAATAAAGGAGAAGGATTCCTAAATAGTAAATCCTTGTGCTAAGTAGCACAGCAACTTAGCTAAACAGTGGGAACTGCAAATAGTCTAAGCAGACAAAAAATCAATAATCATATGCATGAGTAACAATGGCTGCCTTGCCCTCCTTTTAAACAATGAGAGCTCCCTCTCCATGGGCCCCACTCTTTAGGGTTTCCTCCATCAAGGAAACTTCCCTCCTCTTTCTCTGCACTACCCCACAAGATGCTTTCCACCTCATACCTCTGCACTGTTTGACTTGGTCAAACTTGACCTAGCCTTCCTGCAAATGTCTCCTTTCACACATGAGGGTTTGAAATCAAGTTCCACTGATGATCCCCTTTCATACCAAGAGGGATTTTATCCATGTTTCTATTATGAATGGACCTTCTCACCCAATTATTCAACTCCTAAGTGAAAATAGAAAAAATTAATATTCCAATTTATTGAAGGAAAAAAGTGGAATATTACAAAGTCATTGAGGACCTTTTCAACTTCCTAGAGGTTCAAAAACCGACGAAGAACGAAATCAACTCCAATGTGGTATAAAGAATATTCGACGAAGAATGAGCATATTTTTTCAACTCAGATCGAAAAGTGTAATTCTAGAGATAAACAATGATATCCCGTACCATGGATCGAGGGTGCTAATCAGAAAAAGAGTGTCATCTAGAATGCATTCCTTAGAACTAGAGGGAGCAGAGGTAGACGCTAAAGAGCATATCAAATCGGAAAAAACCAATGAATTCTTCGATTTGGTGGTAGTGAACTCCAAATTTAACTCTTGGAGGATAACTATCCACTTGGATTATTTCCCCCCCGGCAATTGTCAAGTTAAAATATAGGTCATGGGGTTGCAATTAGAAATCACGGTTGTTTTGCGGAGTAAAATATAATTACGAAAATGTTGGATGGCTTGAACAACTGCTGACACCAATTTCTCTACATGACCATAACACATTTCAGTTTCGAGAAGATTTTGACTCAAATAATAAATGACATGCTCATCACCATCATTGTCGCCCTGCACCAGAACCATGGCAATAGTGCTAAAAGTGGCAACCAAATAGAGTGAATATTCGCGATGATAATTTGGGGAATGCAAAAGAGGAGCATTGACAAGAAAAGTATTCATTACATAGAAATATTTTTGGGCAATCTCATCCTAGAGGAATGGGACACCTTTCTTAAGAAATTGCATGAAACCTTTGGCTACTTCAACATATTTTGGTATAAAATGACATAGGAAATTAGCTTTCCCTTGTAAACTGTGCAACTAATGTAAAGAGGAAGGGGAGGGGAGATTAACAATAGCTTCGACCTTAAGAGGATCAAGACAAATTTCATCTTTGGAAATGAAAAACCCAAAGAGTCTACTAGAATCGACGTAGAAGAAACATTTGTGCATATTAATCCGAATGTTGTAGCATCTACAACGAAGAAATATTTGACGGATGTGTTCCAAGTGATCCTTATGCTTAGCGGAATGAGCCAGAAGTTCATCCATGTAAGGTTGAAAAATGTGCTTAATATCATGAAAAGTGTATGAAATTTCTTGTTGGAATGTGGCACCAACATTCTTAAGGCCAAAAGGGAGCCTCTTATATGTGAAAGTGCCCCATGGATAGATGAAGGCGGTCTTATGTTGATCAGCCGGTAGGATATTGATTTGGTTGTAACCAGAGAACTTTTCCATACTGGAAAAGATATCACTCCCAACACATTTTTCAATGATCTGGTCGATGAAGGGAGTGGAATAGTTATCCTTAGGACAAGAACAATTAATATCACGGTAATCCACACAAACTTGAATAGTACCCTATTTTTTATCCACAGGGACAATGTTAGAGACCCAATCTGTCAATGCGATTGGACAAATAAAGCTTGCTTTGAGAAATTTTTCAATTTCTCCCGTTATGGCAGCTGCTTTTCTAGGGTGCATGGGATGAAGGCATTGGAAAAAATGTTTACATCAGGGTAATTAGGGATCTCGTGCATGACTATAGTTGGATCAATGACATGCATTTCCTCATAGGACCAAGCGAAAATGTCTCAAAACTCTCTGTTGGAATGGGGTCTCCTAACAAGCTACGAAACTGGTCCATTTTGGTTATTTTTGTTATATTTAGTATAGCGCAAGGGTTTTGGGGTGGGTCAAAGCCCTGAAAAGCATTGTAAAGGGGTTAAATGGTAAACTAGGGGTCCGAAAACCATGGGTTGCGGACCATAGGAATGTTAAATATAGATTGTTATAAATAGAGAAGCATTTCAGATTGTAAGGGTAAGAATTGGCTAAGCTATTGATGCGATCTGTTGTGTAAGCGATCTGTTGGGGTTTTTGGGGAATGGAATCCTACTGGTTGTGTGGACGGAGATCCTAGTCCAGCTGTGTGCAGACCCGTTGTTGTGTGCACAGGTTGGGAAGGGAATTGTAAGGGTAACGAATGAATGAATATGAAATATTGTTGGATCTGAATTTGTGAGTACTATTGAATGGATTGCTGCTAATTACTGTGCTATGAATTTCTCTGTCTTTGCGTTGCGAAGGTCTGTATATTGAATGATTGAATCTATTCTGCTTTGGTTATATCTTGCTGCGAAAGTCTATGTATTGAAGTAAATCTAGATCTGTTCTGTTCGGATGTATAATGTTGTGTTAAGGTTATGAAAAGCATATAATTGTAGATCTAGTGCACGTGGATGCAATTGGACATATACTTGACCCTACACAGAGATCATCTAAATAGAACGCAGCCCTTCTTGCCTTACCCTTCCTTTCTCAGGGTGCGGAAACCTAGTTCCAGCACCCACCCATACTAGTTCGGGTGAGACTATGACCTGCGCAAGCAGGTCACTGCCGAAAGGGCCAGTAGTATACGGGTTTGTTGGTAAACCTTGCACACTAAACCTGGGTCAAGACCCCTCAAGCCAAAAAATGGTTATGTTGTTGGGACTAGAAGAGATCTAAGAACGAGATTGGGTAGCGGCATCAGAGATCTAGCGTAGGGCTGAATGCGCCAAGGTACAACACAGAAAAACGAGGACTATCGGGACAGGAAAGAGGAAGATCGCCCTGCCCATAGTCCGTCGAGACGTACAAAAAATTCATCATCTGCCCCAACGCTAGGGCATCAGGAAGGTAAACTAGAGGAACCCATGGTGGCACACTTAAAATTACCTACATTTAAAGGGGCAGTCGATGAGGACCTAGAACGATTCTGGTTTGTGGCCAACTCGGTATGGATGGCGCAAGGGGTGGTAAGTGATACGATAAAAAGAGTGCAGCTATCCTTGGATTTTGAGGAAAGGGCACTAGATTGGTATATGCGCTACATATCTCAAAACGGGAGAAAAACGCTTCAAAATATTAAGGATTCCCTAAAAAAATAATTCCGGAAACCAAAGTCCTATTCACAACTGGTATTCAAAGTAAAGGACTTCAATCAGGGAGCATCTGAGTCAGTCTGGGAGGCTGATCAGCGGTTAAAGAAATCAATCCGGGAAGGAGATTTCAAGTACGACGACAAACAACACACGGAATGGTTTATCGTTATGCTCCTACCTCACCTGCGTACGCCCATGGGCCATCAGACTTTTGAATCACAAGAAAAATCCTTGGAAGTTGCCATGAAACTTGAAGTGGCACCTAAGGATGATACAAGAGAAGGTGTACAACAAATTTAGGAGTAGCTCGGGGCCATGGACATCGAAATACAAAGCTTACGAATGGAACAAGGGAAGGGGGTAACCACGGACCTTTGGTGCGAGGATTTACGGGTGGCGGGACTGCATGATACAACCCAGTGTCCACGGGTGAATAGAGTTGAATTGAAGCAACAATGGTGTAGGTTATACCAATCTATAGGACACGATGAGCAGAACTGCCGCACATATGACTTACTGGTAGATCGAGGAACCCTCTATAGGGTACAATCTTATCCTGCATCTCCGAGATCCCCCATGAGCTTTGGTGGTTCCCCTACATGGGGCAGGGGGGGCAGGGAGGAAGTTTTGGGCGAGGAAAGGGCCAACTGATCTGCTACAACTACAGAGAAGTAGGGCACTCGCCCGGGACTGCTCAAATCCCACTAAGCAGACCTGTAAATACTGCCGACAGTTGGACCATGAACTTGAAGACTGCCCAATTTTTCTAACAAGGATGAAGGACAAACAATCTACTCCCACACGAAATATACAGAGAGTCAAAACAGAGCTAAGGAGCATAATGCGTAGCATGGTCACCCAAAATTTAGGAGAGGAGCTTGCCATTCGGAAGCAACCAACTCCCAGGAAGTAGGAACCACTGGAAGCCCCTGTGCAGCTGCCAGAAGAAGAAGTTGAAATCTTTTTGAGGGCATGCTTGAAGCTCCTACGCAGCCCACAGGCAGGAGAAGGTCTTCAAGTATTACTGCAGGACTGCGTAGATCAACCCAGCATGATGAATAAGGTTAAGGAAGTACACAAATTACACAGCTATAAAAGATGCACCGGGCGAGAGATGCACTTGACTGCACAAATTGGTGACTATGAGATAGATCAGGTTATTCTTGATCTTGGATCTAATGTGAATGTCTTACCAAAACAAACCTGGCAACGAATGGGAGAACCTAAACTAGATTGGTCCACCATCCAGCTGCAAATGGAGAATCAACAAAAGATCATCCCTCTGGGATGCTTACTAAGGGTTATGGTTGATGTCGCAGGAGTAAAGGTCCTAGCTGACTTTGAGGTCATAGAAATTATGGAAGATACGGATCCCTATCATGTGCTCCTAAGGATAGACTGGGCTATCGAAGTCAAAGGTGTCATTAATCTGAAAAAATGCATCATGGTGTTTGAGAAGAATGGGACACATGTAATAGTACCACTAGATCCTGCTGAAGGCGCACGGTATACCGAACCTGCATATGAAGATGAGGAGCTCGATCACATCTACAGGATGACAGCATAGGAAGAGGACCAGAATAATCTTGCAACAGGTGGAGTATTCAACTGGGAGAAGAACAGGGAGTAATTTTCTTATCCAGATGAATAACTTTAGAAGTGGCAGACCCGGCTACATGAGGTATCAACCCTACGATGCCCTCGGGTTGCAAGGACTCTCTACTGCATCACTTCGGAGGTAACGGACCTCCCCCACTTTGATGGGTCTATTACTATCCAAGACTTCATAAGGACATTAGAAGCTAGGGTGCCCAAGGATCAATGACTCTGGGTGCTCAATCTGGCGCTACACAACACACCTACTAGATTGTGGGATACCCACAAGAAAGCATTCCCGGACTTGGAGATGTGTCGGGATAGGATGGTTCTATGATTCACACCCCCTGTTGATGTACGCGCGAAGATATTCCTGGGGCCTGGAGATCCTCATGCGCATCTGTGTATATGGACAACCAAGTGGGCTCACCGAACCCTAGATGAATAGATCCATTTGTTTATACATGCCCTAGGCCCCATCCCCACTACTTGGTACTTAGATGTCGAATTACATCAACGGATCCGCCATTGCGAAATATTAAAAGAGGACTTCCACGGAACATTCAGAATCATTGGAGGAACATAAATGCTTGATGAAGCCCTGCAAGACATTGATGTGTTCATCTTTAAAAAGCCTCACCATCACACCCCATAAGCCATTCTGACATGGGAGGCCTAGATGCATGACCTAGTCAACTGTTGGAGCTTGGCGATTAATGAAGAGGAAGATAACCCACATAATCTCTTTGTTCCGGAATCTAAAGGGGAATGTGCCATTATCAGACCATCACTCTTAAATGTCGATGTGATGCAACCTCTCCGGATACGCGAGGTTAGTATTGGGATAGATGAACACCCTAAACTGGAAAAAATTGGGGATTATTGGGATGAGGGTACTGTGGGAAAAGTCTTCGAGCTACTCATGGAGTACCAGGACTTATTCCCTACAAAATTTTCTGAACTCAAGGGAATCACTGGGGATCTCGGCATTATGCGCATCACTTTAAAGCCAGGGGCATGACCTATCAAGCAGTGGCCCTACCAATTGAATCCTAAGTATAAAAAAAAGGTCAAAGAGGAGCTGGATAAAATGCTGACCACCGGTATCATTGAATCAGTTGAACAGTCAGATTGGATCAGCCCGATGGTCGTTCAGGAGAAAAAAACAAAAGGAGAAATAAATATCTGTGTGGACCTTCGGAAACTGAATGATTCCTGTGTTCACGACCCCTTCCCTACTCCCTTCTCCGATGAAATCTTGGATAGCGTAGGTGGCCAGGAGGCCTATTCCTACACAGATGGATTCTTGGGATACCACTAGATCAGAATTGCACTAGAGGATCACAGTAAGACCACCTTTGCTACCGAATGGGGCTCCTTCTAGTACACGGTCATGCCCTTCGGTCTTAAGAATGCACCTACCATCTTTTCAAGGGTCGTAGTGGCCATGTTCAAATAATTTATCCATAAGTTTATAGAGGTTTACTTCGACGACTGGACGGTGTTTGGCTTAGTAAAAGATCATTTCTCGAACCTATGATTAATGTTGGATGTGTGTCGAAAGCACCATATGTCTCTGAATATCAAGCAGTGCATATTCTGTGTACCATTCGGAATCTTGCTAGGTCATATAGTCTATCGGTAGGGTCTGATGGTTGATCCTGTGAAGATATTTGTAATTATCAACCTAGCAGCCCCTACAATGGAGAAATAGCTGCGCTCCATTCTCAGTCACACAGGCTATTACAGGAAATTAATTCAAGGATACGCCCTGATCACAACACCCATGGAACAGCTACTAAATAAAGATGTCTCCTTTTTCTGGAATGATGAATTTTAGAAGATCTTTGAACTGCTCAAGGAGAAGATGATTTATACACCCATACTAATATTCCCGGACTGGTCAAAATAATTCCATGTACATGTTGATGCGTCAGGAATTTCCTTGGGTGCAGTCCTTACGCAGCCTGGCGAAGGGGATATTGATCATCCAGTTGCCTTTGCCAGTTGAAAACTCTCAGGTGCTGAACGAAATTACTCTACCACTGAACATGAAGGAATGGCTATGGTGTATGCACTACAAAAATATTGACACTATCTGCTGTGGGGACACTTTAAGATGTTTACAGAACATTCGGCTTTGAAATACTTGGTCAACAAGGCTGTGTTGGGGGGGAATATTTTCCGCTAGTTGTTGATGTTTGAAGAATATGATTTTGAGATCATCGTGAAGCCTGGAAGGTTGAATGCAGGCCTAGATCATCTATCTTATATTGAGACAGGGGAAGAACCCACTAACTTGGACAAAGGCTTACCTGATGCACAGCTATTTACCATTAAAATGGTGGATGACCACTTTGATGTTATCCTTCAATTCCTTACTACGGGTATGGCCCCTGCTGCGTATTCGGTGCAACAAAAAAGGATTTGGTCACTCGAGCGACATACATTACTATCATTGCAGGACAACTATATAAGCTAGGCGTAGATGAAATACTCCGCAGATACATATTAGAACATGAATGATTTGTCGTCCTCACAGAAGACCATGAGGGAGTCACTGGTGGCCACTACGCAGGCAGGGCTACAATGCAAAAGATTCTGAGGGCTGGCTTGTGGTGGCCTACCCTGCATCAAGATTCTTACACCTATTTTAGAACGTGTGATACCTGCCAATGAACCAGCCGCCCCTCATGACGTGATGATATGTCGTTATAGCCCCAAATGGCCCTACAGGCTTTCGATAAATGAGCCATTGACTTTATAGAACCCATTAATCCACCAAGCAAGAAAACCGGTGCGCGCTACATTATCACTGCCACTGACTATGTCACACGATGGGCTGAGGCACAAGCCATGAAGGATTGTACCACCGATATTGCTGCGCACTTCATCTTTGAGAAGATTCTGACCAGGTTTGGCAGCTTGAAAATCCTAATGAGCGGCCAAGGTACGCATTTTGTCAACCAAATGATTCAAGTTCTGAACGATGAATTTCGGATCCACCATGCCAAGAGTACACCATACCATCCCCAAGCTAATGGGACGGTGGAAGCTTTCAACAAAATTTTGGAGCAGGCACTAACGAAGGTTTGTAATGCCAACCGTAGTGACTGGGATATTTGCATCCCCTCGGTCCTCTAGGCTTACCAGATGACCTGCAAAAAGCTGACCGGTAGGAAACCTTTCTGAATGGTCTATGGCAAGGAGGCCATCATGCCCATAGAATACGTTGTTCCTAGCCTACGCATTGCAGAATTTAAAAATATGGCAGACTTCGATATCATAGAAGAACGCCTGGCGCAACTGGTAGCATTGGAGGAAGATCGGTTTATTGCTCAGTTTCAACAGCAGGTACAAAAAGCTAGAGATAAATCCTGGCATGATCGACATATTTTCCAGAAGACATTTGTCGCAGGTGATCTCGTCTTGTTATACGACATCCAATTTGTGAAACATCCTGGAAAACTCCGGTAGCACTGGCTTGGTCCCTACGTAGTTCAAAAGGTTACGGATGGCGGAGCATTCCAGTTAGCTACCCTGCGCGGTGACCTCCTCCCTAGTTTCGTCAATGGAGGTCGACTCAAACCATACCGAGCTACGAATAATGGGGTTGTAGCAGTGTCATGACTCGGGACGAGTCACAAGATTGTGTTGGGGGACTGTTGGAACGGGATCTCCTAACAAGCTACGAAACTGGTCCATTTTGGTTATTTTTGTTATATTTAGTATAGCGCAGGGGTTTTGGGGTGGGTCAAAGCCTCGAAAATCATTGTAAAGGGGTTAAAGGGTAAAATAGGGGTCCTAAAACCATGGGTTGTGGACCATAGGAATGTTAACGCTAGATTGTTATAAATAGAGAGGCATTTCGGATTGTAAGGGTAAGAATTGGCTAAGCTATTGATGCGATCTGTTGTGTAAGCGATCTGTTGGGGTTTTTTGGGAACAGACTCCTGCTGGCTGTGTGCACGGAGATCCTAGTCCAACTGTGTGCAGACCCTGCTGCTGTGTGTGCAGGTTGGGAAGGGAATTGTAAGGGTAATGAATGAATGAATATGCAATACTGTTGGATCTGAATCTATGAGTACTATTGAATGGATTGCTGCTAATTACTGTGTTATACATTTCTCTGTCTTTGCTCTACGAAGGTCTGTATATTGAATGATTGAATATATTCTTCTTTGGTTATATCTTGCTACGAAAGTCTGTGTATTGAAGTAAATCTAGATCTATTATGTTCGGATGTATAATGTTGTGTTAAGGTTATGAAAATCATAGAATTGTAGATCTAGTGCACGTGGATGCAATTGGAAATATACTTGACCCTGCGCAGAGATAATTTGAACAGAACATAGCCCTACTTGCCTTACCCTTCCTTTCTTAGGATGCAGAAACCTGGTTCCAGCACCCACCCATACTACTTCAGGTGAGACTGTGACCTGCGCAAGCAGGTCACTACCTAAAGGGCTAGTAGTATAGGGGTTTGTTGGCAAACCTTGTACACCAAACCTGGGTTAGGACCCCTCAAGCCAACACTCTCGGAAGAGACTAGTATATACCTCTATCTCATCAAGAGAACAGGTCACCCCAATGTGGATGTTCTCGACAACCCTCGATTTAATGGAGATGTCAATAGGAATCATCTGAGTAATATTCCCCATGTTTCCTTCCGCAAAATAATCATGTGTCAAGATAGGCATTTGAAGTGGATGGGAAGGATATTGGAAAGCAAAATTCTCAAGATAAGTAGACATTGCCCCAAGGCCAAGAAGAAAGGAGTAACAATGATGGCTATCGTCCCAGGGAGGATCCTAAGGAGACATGGTTTCCACGATGGCTTCATCAGTTGGAAACGTCTCATTCAAGGGATCAGGAGAACCTAAAGCATCGAGCCAAGAGGATTGAAAATACTTGTCGAGAGACACACTCGAAGGAGTATGATCAGAGGGAGGACGAGCTGAAGCTAAGATAACTTCACAATAATAAATTTCTATTGGGCTTAATGACTTCTTGTCACCAAACGAATCAACCTACTCAGGTGAAGGGATGATCCATGGATTGGAAGACGTGGATATCATATTGACCCTAGCAGTGTTGGGCAGAGGGAGAGAGAAGAGACCCATAAGGGAGGGATCTTTAAAAATTCCGAGCCCAAAAATTTCATAAGGTGTAGGAATATGGTCTACATATGAAACATTTCTCTCAGAGGAGGTGGAAGTGAAAAAGGATAATTGATTGACAATGGTGATCTTTCCTTCATGTGGGAACCGAAGAACACGAAAGACAGTACACGGTACACATAGCATGGCATGAGTCCAACTACGACCGAGGAGGAGATTATTGTTGAGTTTGGCGACAATGACATCAACCTTGACATTACTTGTTTTTCCTTCCAACGTTATAGGTAAGCTGGTGAGGACATGAAGAGGGCGAGATTCCCTTCCATCGAAGGCTTCTAAAGAGTTTGGAGAATGGTTAAGGGCAAAAGAACCAATGGCTTTCCAGCATGCGACAGACATGATGCAAGTAGATGCACCTTCGTGCATGACTACTCAATGGATATTATTACCATTAATCCCAACTTGGATAATTAAAGCAACCTGGTGAGGGAGATGCGGAATGAAATTTTCAGATCAAAAGTGATAAGGCTTGAATCAGTGGGGTGAACCCCTCCAATAGCAGATAGCAAAGCCTTCCATTGTGACAAACAGCTCTGAAGCACCTCCAAAGCGGACATAGTGGATGGCACTTGAGCCAAATCCTCAACAATACTATAATGCTGAGCGGCATGGGCATTCGATTTATAGGAGGATTTATGGATCATGCCTTTAAAAGGTGGTCATACAACTGGCTCAGAACTGGGCCTTTCAATGTGAAGGGGGCTATAAGAAGGCAGGGGAGGAGGACCATCTGAAATCTCTTTCCCCACTGCCTCACATGTTTTAGTATAATCTTTTGATCTGGTAGCAATAGATATGGGTGCAGCACCATTCATCATGAAAAATTGAGAGCCAAAAGGGGTGGAGGACTGAGGTTTCTCCACCATTTCATTTTTTTGTGATTGGAACGGTTCTTTAAGAACAACTGGAGTTCCCTGAGTGCCTTTGACCAGTCAACTCACCTCAGCCCATCATGGACAGTCCTTCGTGTAATGCTCATCCTCACATATCAGACAATGATATTTTGGTTTATGTATCAAGCCATATTTAGTATTATTTTTAGGAAAATCCTGTTTTGGGGTATCAACTTTGGCCTTGCATTTACTCTTTTTCTTAACTTTGGAAGCTTTATCCTCTGGGGTAGAATGGATGAAATTCAATTTTGTAGTCTTGGCAGGATTGGAAGGTGGCTCAAAGGTAGTATCAGTGGAAGGAGTATATTTTTTCTTTTGCAGAATTAGGAGAAGACTTACGGGAAGTCTGAGATAAAAAACCAATGATACCATCGACGGATGGTGTCGACGGTGCTTTGTAAGTTCCAGCTCATGGAGCATCGAGCAATAGTTCATAAAGCATGCCAGATTGAGAGTAAACAAGATCAAGGTACTAGGCACGATAAATGGCCTACTCCTCAGTAACACATGCCCCCATAGCGATGTCCTTAGCAATCAGACTAATAAAAGAGGTAGTGAACCAACAAGTTATAAGTTAATCAGGGATTTAAAACTTGATCAAACTATGATGCCACCTCCATTCATGAATATGATTGGAGATATGGGTGGCCCAATATTGTTTCAAGGATGTTAGGAGGTGCGTTCCAGTTTCATAATGAGCCGATAACTGAAATTTTGTGATAAATGCCATTGAAAGAGAGTTGAAATCTTGAAATATTCTACGGGAGAGTTCAATGTACCACTTTGCAGCGGCACTAGTGAGAGTCCTTTGGAAAAGACGTAAATGAATAGAATCATAAATCTAGGAGTTAGAGGATCACCATAAGTTGTATGTCATAACATGTTCCTAGGGGTATTCTTCGAACTTGCCTTCAAACTTAGGAAAATCGCCAGGAATCTTGGTTGGAAATGGGGGCCAATATGGATTATGAAAAATGGGACCATTTGTTAACTTCGACACATCAGGCAGTTCGAGTGTAGCAAGGAATGGAAATTTCATATTGAAAGAAATTTCAAGCCTTTGATAGAGACCGATGTTGGGGTTCCAACCATGTCGGGAGAAATTTTGAGCCCATATGTTCTGTCCCAGAGGATTTTGTCCATAGGGGTTATAATTTTGATAATTATTCCCATAAACTGGTTGAGGACCAGGGTGTTTATTATTAGTGAACCACTGAGTTCCAGCTTGAGAAACATATGTATTTTGTTGCGGGATGAAAGAAGTGCCTTGGGATGGACCTTGTACCATCAAAGGTTGACGTTGGGAGACCATCGATTGGACTTGAGGAATGAAAGGTTGGCCCTGAGGCTGCACAAGCTGTCCCTAGGGTGTAGGTTGGCCTAGGTATTGTGGCTGAATAGGTTTCCCCTGATAACTAAGCTGGATTGAAGGAAGTGGACCAGGTTGTCCCTCGAAACTAGGTTAAACTGATGGTTGAGTTAATCCAGGCTACCCCTGAAGACTAGGTTGACTCGGCTGAGTGACAGAGGGTTGGGCTTATTATACAAGAGATGGGCCTTGCTGAACGTAAGGCTGAATCTATTGCACAAAAGGTTTTCCCTAAGGTGGATAGGTTTTCCATTGAGGAACATAAGGTGCTCCTTACTGAACATGAGGTTGACCAGTAGGATCGTAGGGTTGTCCCTGTGGACCATAGGGTTGTCCCTATTGGTACGTGGAATAGTTTTGGAAAACCGTAACTTGTGGCATTTGAACATACAATGGACCTTGTGGAATAGGCCCATGGTAATATACATGATTCCCATGTCCATCGTAGTACTGTGGTAGATTTACCTGAGTCAGAATCTGCTGAGAACCCTGGGGGAGGTAATTCTAGTGTTGAATAGCCATCATATACTGGTCATATGAAAAACCTCCTAGAATAGGATTAGAAGAGATAGGCATAATACTAATAGGTTGATGGACTCCCGACACATGAGGTTGTGATACACTCACAACGGGCCCAACAGACATCGCAGAAGCATTGGGATGTGCACCATGAACAATAGAATATGACAGCAATAATGGAATCACACTAGCGGATGGTGTGGAGGAAGCCACAGAAACAGTGGGTTGGGTTGAGATAGACGTAACCATCGTTGAAACAATGGGAATAAAAGAGGATGGACCCTACACAAACGACCATGTTGAAGGAGCTATCGTACTTGACCATAGTGGGTTCTGGTACAAAGATGTAGGAGCAGAGATTATCTGACCCAAAGAACGATAACCAGTCGAGAGAGATAAAGGCTGAGAGGAGGGCTGAGCCGTCACATAAGGAAAATTATTAGGAGGAAATTTATATTCTCCCATTGATACAAAATTCTCGTCACTACTAATAGGACTTGAGGCATCCATATTAGAAGAAGACATGATGTCAAGGAACAGCTGGCGAGTGGTTGTAATATTCCTAAACTAGCACACAGCTAATTAGAAAATTAAATTTTTATTTTTTTCTTAGATAAAGGAATAAGAGGTATGGAGACCCATAAATCTCCTTAGTAGGAATAAAAGACACTCCTAATGTGAATGGAGGTCATCTTAAAAGCTGGATTGAAGACCCTTAGGTGTGAAAAGGGGTTGGAGAATGAAGAATGGGTCAAATTTGACCAGATCAACAACGCTGTTATGGAGGAGTGGCATTCATGGTGGGACAACGCAGTTTTGGCGGGATATTTAATGCATGTAAGTAGTGACCTAATTGGGTGGGGTCAAGGGTGAGGAAGCTCATCACTTACATAAGGAAAGGATGGAAACCATATGGGGTTATGTTTTGATTCTTATTTCTTGACGGTCTATTTAGACTTGTTTCTCTCTTTAGTTTTTTAGCTAAGATTGCAGTGTTGTTTAGCACAGGGTGTTCCCAGTCAGGAATCCCACCTCTTCCCTTGAGAGGCCTCTTGGAAGAGTAATGAACTGCATTTTCCACTATCTGGCATCAGGCTAAACTCCATATTTTTTTTACAATGCAGTTTCGGCAGAGTATTGTGTTGTGTTGCAGGGTGAAGTAGTGGAGGATTATATTGGGTGTCTTCAGAACTGCTTTTGCAGTGGAGGAAGGTTTCCTTCCATTGGAAGGCCAGTAAAGAAGCTCTCTTCAACTTTTTGAATCCCCTATCAGTTTTATGTTTCGGCTATTATGTTTGTGTTTATATGTTTTTGGGCTATATAACCTAGTAAAGAGTGCTCTCTTCAGATGTTTGAGTCATGAAAGAGTGATTGCATATGCATATTTTACTCAAAGGTTGATCAAGAAGTTTGACAAGAAGAAATCAGAGGAGACGAAACTTCCACCACCACTTGTTATAGGAGCACATGCATCAGGAGAAAGAACACTTGCACCTTTGCAAATTGGTCTTGATCTCTTGACATTTAGAGTCCCATGCACTATTATGGAGATGCGTGAGGAGGAGGAGACTTGTATCAGTGCTAATGTAGCCATAGAGGAGCAACCATCATCATCAATATTTGGGGAAGTCATCACACCAGAGGAAGGAACCCTTGTAGCAGTACAATATGTTCCCAATATCTACCAAGGTATGCACATATTTCCATTCCCTATTATTTCAGCACATCATATGGAGGATTATGGAAACATGCTATCAAGGCAAATGCATGACCTAGTGTCAAAGAACATTGCTAATTTGGAGCAGCAGACTATCACTACACTTAGGAACCTTGATTTTTTCAAGGAGGAGATATATAGTCATCCTAGTATATCATTGTTGAGCTGCACACAACTCTTAGGGTTGGAGTGTACAATTTTGGAGGATAGGATGAAAATTATACTTGTAAATCCAATGGAGAACTGTATGTTTAGCATTATGCATGATCATGAGACAAAAAATGCACCATCATGGAGATTAGCAGCGCAGTCATTTAGCAACAGTGATGAGTTGAGGGCCCAACTATTATTGGGGCATTCTGATGACCATTATAATTGTGTGACATTGGATAGGCAGGTGATTGATGGAGGACATCTTATGATGAATGACATCTTCCATTATTATGATGGATACTTCTTGATGAGCACTTCACATCTTGATGAGAAGTTTTTGCCTACATATTATTTGGATCCTTATGGGGTCAACTTGGTCATGGATGAGAGGTATTCATTTGGATATCTTCAAGAGATTTCTTTTCAATATCCCATGAAATGCAAAAATAGAAATCTGATTTGGGAGGATGGTATTCTCCATTGGAGGAGTACCAAAGTAGAGCATGGTAGGAGACACTCACCATTGGTTGGATGGGTGATGTTTATGAACAAGAGGCTGGAAAGCCACTTGCAGATCTATGACACAGGGTAGCAGGAGGCAAGGCTGTGTTGGCTACTCTTGAAATATTTTGGCCATCATGTAGCACATCCTATTCCAAAGGGTGTGCTAATGGTTGGGACTTGGCATGGCATTTTCATCATATGGCAGAAAGTAGTTTAGGAGAATTGTGTTGATATGCCATTATTCATGTCAATAAACATGTTTTAACCTCATGATATGTATGATAGAGGTGTGAGGAGGCATCAAGAGCTCTTGTTGCTTTGGCTACTCTTGGGAGAGTATGGGATTATTTTCTCCCATACTTTGCATGATGTTGCAGGAGTAGGTGATGGCACTATCATGGTGCAAAGAGGCTACTCCTTAGCCTTGGAGGATCAGGAGATACCTCCACTTTGGAAGGAATCTCCCATATATAGAAGCATTATGGTAGATGACTTTGACATTTGGCATGTCAAGGAATGGAGCTATGAGATGACAGGAGCCTTATTACAAAGGCCAACAAGGTTGTCACTTGGGAGCTTGGATTTGTTGATGGAGTGTTCCTAGGATCACTTCACATATGATGCACTTGATGGACAAGTAGGAGATGAGAGTGATGGAGTAGTGGATGGAGACATCTATTACCATGATATGATCTTCTTGACTTGGATTTCCAAGAATAAGAAGAAAGTTTTTCATGCAGCACTGTTAGGTCCCTATATCACTAGCATAGTCCCTTATTATTTTTATTTTAAACCCCTTATTTTTATTATTGTGCCCTTAAATTATTATTGTTAGGTCGGCTAGGATTACATTGTGGCCCACTAGGATTACATTATGGCCCCATGGACTCCTATATATAGAAAGGAGGTTTTGTAAATTGTATCATCCAAGAATTGTTCATTTATGTAATGTATTGGAGGTTTCCTCCTCGAAGTGGCTTATTTCTAAGGCGTTGATATCTCTTTTCTTCTATTTTTGGAGCTGGTTACACAACATTTGGTATCAGAGCTTTGGATTCTAGGGTTTCGCTGCTCCAAACAGGTCATCGTGGAATTTTCGCTATAACTTTTTTTCTACGAAGTTTTAGAAGCTGAAATTTTTAGGGTGCGAAGCTGAAATCCTGAGGAAGATTGTCTAAAAATTTCAGAGCTTGGTTCGCAATATTTTCGGAGATATCATCTGTGGAAGTTAGGCCTTTTTTCAAGCTCCTAAACAAGTCATCGTGGAATGTTCGCTATAAAACATTTTCTACGAAGGTTCAGAATCTGAAATTCGTATGGTGCGAAGCTGAAATCCTGAGGAAATTCGTCAAAAAATTTCAGAGCTTGGTTCGCAATATTTTTGGAGATATGATCTGTGGAAGGTAGTGCTTTTTCAGGCTCCTGAATTTCATCTCAAAGAGGTGATCGTGGGAAAAATTCAATAACTCTCTCTCTGGGCATTGGATTGAAGTGCCATAAAAAGTGGTCGCAAGTACACAGACTGAAGTTTTTTGGCTATCAATTTCAGAGACAAAGGACAAAACAGTGACACGTGGCAAGTCGTACAAGTTCGCTCTACTAAACTAGTCCAGAATTAGGTCATTGTGGGAGATTGGACACAACTTTGTCTTGGAGAATCCAAATCAGGTCAGACCTGTGGCATTTGAAAGAAGCTTCATAGGGTTACTGCAGGGCTGAATTTCAGATATCGAAGATTTACAATTACAGATATAATTCAATTTCAATATCGAGCTCCTTAAAGCAAGTAAAAGGTGTGTAATTTTTTTCCGAATTGCATAAGTCTTGTTTGAAGAATCAAGTTGAATTGATTGCAAGGGAATATTGTAGAATAAATATCAGTATTGGATTATAAAATGGCCCCTAAAAAGAATTCAACACCCATTAAGCCTTTGGAAATCTCTACTATGACTCATGAAGACGAAGAATGGCAACATGACATATCAAAATTACAAGAGCAAGTGCAACAAATTTCGCTCTCGCAAAGAGAAAAAACAAATGACATGGAAGTTTTGAAGAAAGGTGTGGAAACTAAGATGGATGGTCTGAAGAAAGGCATGGAATCTAAGATAGATGTCATGGAATCTAAGATAGATGGCATGGAGGTTGGCATGGAATTTAAGATTGATGACATGGAAGCTAAGATCGATGAGAAAATGGAGAACATGAAAAATGTTCTAAAAGAAGACATGGAAGGTTTGACAAAGTTGATACAAGAAACGTTTCCTAATGGTGAAAAGATAGTAGAAGAACCTCATGATGAGAACAAAATAAATGTTAATCGTGATTTCATAAACTCTAATGTTGGCGGGAAGAACCACCATATTCCAAAAATGGATATGACGAAGTTTGATGGAAAGGATCCTGTAACATGGATACTACAGATGGAGAAATATTTTGATATCCATAACGTGCAAAACACACAAAAGGTACGCATTGCAACTTTACATTTAGAAAAAAATAAATTTGTATGGTATCGATGGCTTTGCTCCCGTAAAAAAATTGTCACGTGGTCAATTTTTACGGAGGAAATGATAGCACATTATGAGGATACAAAGAGCAACACCTTCTTTAGCCAATTGATAAATCTCAAACAAAAGGGTTTAGTGGGGCAGGACATTGAGGACTTCCAAAAATTGAATATAAGGGTAACTGATATTCCAGAGGAACACAGGATTGATCTCTTCATAGGCACTTTAAAGAATAACATCCAACATGAAGTTCGCGTTTTGGAACCTGATTCATTGGAGAAGGCATTCAGGTTGGCAAGAAAAATTGAATGTAAAATTATGGCGACAAGGAAGCCTACCACTTACTTCTATAAAGAAGGAAGTGTTGCTATGCCTAGATTTCCACAACCTACAAGGTTGACACCACAACAATTGGAAGAAAAAAGAGCGAAAGGGCTTTGCTACAGTTGTGATAGCAAATACACTAAAGGTCATAAGTGTGCTGAGAAGAAATTATTTTACATAGATTGTGAAGAGGAAGAAGAAAATGAACAAGAAGAGGATATACACCAGGAACCAGCCCTAGAAGAGGAAGAAATGAATCCGACCATATCGTTTAATGCACTGGCAGGAATTACCACTCCTCAAACTCTCAAGCTAGAAGGACAAATCAAGAAGAAAAAGGTAATAGTGTTGATTGATTCGGGTAGCACCCATAATTTTATTCATTGTAAGGTAGCCAAGGAATTAAATTGTTTCCTATACCCAGCACCAGAATGTCAAGTGATGGTTGCAAATGGAGGAACTATAAATTACTCTGGAAAATGCCACAATATCAAGCTAACCATGGGGGAATATGTGTTGACTAGTCCAATGCTTTCCATTCCTATGGGAGGTGCTGATGTTGTACTAGGAGTACAATGGTTACAATCTTTGGGGACGGTAGCTTTTAATTTTCAAGAACTTTTCTTGAAATTTTTTTCAGAAGGAAAGGAAGTCGAATTACGGGGTATTGAAGGGAAGCCGTGAAGGATAATAAGCTCTAATGTCATGACAAAGCTTCTAAAGAAAGAACAACGAGGCGTAATTGCACAATTATGCTCACTAGAAGTTCCAACATCAAAATCATCTATTTCTGCAGATCTCCAACAAGTCTTGGACAATCATTCCAAGGTGTTTGAAACTCCCAAAGGACTCCCACCTATTTTTGATCATGATCATGCTATTCATTTGATTCCAGGAAGTGTTCCTCCAAACATCAGGCCTTATAGATATCCTTACTTCCAAAAGAGCGAAATTGAACGTATGATTGCAGAAATGTTAGAGGCGGGTATAATTCAACCTAGTCAAAGTTCTTTCTCTGCTCCCGTAGTATTGGTACACAATAAGGATGGATCATGGAAAATGTGTTCGGATTATAGGGAGCTCAATAAGCTCACCATTAAAGATAAATTTCCCATTCCTGTGATTGATGAATTATTGGATGAATTACATGGAGCAATTTATTTTACCAAGTTGGATCTTTGTTCAGGATATCATCAAATTATAATGAAGGCTGAAGATATTCCAAAAATATCATTTCAAACTCATGAGGGTCATTATGAATTTTTGGTCATGCCTTTGGCCTTACCAATGCACCTTCTACATTTCAAGGGTTGATGAATTCCATTTTCAAACCCTTCCTTAGAAAATTTGTGCTAGTATTTTTTGATGATATACTAATCTACAGCAGGTCTTGGAAGGATCATGTTGAACATTGTCAAACCAAACCAGGAGGTAACTCCTCAAATCAGAATGTGTATTAGCTGAAGAATGTACATGCTCTTATATATGGGAGGTGAGGCTATTGGGATTCATCTCCCAATGACTCTTGGCCTTCCTTATTTCCTAATATTAAATAATATACAAAAATACATATGCACACCCATCCATAGGATTAGGTGTCAACATTCCCCCCTTTAATCCGAAGGGATGCATTCCCCCCTTTAATTCGAAGGGATGTTGGTGAGTCCAAGCATCGATCTGAACTTTTCAAACTTTTCTCTTCCAAGTGCTTTGGTGAAGATGTCAACAGTTTGCTCATTTGTGGAACAATGATGTAGATGGATGGTTTTGGCCTGAACATGATGTCAAATGAGATGGTACTTTGTATTGATGTGCTTTGTTCGATCATGGAACTTTGGGTTCTTGGCAAAATTTATTGCAGAAGTGTTGTTGATCATGAGTGGAGTGGAATACATTTGTTTCATCGGCAAATCTTCCAGGATTTTTCGGAGCCACACAATTTCCTTTGTTGCTTCAGCTGCTGCCACATATTCTGCCTCGGTCGTGGAATCTGCTGGAACTGACTGTTTGCGTGATCTCCATGAGACAGCTCCTGATCCAAGACTCATGGTGTAACCTGTAGTAGACACCCCTGTTTCTTTGTCACCATCAAAGTCTGAATCAGAGTATCCGGTCAAGTTGAAGTCGCCTACCTATGTATATTTGAGTCCAAAGTCTTGAGTCCCCTTCAAGTACCTTAGCACTCTTTTTGCAGCAGACCAATGTCCTTCACAAGGTTTTTGCATGAACCTTGAGAGGATTCCAACAGCAAATGAAATGTCAGGTCTGGTGGTGGTCGGATAGATAAGACTTCCTACAAGCTGTCTATACTTAGTTGCATCCTCAAATTCCTTCCCTTCAATAGATGTGAGCTTCAAGTTTTGTTCCATTGGAGTGCTTAAGGGTTTACAATCATCCATGCCAAATTTGTTCAAGAGATCTCCAATGTATTTCTTTTGAGAAAGAAATATGAATTTAGGATGTTGAATTACTTCAATACCCAAATAGTAATGAACATGACCCAAATCAGTCATTTCAAAACCTTTCTACAACTCTTTCTTCATGGATGCAATATAGCTCTCATTGTTTCTTGTTATCAAAAGATCATCTACATATACCACAAGATATACAACTGTTTTTCCAACTTTCTTAACAAACAAAGTTGCATCATCAAGATCAAAGTGTTTGAAATCAAGTTTCAGAAGATGCTCGGTCAATTTCTCATACCAGGCTCGTGGTGCTTGCTTGAGGCCATACAAGGATTTTACAAGTTTGCAAACTTTGTGTTCTTGACCCTTTATCACAAATCCTTCTGGCTGGGACATATAAACTTTCTACTTTAGATCTCCATTCAAGAAGGTTGTTTTTACATCCATCTGATGGACTTTCCATCCATTCTGAGCTGCTAAGGCAAAGAGAGTCCGGATGGTGGTCCATTTTGCTGTGGGAGCAAAAGTTTCTTCATAATCGACTCCTTCTTTCTGTGTGAATCCTTTTGCCACAAGCCTAGCCTTGTGCTTGTCAAGTGAGCCGTCTGCTTTGTACTTGTTCTTGTAGACCCACTTATAGCCAATTGGTTTCGTTCCCAAAGGCGGATCAACCAGCTTCCAAGTGCCATTCTTTATCAAGGCATCATACTCCTTCTGCATCGCTTCTTTCCATTCATCATGAGAAGCGTCTTCTTTGAAGGAAGTTGGTTCATGATCTGTAGACAAACTCATTTCACAGTTATAAGCAATATCCATATCAACAGGGGAATCAGAATTATCTACATCACCTTCGATTTCTTGGGTGGAACTTCTTGTTCCTGTTTTTCCAACCTCATCAGGATGAACATCCTCCAGTGTCTTTGTCAGCCATTTGGGGGGACCTTTCTGAGATGGCCCTGGCTGGTCACTTGATTGAGTTGGGATTGATTCAAGATTCAATCTCCCAATTCTGTCAATCACATCATCCAATGTGTCATCCGTGGTTGTTTCTTCATGTGGGGGAGAGAGTGCTTCAGGACATGATTCCACAGTTTGATTCAATATCGAAATCCCCCCTTCAAGATGTGGAATCTCATTATCAAATTCTTGGAAAGACTTTGCATGTGTGAATCTATCCAGGCGATCAAGTTGCCGCTCGACAACCTTGTCACTCTTGGAAGATTCAAGGAATATGACATCTCTTGCTATCACAAACTTCTTATTTGCTTCATCATAGAGACGATATCCTTTGGAGGTATTGGAGTACCCCAAGAAGATACATTTTCGACTTCTAGCACCAAGTTTTTTCCTTTGACCCTTGGGTATCAAGGCATAACAGGTGGACCCAAAGACCCTGAAATGCTTTACCGAAGGAATGTGGCCATGCCACATTTCAAAAGGAGTTTTGTTTCTAATTGAACTTGAAGGAAACCTATTCTTTATGTAAACAGCACATAGAACTGCATCAGCCCAAAACATCAATTTTACATTCTTGAAAAATAACATGGAGCGGACCATATTTAAAATAGTTTTGTTCATTCTTTCAGCTACACCGTTCTGTTGTGGATTATATGGCACAGTTGTTTGATGTTTGATTCCATGTTGACGAAGATAATTTTCAAATTCGTTTGAAGTGTATTCTTTTCCATTATCAGTACGTAGAGAGCCAATGTGTGTTTGTGCATCATTTTCAATCCATGCATGAAAATTCTTGAAAGTTTGAAAAGCATCAGACTTATTCTTCAGTAAGTAAATCCAACACATTCTGTTGTAGTCATCAATAAATGTCATCATGTATTTGTTTCCATTTGCAGAAGCAATAGGCATAGGGCCACATAAATCTGAATGAACAAGCTCAAGTTTTCTATGTGCTCTGGAGTGTGAATCATGAAATGGCTGTTTTCTATGCTTTCCTAGAATACAAGCATCACATTCCTTAGGTTTTCTAGGAATTGTAGGTAGTCCATTAACACCATTTTTCTTCAACAAACGAAGGTTGTCATAGTTTAAGTGTCCAAATCTAGCATGCCATAAAAGACTTGATGGGAATGTACCTTCATCATGATGTGAACTGAATGCAAAGTTTTGAGCATGAGCAGATGAAACTTTCAGCTTCAAAAGTCTCCCTTCTTCTATTCCCTCCATGACAAGTGAGTGATCTGATGCTGATCTGACCTCTGCCTTGCCATCAAACAAGTGAACTGAGTGTCCTTGCTGCCGGATTTCGATCAGGGACAGCAAGTTTCTCTTCAACTACGGGAGGTATAGAACCTCATGTAGGATATGATCAGGAAGACCAGGCAGTTTAAGCCTGACTGTGCCAAGCCCTGATGGCTTGAGTTTGGATTTATCTGCGAAATATACTGCTCCATCAACTTTGTCGGTGAATTCTTCAAAAAAATATTTTCTAAATGTCATGTGACATGTTGCTCCTGAATCTAGCAACCAATCATCTCTCCATGAAGTAAATGAAACATCAAATAGGTTTTCAGTTACTCCATTGTTACAATGTGCTAGAACAGAATGAGCTGATTCAGCTAGTTTACCTTTGTCTTTGTCATCAATTTTACCTCTATCTTGATTTGTTTGCTGCTGAGCTTTAGATTGTCTGCCCCCCTTTTCTCTGAAGTTTCTTCTTCGTCTTCTGCCTTCTCTTCCTCTGGATGGACCTGAAGTGTGTCTCTTTTCTCTCTGTGCCAAGTAGGCAGCCTCTTTAGAAGATGAAGGGACTGTCATCTTCTTTTGAAGGAGGAGAGAAAAAAAACCTTGCTGGAAAATTTCTCTTGAAGGAGAGAAAACAAAAAATATTTGCTGGAAAATGTATTGAAAAAACTCTTTGCTGCAAATATGCTGAATTTTAAAAGGAACCTGAAGCGTGTCTCTTTTCTCTCTGTGCCAAGTAGGCAGCCTCTTTAGAAGATGAAGGGACTGTCATCTTCTTTTGAAGGAGGAGAGAAAAAAACTCTGCTGGAAAATTTCTCTTGAAGGAGAGAAAACAAAAAAAATCTTTGCTGGAAAATGTACTGAAAAAACTCTTTGCTGCAAATATGCTGAATTTTAAAAGGACAGAAACACTTTGGAAAAAAAAGCTGATTCTAAAAACACAAGCTCTTTGCTAAAAAATCTGAATTCTGCACAAAAAAAATGTATTTTTTTTTGTTTTGGGAAAAAAAATGTATATGAAAAAGGTGGAATGGTATTGTAAAGGGTGGAATGGTATTGAAAAGGGTGTAATAGCATATGAGGGGCGGTATATATGGGAGGCAACGTTGTATGGAATAGCGTTGAAATAGTGGTGTTGGAATGGGCGGAATGATACTATTGTATACAAATGGTGGTGTAATATATGAGGTGGTATTAGAAATGGTTGGGGGGGCGGAAATATAAGACTATGGGAGAGGGCGGAATTACCATGAACAAAACGCTGTATTATAAAGTAGACAATGTATTAATATGACAGAGGGCGATATACCATGAACAAAACGCTGTATTATATGTGGAAAAGCATTGAAATACCACTGAATGAGGGCGGTGAGATAAACAATGTAAAACATAACACAACGCGTATTACATATCAATGGACTGTTGTAATATATACAATGTAATACACAGCATTTATATACAATGTAATACACAGCGTTTAAATAAAACACAGCGTTTAAATACCATGCGTGGGCGGTATGGAATGTATACAATCGACTGTGGAGGGAGCGCTGTATATGAACAACGTTTTATATATATTTCGACAGAGTTTTAATATGTATCGTGGAGGAGGGCCGACAGGCCACAGAGGGCAATATGGTCGACGGTGTGTATGACAGGCGGATAAAATGCTGGATGGAGCTTTGTAAAAATGGAGTGATATAATACTGTATGGATGGCTTTGACAGCGTTTTGCAGGCATGCGCTAGTCAATGTATAACATATGCAATAAACATCGTTTAAATATCAATAGATAGTGGGAGCGAATAGGCGTTGTGACTGCTCATTAAAACGCTGGAGGTGCGGACATATGACTGTACAGAGCGTTTGAATATGGGTCGATAGACAGGTTAATAAACGTAGACAACGTTTGAATATAAACCACAGCGTTTGGATATTGACTTGTATCAATGGAGACGAGCGGTGTGAGCAGGGAGTGGGGAAGATAGGCGCAGAGTAGGGAGGCAGAGGGCGCAGAGTAGGGAGGGGGAGGGCGCAGAATGTGGAGTGTAGGGAGTCGATGGAGAATGGCGGAGTGTGGAGAGGCATTGGGGAGGCCCAAAGGGCTGTTGCAAAAAAAAAAAAATTGAAATTGAATTTGCAGAATGACAGAGTTGCAGGACTACTGGAATTGCAGAATGGCAGAGCCTGCAATTTGCAGAATGACAGAGCCTACAGTCTTAAGGAGCTGCAGGAGCTGGAGTTGCAAATGTCAGTACTATATAGGGAAAAAAAAATGCAGAATAACAGTCTAGCAATTAATGAGCAGCAAAAACTATTAATAAAATTGACTGAGCAAAGGAGAGGGAGTTACACCACAGGGCAGAAATGCCAATTGTGGGGCTGGCTCTGATACCATGTCAAACCAGGAGGTAACTCCTCAAAACTAGAATGTGTATTAGCTGAAGAATGTACATGCTCTTATAGATGGGAGGTGAGGCTATTGGGATTCATCTCCCAATGACTCTTGGCCTTCCTTATTTCCTAATATTAAATAATATACAAAAATACAAATGCACACCCATCCATAGGATTAGGTGTCAACAGGGACTGGGATCATTTTAAGAGAGATTAGATGTTGTGGCAACCGTCAAAGACTGAATTAGAAGGTTGGTTTGAACAAAAGATACGCGAATTCACCATCAAGGATAATAGAAGTAATAGATTTTCTACTGAAGATTGGGCATAGAGGTCCACGAAATATTCTGAGGTACATTTTCATAGAGGTCCATGAAATATTCTTTGTGACCTTTGCGCACGAATTACAAGAGTGGTTATTAAGGTTAGCAGAGTTCCAACCCTGTTGTAAGGATGATAAAATCACTCAATGGATGCCTGAGTTGATTCAACAGTTAGAAAGGACTGATAACACCATCACTCGCACTGTAGACGATTGGGTTGACAACATTCTCGATGGATTTGTGACATATTTTGTAGTTGATAAGTTTGTGTCATATTCTGAAGTAGAGAGGGGGGTTTTCAAAGGACCGAGAGGTAAGTTCATACACTCTCTGCCTTTGCTGATTAAGATGATATTGTGTGAAAAGGGTGTTTTGTGCAGTCACATTGAGTGACTGAACCCAAGCGAGTTGGAAAGCAGTACACACAATGGAAAGTACTTTCGAGTTAACTAAAGAGGTGATAGATCAGTATAAAACCCTCTCAGAAACCCCCCTAATAGTGATACAGAGAATGGTGAAGATACACGCACAAGAGGTAACCCTCCGTCCACCCCACAGTCGAACTCGCGCAGGGGTAGGTCATCTCCTACTCCACCTCCACCACCACCAAGAGGCGACATGGTTGCACATATGAAGCTACCCACCTTCAAGGGTGCAGGAGATGAAGACATGGATAGATTATGGTTTGGTGCAGATGCATTATGGACTACACAAAACGTCAACACCAATGCTGCCAACTTGGCACAAATAGCTATGGAATTTGAGGGTCATGCACTGGATTGGTTTATGGGATATCTAACTCAAAATGTTGGCATTATCGTCGATGAGATCAAGAAATATTTGAAGCAACAATTCAAAAAACCATATTCCGACTCGAAATGTGTAACAAAGCTAAAAGAAATCTGACAAGAGCCAAACGAATCTGTTTGGAAGGTAGATCAGTGATTTAAATGCACTATAAGTGACGAAGGATTTTTCTGTGTTGATAAGAAACATAAAGAATGGTTTATTTCCATGCTCCTGTCACACCTGTGGGGCCCTCTGAATCAACAAAAAAATGATTTTCAGGTTGAAGCTCTTGAAGTTGCCATGAAGTTGGAAGTCACACCCAGGACTGATGATCAATTTAGAACTCATACAAATCCAGAATCAGTTAGAAGCAATGCATTTGGAAATTTAGAGCCCGTGCAAGGACATGGGGCTAGACGCTTGCACAAAGGTATGGTATATACACTATAAAGGGTCTGGTCACACAAAGGATCAGTGTCTCGTGCTTTAGGATTACATGATGTTGTAGGATTGAGCGGTAGTCCCACATTGTGGTGCGTTGACTGTCAAGCGGCTGGATGACATGACACAAACCATTGCCCCTGATTAGGAAGTTATGTACCAGAACTGAAGCAACAATGGTGCAGTTTTTTCTCATCGGTTGGCCATGATGAGCACCACTGCCACACATTTGATCTGATGATAGAAAATTCCAACCTCTATAGTGTGCAAGCTAACCCATCTTCACCAGAATCTCCCTCTGGGCATGGTGGATCTCTAGCTTGAGGAAGGAGAGGAGGGAGAGGTGCAGGTGCAGGTTGTGGAAGAGGAAGACTGATCTTCTAGAACTATAGAGATGTTGGGCACTTTTCGCGTGATCGTCTAAACCCTGAGCAACAGTATTGCAGGTATTGTAGAAAATTTGATCATGTTATTGAAGATTGTCCTATTTTGATTGCTATAATGTAGGAGAAGAAATATTAGACACCTATGCAGAATATACAAATGGTTAGACCTGAGCTGCGGGAAGATGATCTGAGTGTAAACTTAATGACACAAAGTGGTGCTACCACTGGAGAAGTCGAGGGAAGGAAGGTTGATGCAGAACCCTGGATCAAAAAGGCTTCTGAAAAGAAGGAAGGATTCAACCTGCAGAGGGAGAAGGAGACTTTCATAGAAGCTAGAAAGGATTTTATTGTTGTAGGTTCTTCCACATCTAAGTAAATCACAGAATCAAGGATCGATGATGAAGTCAAGCCCTTATTGCAAAAATGCATCAAGCTATTGCGTAACTAGAATTTAGTAGGCAACCTTCAAGCTCTGATAGATAGTTGCACAGATAAAGAATTGCCTCAGACTGAGAGCAAGGCTCTAAACAAGATCTACATGAATAAGAAGAGAACCGATCGGAAGATGCACATGACCATGAATATTGGGGAATATGAGATGGATCAGGTCATTCTGAACTTAGGATCTGATGCGAATGTTTTACCTAAGAAGACTTGGTAGAGGATGGGAAAACCAAAGCTGGAATGGTCCACCATTCGGCTGCGCATTGCGAATCAATAGAAGATTATCCCTTTGGGGATACTCCCACACGTTATGGTAGATATTGTTGGAGTCAAGGTACACGTCGACTTTGAAGTAATACAAATGTTTGATGATACAGACCCCTACCCTATGCTGCTGGGCTTGGATTGGGCTATCAATATGGGGGGCATCATCAACATGAAGCGCAGGAATATGATCTTTGAGAACAATGGTACTTGGGTTATAGTACCTTTGGATCTGGAAGAAGGGCAGAGATATACAGAACCATTGCGCATAGAAGATGATGTAAACCGCATCTACAAATTGACCGCAGGAGATGAGGATTGGATCAACCCAACTGCTGATGGGATGCTGAATTGGGAAAAGGATAGATCATGCCTCTTTGATTCAGATGGGGAAATGGAAAACTGGCAGAATCGCCTGCATGATGTGTTTGCACTACGATACCTAAGAGTCACTAAAAC
This sequence comes from Pinus albicaulis, assembly GCA_034641835.2. Lineage (NCBI taxonomy): Eukaryota > Viridiplantae > Streptophyta > Pinopsida > Pinales > Pinaceae > Pinus > Pinus albicaulis. Next base: position 86,400,451 of record CM076570.1, read on the forward strand.
TTTACATTGCATCTCCTCAGAGGTACGAGAGTTTCCCTATTTTGATGGTTCTAGTAATGTTTTTTTTTATTTTTGGAAGAAATGGAAAAGGTTGGCCCAAAAGATCGAAGGTTCTGGGCACTCAACCTTTCCATGCACGCAAATCCAGCACGTTGGTGGGATACGCACAAAGGGAAATTTGAAACTTTGGAAGAATGCAAATATATGATGTGCTTGTGCTTCACCCATCCAGTAACCATGTTGGATGAAGTATACATAGGAAAGGATGATCCATGCTCACACTTGTATAAATGGACATCTGCTTTGCATGATGAACCTCGACCTGAATGGGTGCATATTTTTGTCCATACTTTAGGAAAGCTGCCCACCTATTGGAACTTGGAAACAGAGTTGCACCGAGGGACTACTGGTTGGGCCTCATTAAAGAAAATTTTTCTCCTCACTTTCAGTTTGTATAGTGGGTTTGAAGGCATTAGCTAGGTATTGCATGGGATCCAAGGAGATTTCTTTGACATGACCAAACTTGCAATAGAGGTTCCACCACCTGCATGGGATGCAAAAATGTAGGATATTGTCAACTGCATAAATATGTCAATAGAATATAATGATGAATATCTAAGAAATGTCAATATCCCAGAGTGTGAGGGGGAGCACACAGTTGAAGGCCCTTCATTAGGAATGATGGATGTGACTAATCCCTTAAAAATTAAGCTAGTCAACAAGGACGGAGGAACAAACCAAGATGGAAAAAATAGGAGATTATTGGGATGATGACATACTGGGAAATATTGCGGAGCTATTGAAATAATATCAGGACCTATTCCCCACAAATTATTCTGAGCTAAAATGAATTTTAGGAGAATTAGGAGTTATGAAAATCACTCTGAAAATATATGCATGCCCTGCCAAGCAAAGACCATACCGATTAAATCCAAAATATAAGAAAAAAGTGAAGGAAGAATTGGAGAAAATGGTTGCTACATGAATCATTGAGCTTGTGGAAGAATCTGAGTGGGTAATCCTGATGGTTGTTCAAGAAAAGAAGATTAAGGGATAAATAAGGATTTGTGTGGACCTACACAAACTGAATGATGCATGTGTACATGATCCCTTCCTTACCCCATTTTAAGATGAGATATTGGAAAATGTTTGAGGACAAGAGGCCTACTCTTTCACTGATGGATTTTCAGGGTATCATCAGATTAGGATTGTGCTAGAAGATCAAAGTAAGACCACTTTTGCAAAAAAATGGGGATCCTTCCAATACACAGTCATGCCCTTTGGATTGAAGAATGCACCTGCTATATTCTCGTACCTAGTAGTAGTTGTATTTAAGGAGTTCATGCACAAGTTTTTGAAGGTGTACTTTGATGATTGGACTGTGTTTGGGCTGTTGAGGAAGCATGTTTCCAACATGCGCATGATTCTTGACACTTGCAGAAAGCATCAGATCTCTCTTAACCTAAATAAGTGTATATTTTGTGTTCCATTTGGGATCTTGTTGGGGCATATTGTTTGTCAGCAAGGTTTGATGGTAGATCCAACCAAGATTGCAGTTATTGTCAATTTAGAGGATCCTACCAATATTAAACAGTTGCACTCTATTCTAGGACACATAAGATATTATATAAAATTCATTCAGGGCTGTGCGTTGATCACTGCACCCATGGAAAAATTGTTGAAGAAAGATGTGCCCTTTTGTTGGGATGAGGAATGCCAAAAGAGCTTTGAGTTGCTTAAGGAAAATATGGTTACTTTACCTATTTTAGTATTCCCTAACTGGTCCAAGGTCTTCCATGTACATGTTAATGCATCTCACATTGCACTTGGAGTTGTCTTAGAACATCCAGGAGGAGGAGATCATGATCACCCCATTCCCTTTGCAAGTAGAAAGCTCTCTAGTGTAAAGCGCAACTATTTGACCATAGAGAGGGTTTTTTTGGTTATGCGCTAACTTTGAACCTGGGATAGGACCCCTCAAGCTATATGTCGTAATCCTTATTCCTCCCTACAGTTCAACGGATCAAACTTTAGTGGACCTACATCGCAGAAGTTGGTGGAGGAGGTTCAGAGTGCGAGCATCCTTGCACTCTTCACCACCACCATTGTAGAGTTGAAGACCAAGATGAAGATCTCTCCTCCTTTGTGACTCGGGACGAGTCGCAAGATTATGCTGGGGAACTGTTGGATCAGGGTCCCTTAGGACCGCAATTTTGGGCTAAATGTTAGTATTTTTGTTGATTTGAGTCATGCGCACTATGAAAAGAAGAGTCAAGGGGCTTTACGGCGGGGCAAAGTACCTTCATGAGTTGTAATTGGGTTAATGGGTAAACTAGGGGTCTCAAACCACAATTTGAGGACCATATTATGAGTGCAGGCGAAAGGTATAAATAGAAGTATAGATCGAGTCGGGTCAGTTAAGTGAATAGATGAAAGCTTAAGGATAGAGATTTGAAGTGAATCTATTGTAAGCATTTGTATCTGAAAGGCTCCTATTGGTTGTGTGCACAGAGACCTTAGTCTCGCTGTGTGCAGACCCTACTAGCTATGTACGTGGGAAGATATGGTGAATTTTAAGGATTGCTATGAATTGTAAGGGTTAAGACTGAATAATAAATATTTTTTTTGGAAATTTTGTGTATCGAATGCATCTGCGATTCGCATTTGCGTATGAATTATGCTTCTGTGTATGATTTCTATTTTCTGCATATGATTTATGTTATCTGTGATTGGATCGAGTTGCGTACCTGTTTATATTGATGATGCTTAAGGTATTTACATAGATCTGTTACTGTAAAGGCTGAATAGTACATTGTTCAAATAGTTAAAGGATCTACTCCCTGTGTGTGCACGTAGGGTTAACCTATGTTAATTGACCTAGGGTTTCTGGTTAGGGTTTCAAGTGCGCAAGATAGTCTATTTAATAAGATAGATCTGTGGACACCCACTTCATTTAATTATCTCTGGTTAGGGTTTCAAGTGCACAAGATAGTTTATTTAATAAGATAGATCTGTGGACACCCACTTCATTTAATTATCTCTCAAGGTGTGGAAACCTAGTTCCGTCACCCCCCCATACTTCTTCGGGTGAGACTTTGGCTTGCGCAAGTAGGTCATTGCCGAAAGGGCCAGTAGTAAGAGGGTTTTGTTTATTACATGCTAACTTTAAACCTGGGTCAGGACCCCTCAATCCAACATTGTATTTTTCAAACAACCCTTTGTGCTATCTGAAACAACCCTAGAGGTCTCACTGGTCCAACATCTGCAAACGATCATAAGTTAAAATTTTAGTACATGATATAAAAAATCAAAAACTTCAAAAAATTTAAAAACAATTCTTACCTAAGTCGTCCCAATGTCCTCCTGGTGCTAGAGTTAGATTTGGATCTCCTCTGAAGTTGGTTCTTAACCAATTGTTGATAATATTCAACTGTTGTCGAATCCATATGAAAAAGGCAGGAAGGAAAGACATATGTTGCCTGCATCCATGGCATGGCATCATATCTCCATCTAATAAGTTTTGGATCCCTCAAGGTAGGAGGTCCCACCTCTATCTGCTAACATCGAAATAATGACACCCTCTCTAAGAAAGGAGTCACCGGGATCAACCCATAACCAAATTATTTCAGCCTCACGGTCTCATACTTTGTGATCTAGTCTTTCATGTTATGGAGAAACTCCTCACAGCAATTGAACACTATTGGACTCATACAGTCCAATGCATACTGAAAATGGGATTTTATTACCTCCTTCAAAGCCTGCATTGGCGCCATTCATGCAATGATGTAAAGGATGGTCCTCAGAGAAGGATAATTGACAATTTTAATGTCAAATTTTCTGATTTTGGTCTTCTGAGAACCATGACTGTAGTGTCTGGAAATGAGAATCTCTATGCTCTTGTTTCCCGGTCTAGCCCCTGATAACTGGACCGGTTATCCCCTCTTGGGAAAACCAATGATGAAATATATGTCAGACACATCAATCTCTAAGTTTTGACCACCAATCACAAACATTTTGCAGTCAACATCCCACCATCTCATAAGATATTTTAATAGATCCACTTGGGATCGAATCTTGGGTGTCTGGAAGAATTTTAGAAAATCGCAATTTCACAGTGCTCTTACGCAGTTTGGGTTTTGGGCTACTTCTCGATCTTATGCTTCATGGCCTATGTATTTCCATTCTATTGTCATATTTCTTGTGCAAAACATTAATTAACAAGGATTAAAAACATTTCATGGAAGAAATTTGGCAATAAATTGGCCTAAATTTGAGCATTCATAAAAATAAAAAAAAACTCTCGAGGCCAGCGCATGTGTTCATTAATTTTTACACGCTAAAATCACGTAGGTACTTTAAAGGCCAAGACGACTAGCACAGACCCGATGGGTAAATCTCGTGCTGGTCTTCCACGTTCCCTAATTTTTCAAGGGCTTCCTAAGCACATGAAAAATGGCTAATAATGCTTAAAAACATATGCAAACTGCAGGAAAATGAAAGAACTCTTACTTGTAGGAAACCATTCGGTGAATGGTGTCCCAAATCGATCAAATGGTCTGCCTCAAGTTCAAAGAAAAACAGGGATAAAATGCTTTTCACAATTTGACAATGGTACAATGATTATTGTTTTTACTTTTTAACTAGAACAAGTCTTTTAAAAAATGTTTTTAGTATTAAAATGATTTTTACCATCTTTTAAAGTATTTTTTACCTATTATTTTATATTTTTCTAGATCAAAATGACATTTTCTTGCATGTGCAACAGCATCAAATCTTGAATCAATCTCGGTATTGGTGGCTGATGAGTTATATTTTATCGCTTTTTTAGACTCATCAAAACAAATGAAAAAGGAACCCCCTAGAGTCAACTTTAAGCTCTTTTCTGACTCTGAAAAAATGAAAAGATTGTCGAGCACTTGTCCTTTCAAGCTCATTAAAATAAATGAATTGACATCGTCTCAGTATATGTTTACCCCTTTTAGAGTTGAGGTTGACCAATTACGAAAAAGGAATACCTTAGAAAAAATTACTAAGCGGTTCTCTCAGATATTGTTTTCTACCTTTTTGGATTCGAGGGACTATCTATGAAAAGGGATCTTTGGATTTTTCTTTTCCTTTTTTCTTCAAGCTCTCTAAACATGAAAAAGATGTTGAGTTACCCCTCCATCGGACTCATAAAACTTAAACAATGAAGGACTTGTCACCATGACAAGACCGAGTTACTCCTTCCTAGGACTCGTTAATCTTACTAAGATGGATTCATCTGAAGGGTGAACTCATATTCTATGCATATCGTATCTACTTCAAGCCTGCTATCAAAAATAAATAGGTACTAGCTATAACTAGTGGGGGGGAATGGAATTAAAGTATGTCTTTTATTTTGTATTAAAGGAAGCATGTCGCTCTTGAACATAACACTTATCTGATCTCATGTTGGGTTTGGGCTACCCTCTCTTCTTCACTTACCTTCCTAGGTTTGTTAAATCCATTTTCCTCTCATTCAATGATATCTTGTTGTCACCATGACCATTGATCCCATTTTGATTCAAATGATACCAACATATGAAGTCGTGTCGCCGATATGTTCACGGGAAGTCCTATCTACAAACATAAAACCTTTCATACTTATCTGAACCTCTCTGCAACAATATTGAATCATTCCTACCTACTTTGATAAATCTTATGTTTCGTGTCAATGATGTGGGAAATATTATGGCCTTCCTTTGACAGATCTCTTCCTTTTGACATCGGCTCATTATCCAGAAAGTTGGTCTAGAAACCCCCTTTTAGTACCCTGGATCTTGCATGCCTCAATGGAAAGTTCTTCACGTTTGACGATAGGATCACATCAATGGCATTCGATCGAATGATTATGCAATTGTTCGACTTCATCTCCTTTTCACACTTGTATATTGTATTGTCATATCTTGAGGGCCATCTTCATTATTGATGGTTTCTCTCATGCCTATTAACAATTCACCTCATTGACCGTAGTTTGGAGGTTTCTATCATGTTCGAAATTAACACATTATTCACATGGTTATATTCATGTGTTGATGGATCGAGACATAGGCGAAGACCCTAGATCACATCTGTTCAAATCTAGGCCAGGGGGAATATTCAATATTGAACACGTGATCATTTCTATATGGATGGCTGGGACCATGTCATGGATCCATACATATGATCCTGTCTAGTCAATGATTGTGTCCATGTCGTGGGTTCATTTGTTCTTTAATGCCTTATCCTATCGGGAATATTTATATTAGAGATGCAACATATTGTATTGTGTTTGATTTTTAGGTCTCCTCACAGATTTTTTCCAAATTCCTTTCCTTAACTAAAAAATCACTTCAACCATCACTTCTCATTCTTCTTTCATGATTTAGGGGGCATCTGTTACACAGTATTTGATCCCATTCCCTATTCCCTATTCAAAGTTTCGTCCTTTGTGTCACTCATGCCACAAATTTCACATGGGGAAAAAAGTTGTGAAAACATATCCACCATGAATAACATGCTAAAAACATCCCTGAAGAAATGTAGAATCAATGAATTTCAACATTTATGGAGAAAGCTTGTAAAAAACTCCAATTTGTTGACACAGTGAAATTCTCCCCTGTATGCCCTCGAGCTTGTCACCCTATGTGTAACTGGTAAACAACGCCGCCAACACAGGAATTAAATTTAAAATTCACGTTGGTCCTCTTTAGGTAGGTTCTCCAAAAGTGGAGCAGAAGCTTCTTCCTCTATAAGTCTTGAAAACATAACTCTGGTATTGTTGGTTGAGGATATGGTTGAGCTCTTCCATTTTGAACCTTTGATACTATATTTAAGAATCTTCCTCTTTGATATAATGGATTTCCTCCCTCATTTGTTGATCCATAACCTTACTAGCTTCACTATAAATGAATGCCATGCCTTCCCCAAATGGTTGGTCATTGTTGGTTGCCTTTCTAGTGCTCGAATGCGCCTAAACTATGTCTAAATTCCAAGGATAGGGAGTGCTTAAAGTCTTTGGCTTGGACTTGGAATCCCATTCTAAGGGAAACCTCCAACATCAAGGCACCGGTTGTATGCTTCCCTCTTCAATTTATCAATAATACAAAGTATGTTTTACTTTCTATAAGTTCATCAATGATTTCTTTCTTAGTATTATGCTCCTTCATCTATCATATGGTTTACATTAGATTGTAATATACTATTTTTTCTCTGTTTTTCATTGTGTGATCCCTCTTGCAGGTATTCGTGCGTAAAGGAATAGTGAGGAGCGAGCTTAGAAGTGAGGAGATCAAAATTAATATCGAAGAGCAAGCATATAGGAGTGAGGTAGGCCATCTTCCTCTTTCATGTCATTCTGATTAAGGCTAGGAAAGTTTTCTTGTTTTTGTCTCGCTTGCTACTAGACCCACTCTTTGGGATAGAGGGATCACTTCTATCTATAGAAGGAATTTTCAGGTTAACACCCTTTTAGCCATATTTATAGTAAAATCCCTCTCTCGACCTTGAGGCCTTATCGACCCAAAAATTCTCTCTAACCTCTCTATTTTCACACACTTTTCTACTCTCCATGACTATTATGAAATTGATTACATTTATATAGGATAGGATTCTAAACTAATTCAGTTCATATCCATAAAATCCTCACCTAAACCTGTATTCTAGGATTTTTAGATCCATTGATCTTTCAAGGAATCCAACTACCCTCAAATATCTCCTACTCACTCAAATATTCTTGAGATCTATACTAAGGAATATAGCTGATTACAATTTATTTCCTAATTATATATTCTTCTATAAATACTTTAAAACATAAGAAAATAAAAATAATTAATCAATTAAATTTAATTAAGGAACCCTCTCCCTTGGTAAATAAATGACCCCTAGTCTAGTGAAAATACATTTTGACTTGGAAGTTGAATGCTCTTGCATCATACTCCCAAGGTCGAAAATAATCATGGTATCCTGACCATGTGATTACGTATGCTGATGAAAAATCCTCTTGGGTTCCAAACTTTTGTTTTCTACTGGTATTTCTCCTTCTTGTGTTGTTGTTGCTTTATTATTTCTATCTCTCGAAGTCTCCATACTTTATGTTGCTACTATCATTTTTATCCATTGAGACACACTAATTCATCCAGTTGCAATTATTTGATGGTTTTCCTCCTCCTTTTGGTGTACCTTATTCTAGATTTCTTCCTCATAAACATCTACATTTCCTATGATCACCTCATTAATCTTCAATTTTTCCTAAACTTTAATGTTGTCATTGTTCTCAGGCTTCTGCATATCCTCTTTTCCTCAAGAGTTATAAAACTGTCTAAATTATATCTTGTGCATACCTTTATTAGTTTGTTGTCTACATATTGTATTTTTCCTTTCATCACTTCTAAACATTGTTTATTCTTCCTCTAACTCCACTTTTTCAGTATGAATCTACAATTTTTGGCTCTCTATAATTTGGTCTAATAAATTTAGTTCTCCATATATTTCAAAATCACTTTGAATTGTATCAACATTCTCCATGCTTAGATCTTCTGTGAGCCATTCCTCCTCATCTTCACTCATACTTCCTTCCTCAAGCATGAAACTTTCAACTGAAGTCTTCTTGAGCATATCTTCATAAAGAAACTCTTCATCTCTAATTTTTACTTCATCTTCTGATGCTACTCCATCTTCTACATTTGTATCATATTCTTAAAATAATGTTGCTTTGTCTTCCTCTAAATAAAAAATTAAGGGTGGTTCTCCCTCGATTTACTCTTGCATAGTAGCTTTTTTATTAGCTTTGACCTCTTCAAAGTTATTAAGCATATGCTCACAAAACTTTTCCATTTCAATCATCTCCTCAAGAAGTGTTATTTCTTCACTAGCTTGCATAAATACACCAGTCACGCACTAATCACTACCTGTCAAACCTGCATACATACGCAAAATGTTAGATTCAAAAACATAGTTCTCTTCCTTTTCCAAGGCTTCAGATGTCTTTTCTTCCTTCTACATATTGTCTATAAATTCTTCCTCAATATCTTTAGCTTCTTCTGCACCAAATAAAATTTTTCTTTCAAACTCAAATGCTCTAAGTTCCACCTTCATCCCGTTATACTTCCTCTATCTCAAATTTGTCTACAATGAAGGACATATTACCTTTTTCTTCCTCATCATCCAACCATAACATCCCCACTTTTAAAACTATCATTTGAGCTTATCAAAATATGCTCTTAACTCAGCAAATTCCTTCTCTTTCTCTTCATTACTCATCTTCCTCTCCATGCCAGCTACTTCTGCACAAGCTTCCCTCTCATTGGGGATTCCTCTAAAACCAATAGTCATCTTCACCTTCCTCTTTTGTGAACTCTCCTCTTTCATCTATGAGCTACAAGAAGCCTATCTTCCTCTCTCTACAACAAGTCCACTGCTTACTACTAATACCAATTTATCATCTTGGTCTCTTCTTTCTTCCTATAGACAGTTCTACCCACACTCACTATGGAACTACCTTGGCAACTTCTACCCAACCTCTTCTTGTTGGAAGTTTTCCTTCTTATGGTTCATTGTAGTGGAACCTCTTCTCTTTCTTCTTCTCTTGAGCACGTCTCCTCCTCATATTCTAAAGTTGTATGGTTTCTAAGCTTCATCTGCTCACTATTCTTGATAACTTTGTTGACCTCATCTCACAATCTCTCGTGCTACTATTAGGTTCTTTCACAATCCTTGCTTAAATTCTCAAGTTTTTCTCTCTTCCCTTTTTCCATAGCTTTGTTTTCATGATGGTCGCTTCCTCTTTATTTGTCATTCGCTACATTACTCTATGGTTATTTCGATTGCAAACATAAATCTTCCCGACCTATCATCAATTTATCAAATGTATCTTCTACTTTTTGTTCACTCTCTGGACCAACTCCTTCCTAAAAAATCTACAATATCACACCTGCTCACACTTTTTAGCCTTAATAGCACATTAGCTCTCCAAACTCCCTAATTTTGCATCCTCAAAAGAACTTCAATGTTATTTCTTTTCCAAACTCAATCAAACCTATATTCTACATCAAAATAAAATTACCTTCCTTCTAATTCCTCACATCCTCTGCTCTGCAACTTCTATCTTCCAAATTATCACACAAGAAGATGATTACATATAAAATTCTCTATCCTTGATTTCTGTAGTCTATGCCCTTCTTCCTCTAGAACCCGCACCTCTGCTTTATTTGCTCCGTCTTCATCACCGTTATGCTCTGGTGTTCCTTCAACTCCTCGACTTTCCCACAATTTCTTCAAACTTTACTTTGTGATTATCATTCCTCAACTTTTATATAAAATTCAAAACAAAAACAGGCTACCTAGTGAAACTTCTCCTCAAGCTCATATCCTTTATCTCCTTTTATCCTCCTTTATAACTTCTCTATTTTGAATTTCATAAAGCATTTTTTCTTTCATACCACTAGATAAAACCCCAAATTTTGAGCCCACTTAAAATCCCATAGTGCCAAGATATGCTCCTATAAAAGTGCTTCCTTCAACCCTCATCAACAAAGGCGCCTTTATAATACTTCATCCCTTCTATCACTTTTTTGGAGTGTTGGTTTTCCAACCTCAACCCTTTATTCTTGTCAAACCAGGAGGTAACTCCTCAAAATCAGAATTGTGTATTAGCTGAAGAATGCACATGGATTTATACATGGAGGTGAGGCTATTGGGATTCATCTCCCAATGACTCTTGGCCTTCCTTATTTCCTAATATTAATTAATATACAATATTAAATATGCACACCCATCCATAGGATTAGGTGTCAACATTCCCCCCTTTAATCTGAAGGGATGTTGGTGAGTCCAAGCATCGATCTGAACTTTTCAAACTTTTCTCTTCCAAGTGCTTTGGTGAAGATGTCAGTAGTTTGCTCATTTGTGGAACAATGATGTAGATGGATGGTTTTTTCCTGAACATGATGTCGAATTAGATGGTACTTTGTATTGATGTGCTTTGTTCGATCATGGAACTTTGGGTTCTTGGCCAACTTTATTGCAGAAGTGTTGTCGATCATGAGTGGTGTGGAGTACATTTGTTTCATCTGCAAATCTTCCAGGATTTTCCGAAGCCACTCAATTTCCTTTGTTGCTTCAGATGCTGCCACATATTTTGCCTCGGTCATGGAATCTGCTGGAACTGACTGTTTGCGTGATCTCCATGAGACAGCTCCTGATCCAAGACTCATGGTGTAACCTGTAGTAGACACCCCTGTTTCTTTGTCGCCATCAAATTCTGAATCAGAGTATCCGATCAAGATGAAGTCACCTACCTGTGTATATTTGAGTCCAAAGTCTTGAGTCCCCTTCAAGTACCTTAGCACTCTCTTTGCAGCAGACCAATGTCCTTCACAAGGTTTTTTCATGAACCTTGAGAGGATTCCAACAGCAAATGAAATGTCAGGTCTGGTGGTGGTCAGGTAGATTAGACTTCCTACAAGCTGTCTATACTTAGTTGCATCCTCAAATTCCTTCCCTTCAATAGATGTGAGCTTCAAGTTTTGTTCCATTGGAGTGGTTAAGGGATTACAGTCATTCATGCCAAATTTGTTCAAGATATCTCCAATGTACTTCTTTTGAGAAAGAAATATGAATTTTGGATGTTGAATTACTTCAATACCCAAATAGTAATGAACATGACCCAAATCAGTCATTTCAAAACCTTTCTTCAACTCTTTCTTCATGGATGCAATATAGCTCTCATTGTTTTCTGTTATCAAAAGATCATCTACATATACCACAAGATATACAACTGTTTTTCCAACTTTCTTAACAAACAAAGTTGCATCATCAAGATCAAAATGTTTGAAGTCAAGTTTCAGAAGATGCTCGGTCAATTTCTCATACCAGGCTCATGGTGCTTGCTTGAGGCCATACAAGGATTTTACAAGTTTGCAAACTTTGTGTTCTTGACCCTTTATCACAAATCCTTCTGGCTGGGACATATAAATTTTCTCCTTTAGATCTCCATTCAAGAAGGTTGTTTTTACATCCATCTGATGGACTTTCCATCCATTCTGAGTTGCTAAGGCAAAGAGAGTCTGGATGGTGGTCCATTTTGCTGTGGGAGAAAAAGTTTCTTCATAATCGACTCCTTCTTTTTGTGTGAATCCTTTTGCCACAAGCCTGACCTCGTGCTTGTCAAGTGAGCCGTCTGCTTTGTACTTGTTCTTGTAGACCCACTTACATCCAATTGGTTTCGTTCCCAAAGGCGGATCAACCAGCTTCCAAGTGCCATTATTTATCAAGGCATCATACTCCTTCTGCATCGCTTCTTTCCATTCATCATGAGAAGCGGCTTCTTTGAAGGAAGTTGGTTCATGATCTGTAGACAAACTCAACTCACAGTTATAAGCAATATCCATATCAACAGGGGAATTAGAATTATCTACATCACCTTCGATTTCTTGAGTGGAACTTCTTGTTCCTGTTTTTCCAACCTCATCAGGATGAACATCCTCCAGTGTCTTTGTCAGCCATTTGGGAGGACCTTTCTGAGATGGCCCAGGCTGGTCATTTGACTGAGTTGGGATTGATTTAAGATTCAATCTCCCAATTCTGTCAATCACATCATCCAATGTGTCATCCGTGGTTGTTTCTTCATGTGGGGGAGAGAGTGCTTCAGGACATGATTCCACAGTTTGATTCAATATCGGAATCCCCCCTTCAAGATGTGGAATCACATTATCAAATTCTTGGAGAGACTTTGCATGTGTGAATCTGTCCAGGCGATCAAGTTGCCACTCAACAACCTTGTCACTCTTGGAAGATTCAAGAAATATGACATCTCTTGCTATCACAAACTTCTTATTTGCTTCATCATAGAGACGATATCCTTTGGAGGTATTGGAGTACCCCAAGAAGATACATTTTCTGCTTCTAGCACCAAGTTTATTCCTTTGACCCTTGGGTATCAAGGCATAACAGGTGGACCCAAAGACCCTGAAATGCTTTACCGAAGGAATGTGGCCATGCCACATTTCAAAAGGAGTTTTGTTTCTAATTGAACTTGAAGGACACCTATTCTTTATGTAAACGACACATAGAACTGCATCAGCCCAAAACATCAATTTCACATTCTTGAAAAATAACATGGAGCGAACCATATTTAAGATAGTTCTGTTCATTCTTTCAGCTACACCATTCTGTTGTGGATTATATGGCACAGTTGTTTGATGTTTGATTCCATGTTGACAAAGATAATTTTCAAATTCGTTTGAAGTGTATTCTTTTCCATTATCAGTACGTAGAGAGCCAATATGTGTTTGTGCATCATTTTCAATCCATGCATGAAAATTCTTGAAAGTTTGAAAAGCATCGGACTTATTCTTCAGTAAGTAAATCCAACACATTCTGGTGTAGTCATCAATAAATGTCATCATGTATTTGTTTCCATTTGCAGAAGCAATAGGCATAGGGCCACATAAATCTGAATGAACAAGTTCAAGTTTCCTATGTGCTCTTGAGTGTGAATCATGAAATCGTTGTTTTCTATGCTTTCCTAGAATACAAGCATCACATTCCTTAGGTTTTCTAGGAATTCTAGGGAGTCCATCAACACCATTTTTCTTCAATAAACGAAGGCTGTCATAGTTTAAGTGTCCAAATCTAGCATGCCATAAAAGACTTGATGTAAATGTACCTTCATCATGATGTGAACTGAATGCAAAGTTTTGAGCATGAGCAGATGAACCTTTCAGCTTCAAGAGTCTCCCTTCTTCTATTCCCTCCATGACAAGTGAGTGATCTGATGCTGTTCTGACCTCTGCCTTGCCATCAAACAAGTGAATTGAGTGTCCTTGCTGCCGGATTTCGATCAGGGACAACAAGTTTCTCTTCAACTTAGGGAGGTATAGAACCTCATGTAGGATATGATCCGGAAGACCAGGCAGTTTAAGCCTGACTGTGCCAAGCCCTGATGGCTTGAGTTTGGATTTATCTGCGAAATATACTGCTCCATCAACTTTGTCAGTGAATTCTTCAAAAAAATCTTTTCTAAATGTCATGTGACATGTTGCTCCTGAATCTAGCAACCAATCATCTCTCCATGAAGTAAATTAAACATCAAATAGGCTTTCAGTTACTCCATTGTTACAATGTGCTAGAACAGAATGAACGGATTCAGCTGGTTTACCTTTGTCTTTGTCATTAGTTTTACCTTTGTCTTGATTTGTTTGCTGCTGAGCTTTAGATTGTCTGCCCCCCTTTTCTCTGAAGTTTTTTCTTCGTCTTCTGCCTTCTCTTCCTCTGGATGGACCTGAAGCATGTCTCTTTTCTCTCTGTGCCAAGTAGGCAGCCTCTTTAGAAGATGAAGGGACTGTCATCTTCTTTTGAAGGAGGAGAGAAAAAAAAAAAAAAAAAACTTTGCTGGAAAAAAAACTTCTGAAGAGGAAAAATTTCTGTTATAAAAACTTTCAACTCTTGAAATCTGCTCAATTAAAGTGGCAGAAACTCTTGCTGGAAAAATACTCTGAGTTTAAAAAACTCTTTCTAAAGACTGAATTTAAAAAACACAAGCTCTTTGCTAAAAAAACTGAATTCTGCACCAAAAAATATGTATATTTTTTTGTTTTGTTTGGAGAAAAATTTGTATGGGAGGTCGATATGGAATGTTATGAATGGAGTGGTATCGAATGCATGGATGGGGCGGTATCTAAAAATTGGGAGGGGCGGAAATATATATGGGAAATGGTATTAAACAAGTATGAATGGGAAATGGTATACCATACGATTGTCATATATCAATACTGCTGTAAGGGAAATGGTATTAAAAAATGTTAATACGATACCATATGTCATATGTCAATGCCGATGTAATGGGAGGGCCGACGGGCCAGGCGTTGTATGTCAATATCATAATACAACTATTAATAAACCAGCATATTCAATAAAACCGGCGTAAACAATAAAACCAGCGTAACTGTCGATACAGGAGTGGAATGGCAGTATAAAATAAGGCGTATTGCATAGCGTATTGATATCACCAGGTTACAAAAAATAGGAGCGTAAACCAGGAGGTAAACGCTGTATGAATGGACGCTGGACAGAGCTGTATTATAAATGGAATGGGAGGAGATGTTATAACAGGTGGGAGAGAAGTGTTGTATGGGATTAAATGCAGATGGTATATAACAGTGACATCGTTTTTATATAAACGATGGAGCGGCGGTAATGCATAGGGCCGACTGTGAAATAGTATGGTGAACGCTGGAGCGGATTCCACTGTGGAGGGCGTTGTATTATAGACAGTGAGGGCGTTGTATAGACAGTGAGGGCGTGGATAGACAGTGATGCGCTGGATTATAGACAGTGAGGGTGTTGTATAACATAGACATAGCGCAGAGATATAACAAACTGTGTGGATAGTCGACCAAACAATGTGTGGATAGCGCAGAGATATAATAAACTGCGTGGATAGTCGACCAAACAATGTTGACAGAGCGATATATCACAGGTCGATAAATGGTATGACAGCGCGGAGAGGGAGTGTTGTTATGCAGGTGGCGCTGGTGTATGGGGGAATGGGGAATGCGGAATGGGAATGCAGGTAGAGATAGAAGTGAGGGGGCGAAGGAGAAGGGAAGGCGTTGGGTAGGTGAGTCGATGGAGAATGGAGGAGGCCCAAAAGGCCATTACAAATTTTTTTTTTGAAATGGAATCTTGCAGAATGACAGAGGAGCCTGCAATTTGCAGAATGACAGAGGAACCTGCAGTCTTCAGGAGCTGCAGGAGCTGGAGCTGCAAATGTCAGGGCTATATAAGGAAAAAAAATGCAGAATAACAGTGTAGCAATTAAGAGCAGCAAAAAACTATTAATAAAATTGACTGAGCAAAGGAGAGGGAGTTACACCACAGGCAGAAATGCCAATAGTGGAGCTAGCTCTGATACCATGTCAAACCAGGAGGTAACTCCTCAAAATCAGAATTGTGTATTAGCTGATGAATGCACATGGATTTATACATGGAGGTGAGGCTATTGGGATTCATCTCTCAATGACTCTTGGCCTTCCTTATTTCCTAATATTAATTAATATACAATATTAAATATGCACACCCATCCATAGGATTAGGTGTCAACAATTCTAAACCTTGAACTCTTATAGTATCATGTCCATCTAAGCCCTTTCCTTTATTTTATAGCCACTGGAGCCAAGATATGCATGCAAAAGCATAGCCAACCAATAACCATGGCCTTAACATTTTTCAACAACAAGCGCAAGCGAGGAAGGCTACTATAAACCCCTTTACCTTAAAGCGAAGCTCCTTTCTCATTTTTCACTACCTTGGAACTGCACTTTATAACCAAGCACATAAAATGTCGAAGCTGCCAATGCAGACCTTTCTTAATTTGCTCGTTCTTCGAACTTCCAGGCTAAATCCCTTCCCGGTGGCCCACTTACCACGCAAACCTGCTCCTTTATTTCTATGCTTCTTGGTTTATCAATTAATGTCTCCGACCCGCCTTCAATGTCCTAACAAAATAGTCAAATGACTGAATCCCAACTTCAAATAAAAGTTAAGTGTTGCACGCTCTTCAGTATGCTAGACATATATGGCACTGCAACTCTTCTCCTGTCGAACCTTCTGTTAATGACTTGGGTTTGCTTCTGCTGAACTTTGATCTCGCCTCCTCTATTTTGCTCTTGACTCCTCTATTTTGATTACGACTCTTCTCCTCTGGCAGGAACATACCATTATTGCTTAAGCAGTTGTCTGCTCTAGGTCGCGGCCTCTACTTGTTTCTGAGGAGGGCAGCAGCTCACTGCGCCACTATTTCTTCCACCTATAATTACCCTCTACTACCGATGTTCCATATAAAAACTTAAGCTTATTATTCGACATATGTAAGGCTAATTGTTATTTTTTTTAATAAAATCTCAATGTTCCATAAAATTATAGCGGACTTATAATATAGAAAATGAAGCTTATTATTCCACAAATGTAAGGCTAATTGTTATTTTTTCCCAAAGTAGAGATTGAAATTGAGATTTTGCATGCAAGATATATGAATGTTTTGATTTCGTGCGTACTCATTGAATATTTCTGCGACAGATGACACTGAATATAATTTTTTTTACTTTAGAGCCGGGAAAACGAGATTCAAACTACTCCGTGTTTTTTTAGGAAGTTCGCATAAATAATAGCTGAAAAATGAAAAAATGGATGTGGGTTGTTTTCTAAAGAGTGGCGTAAACAATATTCAAATTACTAAGGTTTTTTTTTTTCCATAGCTTTACTGTGATAGGAAAATTAAGGGTTGATTTTCAAAAAGAAAAACCATCAGAATACATAATACTTGGACTTATAAAAAAGTGCATCTTACTAAAAATAAGCAATTTTGGTGCTTCTAAAGCCATGTCATTTTCCTATCAATCTTGTTTTCTGAGTTTTGTTGAAAAGGTGTAAAATATAATTATTAGTTGTTTTTTAATTTTTATTTAAATGGTGTGGTATTTTGTTATTTGAAATGTATTTTTATTTTGTTATTGGAAAGATGTTTTTAATTGTATATATATATATGAGGATTTAACATCTTGAATTTTTTTTAAGATATTTAAATTGTAGAGAATTATAACTTAAATTTTTATTTCAAAAATTATAAAATTTAAAGATAAAATCACATTTTTTAACTACCAAAGAACATATAATCAGTTTAATTATTAAAATTTCAAAAAATTATTTTAGATATTATTATTAAAAAGTCATTTTATGTGATTTTGCACATAGCTTTCTAGTTATATTAGTATAGATATATTTGAACTTTTCATTTATTAATTATAGAAATATCTAATTCTTTTCGATATTTGGTAGATAAAATATTAAGACGAATCTATACTTATTCTTTTTTTTTTAAAGTTTAGTAGTATTTTTCATTTTTCTCCTTTTACTCTCTTTCTTCATCAAAGTGTCCAGATACATCACCCCGAATTGAAGGTGTGATGAGTGCTATAAGAGCCACCTCATCACCGTTTAACCAAGACCCCGCACATACAAATCTATACTTATTCTTGATAATAATATTTAAGTTTATATAAATTTCACAATTCCCTTATATATATATATATATATATATATATATATATATATATATATATATATATATATATATATATATATATATATATATATCATTGATGATAGTAAATAAATATATAAGTTAGGGAAAAAATATTATATATATATCAATACATATATAATATTTTTTTCCTAACTTTTATATATATATATATATTATTGATGATAGTAAATAAATATATAAATGAGGGAAAAAATATTATAAATAAATGAATATATATATATGTGTGTGTGTGAGTTGTTTTAAAACATAATAGTCAGAAACATGAATGATTATTCTAATTTATATAATATATATTATATATAATTTACATTTATATTGATTATGTTTATATATGTATATTTATATATTATGGAATGTTCTAGTTATGAATAGTTATTATTTCAATTTATTTTAATGTCATATATAGCATGATTTTTTTTAGAAAAAAATATTTAGAATTTATTAATAAAAATAAAATTATGATAAAAAAATTGAATTGAATAATTTTTTTTGAGTTACTTTCAATTTTTTACTTCCTCTTTTAATTAAGCAATGGTTTTTTTAAGTATTATTTAATTTAAATCTTGTTTTAGAGACGTTATAACATTTCTTCTATATTAAACTTACATTCTATGGTTTACACTCATTAATAAATATTAAAATATATCCCTTCTAAATTCTAAAGCATTTATAAACACATATATTACATGATAAAATAATTTATGAAGGTTTAAGAAGTCCAAAGACTTATTTTAGACATCAGCGTGATCATATTTATTAGACATAAGACACTATTTATGTTTCACTGTGATTTATCATTATATATATTATTCAAATTTGTTAAACGACCATTAAGATGGTCCTAGCCATTCACTCCAAAGACCTTAGCCTTAAACTCCCTTAGTTCAAATAGAAATCACACAGCAAACTCTAATCAAATTCTATATTCACAATGAAGAAAATTACACACATATTTATACAAGCAAAAGTCTCAAGATAGGAATTCTATCTTAGACGTACAGTAGTGTGGTTGAGAGATTCTCTCAACCACACACTGAACTAGGAGAAACTATATTCTAGCTAATTCCTATTATGTAGGAACAAACTCCTCAAATGGAGAATTACAACCATAGACAAGTAGGAATTAATTATTTCTAACTCCCCCAATAGACGACATGCTAGTGATTCAAAGTCCGGGTTGTGGTCAAACATAACAAAGAATATGTCGACATCCATATAAAAGAGCAACCATCCACCGGAATGCATGGGTACCAACCGCTGCAACTGCTAGTCCTGTAGGATGTCCTTCGCATACATGGTTCTGTCGACCGTTATCACTGCATATATGTACCTGCAAATCCACCACCATCAGGCGAATTTCATGTGCAGAACCTCCAAAACACAATCTACCTCTCTCGGACAGATCCGCAACTTCTCCGATCTGCTTCTCCACAAATCGTCAAACGAAGTTGAGGCTTCCCGCGGATCTTCCAATCTGCCTCTCCCGGATAGGTCCGCAACTTCTCCGATCTGCTTCTCCGCAAATTGTCAAACGAAGATGAGGCTTCCCGCGGACCCCCATGAAGTTGAGTTGGCATCTTCCTGAAAAAAAAAAAAAAAAATCGTGCGCTTCCGCGCCATTCCCGTGATTTGACGTGTTGGCACGAGTATGTACTGAACAGTTGCGCCAATTGCGCTTCTCAGCACGATTGTCAGTTAAGAAAGCACACCAACCCCCTTCTTCTCAGAGATTGATCAGTCATCTGAGACTGAGCCAGGTGTTACTGCAGTCCACCTGCTCTCCCGAGCACAAAGCTCTCGTGTATACGCAGCCACAAAGGCACTTTTAGCCACAAAGGCAACCAACCACAAAGGCTCTACAGATGGTTTCTGGATCACCACCAACCATCACTTTACAGTGACAAAAGATGGTTTCAGGCTAACCATAAACCATTACAAAGTGGTTTTAAGATCACCACAAACTTTCAAATGCCTTTACCAGGCTTACTTTCCATATTTCAACATTTGGAGTTTCTGGGTACATACAATGACCATTACAACAACTGGACTTGCTTATAACATGCTAGGGAGTCTATTCCACAAACCACACTAACTCAAACAAACATATATTTTGTTGTCCACCATAAACGTTGTTGCTGCTTCTTCGTCTTTGCATTGTTCACATCTTGGGCATCTTTGTCGTTATCAAGTAAATTCTTGGAACTCCACGTTTCACCTGTCATTTGTTAGAGTAGCTATTTCTAACAAAATAACTTTACCTACATTGAGTTAGCTAGGCTCAATAAGGCTTAATAGTCTTTAAGCATGATTCCAAGAAACTAAATAAAAGCATAAACTCTTCAGATTTTAATTTCTCTATCTCTGCCCAAAGATAACTATTTCTCATGCCATCAAATTCACCAAAAATACAAATTCACTCCAGCTATCTTTCTCTTCAATATGAGATGCTTACACCTCACCTCGCCACCACTTCATTTCTATTTTGATACGGGATGAAGAAGCTCAATTCCACCTTCTGCAGGCCCACCGTAGGCTGGTCTTCCCCACCCGAAATCCAATTTTCGTGCAATCCGAAACCACATAGCGCAACTAGAGCATGCAGATACTGCAAAGTGCACCTTGAAAGCATTTGTACAATAGGCAATGCATATGCTAGAGTCTTCCCACTTCCTGTTGGTGAACATACACATAGATCACGTTCTGCAGCACCAGGTCCATCCGTCTCTTGCCAAACTGCTACTTGTATAGGAAACAATGCTTTCACGCCAATACATTTTAAAGCACTTTCTAACCGTGGGTCCAAGCAAGGGACAAGCTCCAAAGGCAACTCCTGAAATGAATCAACCTCCACGGGGTGTCGCATCCATGGCAACACGGGCTCTTTCCTCTGTTTTGGCTCATCTATTTTATTTCCCTCTTCGGCGACGAAGGGTTCCCATAGAGCTGTCTGCACTTCTGAATGCTCTTTCCATGTATTTTCTCGCTCTGTCTTTCGCTTAGCGCTAGTGCTGCCGCCCATGCCCCTCACCATCGCTTTGCTTTCAAAAACACTGAAATAGATAATAGATAACACTACCAACACTGTGCGGGAAATCGACTTATAGATAGATTTCAATAGTGCGCCTTAGAGATGTACAGGGTTTGTACAGAGTGCAAATTTGTTTGCAAGACTGTACCTTAAAAATTGAACCAGTGGAGCTGGATCTGATGTATAGGTGTTGTGCAAAGTGCGAGTTCTAATTTTGCTAGTACAATAATCTTTGCGGTAAGATAAAATAGCACACAGCTATTGCATATAGAACAATGTGAACAACGAGGAGAACGATACAACATGCAAGTATCATAAAACTTGATCTTAACTGCAACACGCGTCATTTGCTATTCCCGCTCTGCAGGGCCACACATCGCAGGCTAACCCATAGCTGAATCACACGAATGCCTCTGTTCGATTCAGGAAAGCGGTGCAGGATATTTGAATGAAAAACCAATTTATGAACCCAGATCAGGCCGGCAATACCCAATGTCCAAATTGAGATCAGACTGAAGAAATCCCCAGTCTCCAATTTGGCAAACTCCTTATCCCGTCGGTCTCTGGACAGGCAAAAGGAGAAGAAAACGCGCTGTAATGGCAGCCCTGAGATCCTCCTTCACACCGTTCTCTCTTACGCAGTCATGCTGTATGTGCAACAACTTCTCTGCTACGCACTTTGCAGATTCGTGGAGAAGCCACCCCAAAATGCTCCTTCTCACAACCTCTACCACTGGAACCAACACCGCACCAACAGAGTCAAGGCCAACACCGCACCAGCCTCACACTATCCTTTCAGCAGCGATCAACTGTTTCCCAGGCAGTTCTCTCAAGGCAGTAGGCACACAAAACCAGACAACTATTTCAACGTTTCTTATTTTGATAGTCACACCTCACTTCAGCGCTCCTCAGGTAGGCAGCGTTCCCACTCAGATGGACAAACCTAAAAAACTAAATTAAAAATACAGAACTCTCTTATTTCCTATTTCCCTCGGCCCACGAGGGGCCGAGGCCCAAGCCTTTCAGGGCTCTGAAGCTCTGATACCAAGATAGAAATCACACAGCAAACTCTAATCAAATTCTATATTCACAATGAAGAAAATTACACACATATTTATACAAGCAAAAGTCTCAAGATAGGAATTCTATCTTAGACGTACAGTAGTGTGGTTGAGAGATTCTCTCAACCACACACTAAACTAGGAGAAACTATATTCTCGCTAATTCCTATTATGTAGGAACAAACTCCTCAAATGGAGAATTACAACCATAGACAAGTAGGAATTAATTATTTCTAACTAGTTCGAGATCAATCACATGGACAGTTATATCCCTTTGATTCTTAACTCTTTTAGTCGTCTTCTAGTTCGTGTATGGTTATTTAGTCCTTTTCGATAACCATAGATTTCAATTGGGGCATTCACATTATGACACCTATCTGGTCAACCAGGGTGATCGAGCCACTAATCTATTCACAAGAGGTTTCTTACCAATGCACTCACTCACTATCAATTTAAAGTACAATGGACCTTTTAATATTTACTTAATCTAGAAGGCTTCTAGCTTTTAGAACTAAAATTCTAATAAATGAATTTTTCTTAAAATCAATTTTTTTAAATTTAGTTAACAATTATCCCCCACGGTGTAGTTTATCCACCAACAAACGCATTGTTAAGATCTTTATGTCACTGTGCATGTCAGGACCAGAGTCGGCATCACATCGAGTCGGCATCACATCCCTCGGGAGCGTCAAGCGCCTAACTAAGCGCACATGACACTTGGGCGACTTGCGAGTACGAGCATGCTCGTGATGTGCGAAGAGCGTGCAAGCATAGTGGCAGGCACACCGAGCACCCACCCGACTTAGTTTCAGTTAAAGGCTTGCAGATGAGCATGCCTAGTTTCAGTTAAAGGCTTGCAGATGAGCATGAGGAGGGACGGTGGAAAATCATCCTCGGTTAAAGACGTCAGGGTAAAACATGCGACGGGGGTTCACACGCGGGTAGGCGTAGGCCAGCTAAGCGATGGCGACATAGGCAGAAGAAGTAGCCGACCGAACGACACATGCAATAGGCAGGGCAGGCGAGCATTGGACCGACGCATGACAGTGGGCGAGCAAGCTATGGGCTGACACATATGTTTGAGAAGAGGGCCATGCCAAGCTCGTGGGCAGGTTAGCTTGATGGTCTAACGCCCCAAGCGACGCGTCCATAATATATTACAACATGACGAGAAACATATATAATGGAGGGTCGCGTATTGGCTTGAACACAACTGCAGAGCCAATATATCATTCGGTACAGTCGCAAGGCGAGGGTCGAGAAGTAAGGCAAGGTTTCGAGAAAGTATATGCGACTGAATGTTATCAGAGGGCGAGTCAGGTGATGCGCCCACACCACGAGCAGACGGAAAATGATACGTGCAGGGCATTCAGGTGACACGACTGTGTGAAGTTGGAAGGGCCGCGAGAAGGAGGTAACACGACATTGTGCGTGTTGGAACGACTGTGTTTTGTGAAGACGGAAGAAAAACTTAATAGTTGTAGAATGAAATTCAGGTAGAGTGCCAAACTTGGGCAAGGTCGACCTCCCCTAGTAAATTAATGTAAATTACAAAAAAATTATAATGAAAGTATAAATTGAGAAAATCATGTATTGGTCTCGTGTTTGGCATATCTATAGTGTTTTGTTATGTATTCCGCACATAACCAAAGATGTATGCAAGCTGGAGTTCTTAAGGAAAGAAAGGGTTTGTTGCATAGTTTGGGGTTTCTTGACTTGGAGATTTATGGTAGAACCATTCAAGATTTTGTGGACATAGGTACCACTCATAATTTTATAATGATCGGGTTAGCGAAGGAAGTTTAATTGTAGATTATTCCAAAGGATGTGGAGGTCAGGGCGATGAACTCGAGGACTAAGGTGTCAGGATTGGCAGGTGATATGTCGGTTCGAATTGTAGATTCAAAGGGTTGTTTCAACTTCAGGGTGATGGAGATGAACGCGTTTGACATGATATTGGGAAGGATTTTCTGAAAGTAAACAAGGCATTTGTTGTCCCATTTTGCAATGACATTATGTTTATTGGAGACACAAAGATGTCGACTTTTGCTACTCACCAGCAGCATAGGGAGGTGAAGGTGTAACATTTTCCTACACTAAGTATGAGTAGAGCAATGCGGGATGTGGATGTTGAGTCATATGCGACATTCATTGGGGAGGTGAAGGATGATGATGGAATGGGGATGCCCCGTCTAGCCGATATTATCGATGTATTGGCCAAATATGTAGATCTTATGCCTGATGAGTTACCAAAAATACTACCACCAAGAAATGCAATGGACCATAACATTGAGCTAGAGTCAAGGAAGAAAACACCAGTTAAAGCTCCTTATCATTTGTTAGGACTGGAGTTGGAGGAGTTGAAACGACATTTGAAGGAATTGGATGATCAAGTTTCATATGACCTTCAAGGTCCCCATATGGTGCTCCAGTATTTTTTCAGAATAAAAAAGGGCACGAATGAGTTATGGATGTGCTGTGATTATTGTGCACTGAATGAGTAGACGATAAAGAACATGTATCCTTTGCCACTTTCTATGAATTCTTTCAATAAGATTCCAAAAGCCAAAGCTTTTTCACATTGATGAATGATATTTTGCATCCATTCCTTGATACATTTGTAGTTATATTATTCAATGAAATTGTTGTGTTTAGTTATAACATGGAGGATCATAAGAGGCACTGGGCTTTGGTATTTGAGGCACTAAGGAATAATCGGTTGTTCTTGAAGAAGTCGAAGTGTCTGTTCGCTCAAACCGAGATTCCATTCCTTGGACAAATAGTGGGTCAAGGTCACATATGGATGGAGCTGAGAAGGGTGCAGGAGATTGAGGATTGGTTCAAACCAAAGAATATCCATGATATGAGAGTGTTCTTTGGGATGAAAAAATACCAACGCAGTTTGTAGAAGGGTATTATAAGGTGACAACACCATTGATGAACCTTTTGAAGAAGGATGGTGAAGTCTTGAAACATTTGCATAATTGAAGAGGAGGATGGTGACAACACTGATACTAAGGCTACCGGACTTTGAGAGACCATTTGAGGTACGCAGAGATGCTTCTAATTTTGCGATTAGGGGAGTACTCTTGCAGGATGGGCATTGAGTGGTATATGAGAGTCAAAGTTGCAGGACAGAGAGTGACAGTATCTGGTTCATGAGAAGGACATGACTACTATCATCCAATTTTTACAGATATGGAGGCATTACATGATTGGGAAGCCTTTTTTTGTCAATACTGACAATGTTTCAGTAAGTTATTTTGCATCCCAACCAAATTTTTCAATGCAGTAGGCTTGTTGGCAAGACTTCTTGGCATATTTTGACATGAATATTACTTACATACCAAGTAGACTCAATACAGTTGCATATGCCCTCGGTAGGAAGGGACACTTAGCTGCACTTTGGGAGGAAGAAGACCGTGTTGAATGAGGTAGGATTCAAGTTAACATGACCGATGAGATGTAGAGTAGACTTTGTGTTAGTGTGGAGAGAAATATTCAGGAGAAGAGCATTTTGAAGTAGGTAAAGTAGGGGAAGACTAGAATGTTTTTCTTGCAAGTTCGAATCTTGTTCTATGGGAACCAAATCTACATTACGAAGTCATCTGGACTTAGGAGGTACCTCTTGAAGGATTGCCTCAATTCTCCATGGGTTGGCCACTATGGGTTGGCCACTCAGGGCATCGTCGTTCTTTGGCATTGTTGGAGAGGGGATACCTTTTGGAGAATAAGAGGGAGGATGTGGAGGAGTATCTAAATATGTGCATCATTTGTCAATAGGAAAAATCGGATAACCAGTGAAACAGAGGATTATTACAGCCTTTTTTATTCTGAAGAGACCTTGGATAAGTGTTTCGATGGACTTCATCACTCAGTTAGAGTAGGTGCAAGGGTATAACAAGATTATGGTTGTTGTGGACCTTTTTTCCAAGTATGTAGTCTTCATTCTGAGAAATATACCTTGTGGAGTGGGGAATATTGATGAGTTATTCTTCAGAAATGTTGTGAATTTTTTGGGAGTTCCATTAAGTATTTTTTTTGGTTGAGATTCATGTTTTACAGGAATATTTTAGACTATTTTGTTCAAGTTGGTCGGGACAGAGTTATTGAAGACTTCAAGTTACCATCCATAGATATATGGCAGACTGAATGGATTAATGCACCGTTGAAGGACTACTTTTGATGTTATTTGAGGGATGATCAGAAAAATTGGCCCGAACTCTTGGATGTGGCTCAGTTAAGTTGCAATTTTCAGAAGAGTTACATAATCAGGTATAGCCCATTTGAGTTGGTCAATGGAAATATGCCAATTTATTCACACACTGTGCTACCGAGGGGATTTTTTAGTATTCCACATGTGAAGAGATTCTTGACGGTGTGGGGGATTATTTGGAGTTAGCACGGGTGCACTTGCATGATGCTGCAGGGAGAATGAAGAAATGAGAAGATAAGGACAAGCAGGACACACACTTCGATGTTCGGGACATGGTCTTACTTAGGATTACCATAGATAATTTGCAACCACTAAAACAAACTATGATATATTTGACGAAGAAGTATGAGGGGGAATTTCGAGGGAAGAAGCGAGTTGGGAATTTGCTTATGAGTTGTAGCTTTCAAACCACATGTGTTCGACACATCCTGTGTTACATATTAGTCAACTCAAGAGATGTATGTTTGATGCACATCATCCTGAGCGAGTAGCACCACCGAGGGGACCAACGATGATTGTGGATAAACAAAACATGGTTCTGGATAAGATCTTGGATCTTAGAACTGCAGGTGGTAGGAGTGTCACACGAAGGGAGTTCTTCGCTCAGTGGAAGGACACACCAGAGGAGAGTGGTTGGGAAATGAAGGATTTTTTATGGATATGGAAAAATGATATTGTAGATTATAACAAGAAGTTGTCATGATGGATAGGATTATCGAGGATGAAATTTACTCGTGGTGGGGGAGGATGTTAGGACCCAAAGTCAGCATCACTACCCTTGGGTGAGGCTAACAACTAACCAAGTGCACACGAAAATTATGCGAGTCATGGATACAGACATGCCTATGATGTTTGATGGACGTGTAGATGTAGTGGCAAGTGCACTGGGTGCCTGCCTGACTCAGTTTCAGTTAAACGCATGCAGATGAGTGTGCCCGGTCAAAATTTTGGTGAGGAGAGACACGAGGGGAAATGGTGGAAACTCGACGTCGGTTAAAAACTTTGGGGAAAAATGTGAAACGAGAGTGCACACTTATGTAGTGTGCCCACCCCCAGGCATGTGCCAACCGATTGAGGGTGATAGAGGAAGACGAGTGGTGGACTGACACATGATTTTGGGTGAGCAAGCGACAAGACAACACATATGTATGAGAGGAGGGGCATGCAAAGCTCGTTTTCAGGTCTCCTTGGTGGGTTGACACCCCAAGCGATGTGTCCCCAACATATTACAACATAACAGACAACATATATAATGGAGGGATGTGTGTTGGCTTGAACACACAACTGCATATCCAATATACCATTCGATATAGTCGAAAGGCAAGGGCTGAGAGGTAAGGCAAGGCCGCGGGTAAGTATACATGACTAAATTTTGTCGTCATGTGGTCCGAGTGATGTGACCACACCATGGGCAGGCGGAGCACGATACATGCAACGTGTTCAGGTGACACTACTATGTGAAGTTGGCAAGATCGCGGGCAGGAGGTAACACAATAGCGTGCGGGTGGGCATGGTTGTGTGTTGTGAACAAGGTAACAAAACTTAACAGTTGTGTAGTAAAATTTGGGTAGAGTGCCGAACCCGGGCAAGTTCGACCTCCCCTTGTAAATGAATAGAAATTAAATAAAATTTATAATGAAAGTATAAATTTGAGAAAATCGTTTATTGGTTTGGTGTTTAGCATATCTGTATTTTTTGTGATGTATTCCGCACATACATTAATAATGGAAGAAAACATAAATAATAATGTTGGTAGGCACAGTCTGGAAAATGAGAAAAAAACTAAGAATGGAATTCTAGTCGGTGTCGCACAGCGCCCCGAACGGTGGAACTGAATTGGGTGCATGACAATGTAGGTCACACGTTCAAACCTTGACTTACCTGTGCATCGTGCATAGGGGCAGTGCAGTTCCACCCGGAAGTTATAATGATAGACATTGAGGACCGACCCTGTGTTAGGGGAGTACCATCGCCTGCACCAGTCATTAAAAACAAAAGGTTTTAGTTAATAATTTGGTTTTTAAGTCATAGTTGCAATAAAAAATAACTTCAAAAACATACTTTACCTAGTAAACATGACCAAAAATTCCTTTTCACACCTTCTGAAATGGTCTTCCTTTGCCATGTTACATGCCCAACATTTTTACTTGTTATATAGTGCATTGCCTCAATTTTCCCTTCTCCACACTATATCACATTTCCAAGAAATTCCCATCATCATGGCCTCTCACATTGCCCAAAATTTTATCTTCATGCAATATGTTTCATGGCCATAATTTTTCTTTTCATGCAATGAAAATATACACATTAAAATTCAAATTTTGAATAAGAATTTATCTTAAAAAAGGGAAAAAAAAATTAAAACCATGAAAATAGATTTATTTTTTCTAAATGATACCATGATTCTTTGGTTCTTCAATTTAACTTCCAATTTAATCTATATTGAGCTATAATGCTTCCTTTTTATCAATTTGACGTTATCCTCTTTCTTTCTTTCTCTTTTATTTAATAAAAATATATTAATATATTATTTATTCTTTTTCTTTTCTTTTATATTTTAAATTTTAAATTTTTTTACATAATTGCATCATTATACAACCCGATATGGGGAGATGTTATGTTAGGTCCCTATAATACTAGTGTAGCCACCTTATTGTTATTGTTGTGCCCATGTACTCCCCATAGTGTTGTTATTGTGCCCCATAGAAGCCCACTATTGTTATTGTTGTGTACTTACATTATTATTTTTATGTAGGATCTTATGATATTGTGACCCCTTAGACTCTTATATATATATATATATATATATATATATATATATATATATATATATATATATAGTAGGTTTTTGTCATTTGAATCATCCAAGAATTGTTCATTTATGTAATTTAAAGGAGGTTTCCCCCTATAAGAGGCTGATTTCTAAGTCGTTGTTCTATCTTTTCTTCTATTTTGTGAGCTAGTTGCATAAAATTTGGCATTAGAGTTTTGGATTCTAAGGTTTCGCTTCTTCAAACGGGTCATCTTGGAATTTACGCTATAACCTTTTTTATACAAGACTCCAGAAGTTGAAATGTTTAACGCATGGAGCAGAAATGCTTGTGAACTTCATGTAAATGTTTCAGACCTTGATTTGCTACTGTTTTAGAGATATGATTTGTGGAAGTTAGGGATATTGCAGGCACCATAATTTCATCTCAAATAGGTGACCGAGGGAAAATGGTCATAACTTTCGTTTTAGGCATCATATTTGAATTACGTAAAAAGTGTCTGAAATTGCACAATCTGTGATTTCTTTTATATATATTTCAAAGGCAAAGGTCAAAATATTGACCTGTGTAATGTCATACAAGTTCACTCTACTAAAAGAGTCCTTCATCGAGTCATTCTGGGAGATTGGGAAAAACTTTGTCTTGAAGAATAAAAATTAGGTCTGAACTGTGGCATCAGAAAGAATAATATGAAGGATACTACAAGAACAAATTTTAAATCTTGGGGATATGGAGTCACATATATACATCAAGTTCAATAACAAGCACCTCAAAAGAAAGAAAAAGGTGTGTTTAAAAAATCAGTTTGAAGTGATTCCAAGGTAATATTGATGCATATATATCAGTATTGGGTTCTATAATGACTCCCAAAAATAATTCCACACCGATTAAGCCCTCAGAAAGATATACTATGATGAATTAATAGGAATAAGTGCAACATGATATATAAAAATTACAATACCAAGTGAAACAAATATCTCTCTCGCAAAAAGTAACAAAAAATGTAATGGAAGCTCATATGGATGGTTTGAAGAAAGGAATGGATGGTTTGAAGAATGACATGGAATATAAGCTCTATGGAATAGAAGAAAAACTAAGAGGCAACATGGAAGACTTGAAGAATGGTCTAAACACAGTCATGGAAGGTTTGAAGGAAGGTTTGACAAAGTTGCTACAAGAAATTGTTCTTAATGGCGAAAAGGTAGTCGATGAAACTCATGATGAGAACAAAAGAAATATTATTCATGATTTCATGGACTCTAATGTTGGTTTTAAGTCCCACCATATTCCAAATATCGATATGAGGAAGTTTGATAGAAAGGATTCGATAACATTGATACTACAGATGGAGCAATATTTTGATCTCCATAATGTGAAAAATATGCAAAAGGTACGCGTTGAAAATTTATATTAAGAACCCAATAAGTTTGTATGGTATCAATGGCTTTGTTCTCGTAACCCACTTGTCACTTGGTCAATTTTTATGGAGGAAATGATAGCACATTATGAGGATACAAAGAGAAACACCTTCTTTAGCCAATTGATAAATATAAAACAAAAGGGTTCAATGGAAGAACACATTGAGGACTTCCAAAAATTTAATATCAGGGTAAAAAAAAATCTAGAGAAGCATCGCATTGATGTCTTCATAGCAAATTTAAAGGATAAAATACAACATGAGGTTTTCTTATGGGAACTTTATTCATTGGAGAATGCATTCAGGGTGGCAAGAAAAGTTGAAGGAAAAGTTATGGAAACAAGGAAGTCTACCAATCACAACTATAAAGATGGAAATTTTGTTTCTCCTAACCTTCCACAACCTACAAGGTTGATACCACAACAATTGGAGGAAAAAAGAGAAAAATGGATTTCTTATAGTTTTGATAGAAAATACAATAAAGGTCACAATTGCACTGATAAGAAACTATTTTAGATAGATTGTGAGGAGGAGGAAGAAAAGGAAGAAGAAACATCAAAAGAGGAGGATATACACTAGGAACTGACCCCAGAGAAGGAAGAAATGAATGCAACCATATCTTCTAATACATTGGCAGGAATTACCACTCGTCAAACTCTTAAGATATAAGGATATATCAAGAAAATAAGGTAATAGTGTTGATTGATTCGAGTAGTTCACATAATTTTATTCATTTTAAGATAGCCAAGGAATTGAATTGCTTCCTATATCAAACAACAAAATGTCAAGTGATGGTTGCAAATGAAGGAACTATAAATTTCTCTAGAAACTACCATAATATCAAGCTAACCATGGGGGAATATGTATTGAATAGTCAAATTATTTCTATTCCAATGTGTTTTGTTGATGTTGTACAAGGAGTCTAATGGTTACAATCTTTGGGGATTATAGCTTTTAATTTTCAAGAACTTTTCTTGAAATTTTTTTGGGAAGGAAAGGAAGTTGAATTGTGGGGTATCATAGGGAAACCAAGAAAGATAATCAGCTCTAATGTCATGAAAAATATTTGAAAGAAAGAACAACGATGGATAATTCCACAATTATGCTCACTACAGGTTCAAACATCGAATTCCTCTAATTCTCCAGATCTCCAAAAAGTCTTGGACAATCATTCCAAGGTGTTTGAGACTCCCAAAGGCTTCCCACTTATTCATGATCATGATCATGCTATTCATTTAATTCCAAGAAGTGTTTCTCAACACATAAGGCCTTACAGATATCCCTATGCCCAAAATAGTGAAATTGAACATATGATTGCAGAAATGCTAGAGGCTGGTATAATTCAACCTACTAAAATTTATTTCTCTGCATGAGTAGTATTGGTGGACAAGAAGGATGGATCATGGCACATGTGTCGAGATTACAGGGAGCTCAACAAGCTCATTATTAAAGATAAATTTCCAATTCTCGTCATTGATGAATTATTGGATGAATTACATGGAGAAATTCACTTCACCAAGTTAGATCTCTATTCAAGTTATCATAAAATTAGAATGAAGACTAAATACATTATGAAAACAACATTTAGAAATTATTATGGTCATTTTGAATTTTCAGTCATGCCTTTTGGCCTTACCAATGCACCTTCTACATTTCAAGGGTTGATGAATTCCATTTTCAAACCCTTCCTTAGAAAATCCGTGTTAGTATTTTTTGATGATTTACTAATCTACGAAAAGTCTTGAAAGGATAATTTTGAGCAGTTTGAAAGGGTGCTCAAACTATTGGAGGAGAAAAAATTATATGAAAAAACCTCCAAATATTTCTTTGGAGTATAGGAGGTGGAATATCTAGGTCATATTTCATCTCATGAGGGTGTTAAAGTAAGCCCTAAAAAAATTAAAGCCATTAAGGAATGGAAAATCCCCACAACACTAAAGCATCTATGAGTATTTCTCGGGTCAACGAGGTATTATCACAATTTTTTTAAGAATTATGGGAGAATAATATAAACTCTACCAACATTATTGAATAAAGATGTGTTTTATTGGACTTCAGAAGGAACTAAGGCCTTTGAACATCTTAAAGAGGCAATGTGGCAAGAACCAATCTTAGCTACACCAAAATTCACGAAAGCCTTTATTATGGAATTTGAGGCCTCAGGAAATGGAATTGGTGTTGTGTTAATGCAAAAAGGAAGACTAATTGCTTTTGAAATCCGTCCAATAAAAGACAAGTATGTAGAGAAATCTATTTATGAGAAGGAAATGTTGGAAATACTACAGGCACTAAAGAAATGGAGACCTTACCTAATGGGAAGAAACTTCAAGGTAAAAAAATATCATGATAGCCTTAAATATTTTTTGGAACAAAGACTATCTTCAGAAGAGAAACAAAAATGGGTCACAAATATGTTGGGTTATGACTTTGAAATCATCTACAAAAAAGGTAAGCAAAATGTTATTGCAGATGCACTCTTAAGAAAGGATGAGGATGTGAAAGTATTGCTTTGTGCCATTTCTATTATCAAACCATATTGGATAACTGAAGCAAGGGAGTAGTGTAAGAATGATGAAGAAGTGTGGATAATCATTTAAAACTTGCAGCAAGATCCCAGTACATCTGATACATTTAGCTGGAAAAATGATTCATTATGGTACAAATATCACTTATATCTTTGTAAGAATTCTGAACTAAGACAAAATATTATGTTGGAATTGCACACCTCTCCCTTTAGGAGGACACTCAGGATTTTTAAAAACTTACCACAGGGTGAAGAAATAATTTTTCTGGGATGGCCTTAAATATGATATTCAAAATTTTCTGCGAAATTTTTGGTCTGCCAACAAAATAAAGTTGATCCAATTAAGACCCTAGGTCTGATACAACCATTACCATTCCTAGGGAATGTTTGGAGGAGGTTTCAATGGATATTATCATAGGTTTACCCATGTCTGAAGGAAAGGGTGTCATGATGGTTGTAGTTGACAGACTTACCAAGTACGCACAATTTTGTGTATTATGTCATGCATATGAATCCAGTACAATTGCTAATGCATTCATGGAAACATTTAAAAAGCTACATGGTAACCCAAATATTATTTTAAGCGACAGAGATCCCATTTTCACTGAAAATTTTTGGACATAATTATTTTCTTGTCTCGGTACTCAACTAGTTCATAGCTCATCTCATCCTCCCCAATCTAATGGGAACACTGAGATAGTGAAAAAATGTTTGGAAGGATATCTTCGTTTCTTTGTATCTGATAAAAAAACACAATGGATTAAGTGGTTACCTCTGGCTGAATGGTGGTATAACACTTCCTTCCATACTGCATCCAAAATGACCCCATTTATGGCACTTTATGGATACCATACACTGCCCATCACATCATATTTAAGAGAAAATTTGAGGGTACAAGCAGTGGAATATCACATTTAGCATCAACAACAAGTTATCCAACTCTTAAAGGATAACCTCACTTTGGTTCAAAGTCAAATGAAACAAGAAGTGGATCAAAATAAGAACGAAAGAATTTTTGATGTAGGAAACTGGGTATTTTTATGGCTACAACCATACAAATAAATGTCCCTCAAGCAAGCTAAGAAGGATAATAAATTATTGTGAAATTACTATGGTCCTTACAAGGTGTTGCAAATTATTGGTACCATGGCATACAAATTGTAGTTTTTGACATCTTCTCGAGTGCACCCAATTTTCCAAGTTTCATGCTTAAAGAAGGTTATAGGTGAAAAACACCTAGTTAAAACAATATTTCCAGAACTCTATGAGGAAGGAAAAATCATATTGGAACCTGAAGCAGCCACACAAAAAATAACTTGACATCTACGAAGTCGATAAATTTTAGAGTATCTCATCAAGTGGAAGAACTTACCCACTAAATATTCCACATGGGAGGATGATAATTTTATACAGAAGAATCCAGAACTACTCAAGCATTGAGGAAAACAATTTTTTGAGGGGGAGGAGCATGTTAGGTCCCTATAATACTAGTGTAACCCCTTATTTTTATTGTTAGTGTAGCCCCCTTATTTTCATTTTTGTGCCCATGCAGTCCCCATACTGTTGTTATTGTGCCCCATAGAAGCCCACTTTTGTTATTGTTGTGCCCTTACATTATTATTATTATGTACGTTATGATTATATTGGGACCCCTTAGACTCCTATATATAGAAAGTAGGTTTTTCTCATTTGAATCATCCAAGAATTATTCATTTATGTAATGTAAAGGAGGTTTCCCCCTCGAAGACGTTGATTTCTAAGTCGTTGATCTACCGTTTCTTCTATTTTGTGACTTTGTTGCATAACATTGTAGTGGTTGTAAACGAATGCAAACATTTAAATGTCAGTCAAATGAAAAAATGTGAAACATAAAAAAATTGATTTTCAATTGAAATTAGAATATATAACATATATAAAATATAAATTAGTTTAAAACAAAAACATCATAAAATTAGAAGTGATAAAATTAGAGTAGTTGAGAAAGCTAAGGAGGTCAATGAGGACAATAACAAATAGTTTGAGGAAGAAAATAATTTCAGACAAGGTTTTGGCACACATAATAAATAGTATTCTTTATCTATGCAATTCTAATGTCATTTCTTAAACAATATTACTTCATGTTATCAATCCTTTTTGTTACAAATAATAACAAATGATAAATTTGCGGAGTATTTCATTATAGAGATGTAATATCTAATACATCTTTAAAATTAAAATATGAATAGATTTTCATATTACAACATATTTTTGTTTTTATTGAAGTAGAAATAATAATTTTATGACATTTTCTTAAATAAAAATACTTAAAATTGAACAATGCACTCTAAAATTGTATTCACATGAAAACAATAATACAATATAAATACATCACACTATGTATAGAGATAGATAATCTATATTTGACATACAATATCTTGGTTGAGTGAATATCTCAACCACACACCAATCTAGGACACTAACTAGTTGGAGAGAATCTCTTTACCAAATAGACCTCAACAAACTCCTAACTATATAAGGAACAAACTCATTCTAGAATTGATGAGCACACCAAAGGAAAGTAGGTATTATATTTTACAAGTCTCCCCCTTAATGACTACTTGTCTCATTCTCAATTAAAAAATATCTTCATCTGGTCCAATATGGAAATTACACCTTGTACCTCGTTCATGTAGACATCATCAAATTGTCAACATCCATATAAAGGAATAACCATCTACTAGAATGCATGGGTACCCAACCGTTGCAACCACCAGTCTACTAGGAAATCCTTCACATACATGGTTTATCCAAGCTCTCAATGAACTCCCCCTAAATATAAATTGTCAACCCAAGTGTCTCCATCCCACATCACACACTCTTATAGGGTGTTAAAAGCTCTCTAACATAGGGGACACATAACAAAGGGGTATGCATGCCTCTCTCGGTCTTACAACCATACTCCATTTTAATGTTGCATATATCTATATTGATGAGATACAAAGTACATAAAATATCTCAATGATGAATAGGAACCACTAAAAAAGCATCATATCGACATATGGCATGTAGATTTTCTCTACACTATGTGTCCAATGGTCATGGGTCCATTTTATTTGTCACAATCACATACATCTATCCATTTGAGTTGATTACAACCATAACATTCCAAAATCTTATCATAAACCATCTTTTTCTTCATTATTCACACCATCATCTTTTTCATCTTTGGCACACTGGTATTGGTTTTCTATGCTTTATATTTCATTTCTTAGAGTCGCGAATTCTAACAAAATAAACTTAAAAAAATAGAAAATATGAAAAAAATGATTATATGTCTTTATTCTACTCAACCTCACAGGGCATTTGTTAGAGTAGTCAATTATAAATAAATGCATAATACATTGAGTTGACTAGACTCGCCATGTTTTACCAATTTGAAAAGACATATTTAACTTCTTACCATTGTTCCGTAGACTTTGGATTTCACAAAGCCAATTAATACATCAAGTCACATTGCAATGCTATGACATAGTTGTATCTGTAACGAAACTTTACTAGTGATTGCTCACCTATGAACAACAACGTACCAAGATCCTTCATTATTTCTTGTGCCCTTTTACTGTTAGAGATTCAGAATTATTTTCTCACCAGCCAAGAAAACTACCCACAAATTAATTATACCATATAATTAAGAATGTTGTTGTGGCATAATGTTCTGCTACTCACTTTGCTAGGAATACACACTTTCCAAAGTCTCACCGACCTGTCCTAGCCACGAATACTAATCCTATAGAGTTCGAATATGGTAAGAAATATTATAAATGTGTTGAGAATTTCCTTCCTATTCGACAGAGTCCACACACGGACTTCTCCACATGACTTTTTTTGTTCAGGCTCTCCTCTTCAATTCAGGGTTCTAAACCCCACTGAATATCTTAGAAATGGACGCATTTCACCCATTCGTAGTTTGGTCCTAAATAATATGTTAAAAAATAAATGCCAATGAATTAGAAAAAGGAGAGATATTTTCCTTTAACTTGGTTTACTCACTTGTTTATCGAAATTTGGTAGTCCAGGGAATTTTGGTGATTCGAACTTTGCCAAAGGGTCGAATGTCTACCATGCCCGAGTTATCCACTTGAATTTGGATTGGTTTTGACCAGGATGAAATTTTCAAGATATTAAGGTGGGGAAAGGCTTGAATAGAACTTCCAATTCATATGTAACTTTGAAATCTGGAATCCGTGTCTAAACACAACACTTAAACCTTCGCATTTAAGACTCTTGGATTTCATTACTTAGTAGACTTTATTTTTTCATAGGAGAAAACAAATTGTATTTTTATAATTAAAATTTTACAAAAAAATACATATTTTCAAGGATATATCCTCCGATGATACTCAATATCCAGAAATACATGATGGAAGAAACTAAACCTTGAGATGAATACATGGTTAACTAATGAAACAACCAAATATTCTTGGCTAGTCAGCCAGGTGTTTCCAATAAGAAGAAACAACCATGTATGTATACAAGAGTACTTACTTTAAAAATAAAGATTCTGACATAGATACATAGAGACAAAACTGGAAGAAAAAAAAAGGTGAAGGTGAGAGCAACCATATTAACTTAATCCCTGATATGGTGTGATTGTGAATGTTGAATGGTGTTAGAGTCCAACAACTGTCCATCCTTGTAGTGTTGAACTTGGATGTGCCAAAACTTCTCATTTAAACATGTCTTATATAGAGAGTCTGCCTTTGTGTTGACCTCCCTAAAAATGTGATGAATTTTTGGAACATGTAGACATCGTAGTAGATATTTGATGCAATTAATCCAACAGAGTAGGGCGGAGGGCTAGAAATTTGTGAGACCATTTACACCATTAAAGATAGTTTTAGCATCCCCATAAATGTGTAAAGTTTCAGTCTACAAATTGTAGGCCACCCATAGAAAACTCTAGAGGGCAAGGATTTCCACCTTTGAGTTCGTGTCAGGGACACTGTTCCAAAATATGTGATACTGCTCCTTGTGATGTAGTTTGATCCATGCCTCATAGCCACAAATACCTTGTTGTTCTACCCCATAAAAATATGTTGCTGGCAGAACCACCAAAGGAGGACGAAGACAAAGGGATAAATTCTTAGGAGAAGGAGTATTTGCAGGTTGACTGTCAAGCCATCGCATGATTGCACAGTGGATCCGAGAGTGAACAATATTTGTTCCTTCAAAGATATTTCGGTTCCTGGCCAGCCAAATCTCCCACAAGAAGAAGAAGGGAAGTGAGAGGAATTTTTGATCTATTCACTCCCAGGATTTTATGAATTGTATGATGCTGAGAGGCTGCCAATTTGGAACATGAAAAAGTTGAGAAAAAAAATTCCAGATTTTGTGTAGAGCAGAGAAATTTAAAAAAGATGAGCTATAGATTCAAAGGCCATTTTGCAGAAAGGGAATTACCCAGGGCCCTGACAGCCACACTTCGCCAAGTTATCCCAAGTGAGGATATTTTTCCTCCAAGAAAGACAGACAAATAAAATTACCTTGAATGGGATTGGCCTCTTCCAATAATTCCTAAAGCATGATAGTTCCAATCTTTGTATTTTTTGCAAGATGATGCTTCCATATGTCTCCACAACCACTATGGACTCACCATTCATCTTTCTAGCCCATAAAAATTTGAACCCTAAGGGATTTAAGCAGGGTCCACCCGATCTCATCTTCTTCAAAAAAGATTGCCAATCAACCGCATCCTGACCCAACAGTCTTAGATGAGCAGAATATTTCTAGATCAGACAGCCCCGTTGAAAATGAGAAATGACCTAGTTTAGGGAAAAAATACCTTTGTAAGAGAGGGTGTGCAGAAGGTTGATATCCAATTTTAGATCTAGAGGAGAGCCACAAATGTCGTCAACTCCTAATAATATTCATTGGCCATTCCCAAAATCCCATATGATCTTTCTTGTGAAGAGTGTTGCCACACGAATTAATCCCAGCCAAATGTAAGAACCTCTACATTGAGGAAGAGATTGGAGTCTGAACAAATGATGTAAATCCATGCCTATTAAATATTTGGATAGGAAGAGGATTGGCGAGAGGCTAGTTCCCGTAACCGCCCACCAGAGAGACTTGATCAAGAGAGACTGGGTGAAATATCAGATATCAAGCGAACCCCTGCCACCGCGAACTTTGGGAAATTCCAACGAATCGAATTTACAGAGATTATTTTTTTTGTTCCACGGGCACCCGACTAAAGGAAGCTTGAGATAGTAGCCTTGATCAAGGAAATAATGTGAGAGGGCAGGAAAAAGAGATGTGCCAAATAGACTGTTAGGTGTTGTAGAACAACTTGAATGAGAACGAAACTCCCCCCCAATGATAGCCATTTCTCAATCCAATTATTAAACCTTTTCTTAAACTTCTCCAAGAGCTAGTACCAATATTTGGTGTGATAGCTACAAGGTTTAAGCCTGGAACCCAAGTAGTAGAGGCCCTCCGAGAGAGGGGAAATATTCACCTCAAAGAGACCTACAATTAGTTCCATATTTGTGTTGTCCCTAGAGGTAATTAATAAAATATATTTTGCACCATTAATTTCCAAACCAGATGCAACACCATATCGTAGAAAAATATAATGCAGTGCTAACCACTGAGCTCTCGATGTAATTCCGAAGGTCAAGATATCAACCACAAAAAAATGAATGTGTTACCGAGACCCCATGATAAATTTGTATGCCTTCGAAAATTCCCAGCAGATGAGCCTCTTTGAGGCGGATATTGAGCCCATCCATAATTAGTATGAAGATAAGAGGTTAAATGGAGCAACCTTGATGGAGACCATGTCCTGCTTGGAAGAAATATATGGGAAGACCATTTATAATGACTTCGTACCATACCAGTGCAATAAAATCCATGATCCACTGTAAATTTTGATTTGGTAGGTCGATCTTATGGAGAATGAGTCAAATGTATGACCAATCCACATTGTCATACACTTTATAAAGATCACCTTTCATGATTATTTCTTCCATATTTTATGTGTCAATGGAATGCATGAATTCTTGAGTTGTAGGAATGGCATCACGAATGAGGAGATCTAGGAGGAATCCATACTTCTCAAGGGAGATATGACCTAAGAGGACACCAGATATTCTATCTGCTATAACCTTCGAAATCAACTTGTAGATCACATTTCAAAGTGAAATTTTTTTGAAGTCCCAAAAATGTTTAGGGAGGGAGGACTTTGGTATGAGATATATGAAGGTAGTATTAATGTCAGCCAGAATTCGCCCTAGTAACTGGGATTCTTCAACAAAACCAAGAATATCCTCCACCGTGAGATCAAAAAAGTGCAAGTACAACTCAACATGCCAACCATCGGGGTGAGGGATTTTATCACGAGAAAAAGTTTTGAGGACCGATTAGATTTCATCTCTGGCGATTGGCTTACCAAGTTACTCATTAGCAACATCTTCAAACATGCAAGGATACAAGTTGGGGGCCCATAGTTTATCGGATAATCCAACCCCTTCCCTACAAATATAGAAATCTGAAAAAAATTGAAGGCCTCCCTCTAGATATCCTATGTAGACTGTACTGATGTGTCGTCCATAGAATCAATTTTCAAAATTGCATTTTTATGTTTCCTATTATTGGCGTATTGATGAAAATATTTAGTGTCGTGATCACCTTTGCGTAACAAAGTTTCCCTTCTCTTCATATTCCAGGTAATCTCTTGTATTCTAAGTATTTCATTATGCGCTTTTCCAGTGTCGAGAGCTCCGAGAAGGATTTTGTACTAGGATTGCAACTTTCCATTAATTTATAAATTTCTTCAATTTTCCTAGAAATTTATTGTAACTCTTTGATCATATGTTCTTTCTTGAGGCACTCCCATGTCTGAGTCATGTGCTTCAAAGCCCATAGGTTCTATTTGAAACAATAGGAATTTGATCTTCCTTGCAGATCCATATACAGTGTCTAGAAATTTAGGACCATACTCTGGTAATCAGTGTCTTCTAACCATATTATGTTGAATTTAAATGGTTGGCCCTTTTGAAATGGTTCCATTCACCATTTGAGACAAATGGGATGGTGATCAGACAAGGTTGACATAATCACTGATGACTTCATATTTTCAAGAATTTCTAACATGCTTTCATGGACCAAGACATGATCAAGTATTTAACCGACAAAAGCATCTCCAGTCCTGTGTTTGGTTTAGTTTGGGTCAGGGGAATGGGACAGATATCTACAATATGGTGGTCAAAAAAAATATGGGAAAGTATATCAACCAGATGATCCGGGTAGTTGTGGGAACCCTAACATTGGGCAGAGGAAAAAGTGGCGTTTAAGTCACCCAGATTAGATAAGGTTGTGAATATTTAAAATATCAGAGGAGATAATGCAAGACCAAAAGGTAAGCTGGCTGTGGTAGGGGGCATACATATTGATGAGGTGAAAATACTTTGAAAAACCCTAAATCTTTCCAGATAGGAGAATGCCCGCGAAGAATAAGAAGGAATGAAATTTTTCAAAAAGAGGATTCCACCTTGCAATCAGTCCACCTGATAAACCGATTAAATCAACACCTGCAATATGACAATAAAATCTAATAGAGAGAAAATAATGGATGCCTTTTGAAGCAGGGCACATGGTTTCTTAGAATACCGCTATAAAAGGAGAGGAGCCTGAGAAGAGGTTTTTGAGGTTTATGAGCTTAGAGTGATCATAAAGACCGCGGATGTTGAATGAAATTATGTGATTCAGGATTCATGTGAAGCGAGCATACATGCTCTAAGAACCCAAATTCAAAGGATGAAATGATAGGGATATCACGCAACCCTTGCGAATTAACAGATAAATAAGATCAAGTATTTTTTCTGCCCCAAAAATGGCGACTTCCATTTTTCTCTTTCTGTGAACTATAATATTCAATGAAGAGGAGGGAGAGATGTGGGGGCATGGCTCTAGGAAATGACCATCATGAATAGTAAGATCCACCATATCTAATTCCGGATTCATAAAGAGGAATTCACAGTCACTACCGATCGATTTTTGTGGAGAGTCTATAGGCACCCCAATTTGAGGAGCAAGTTCGGGAAGAGGGGAAGTTGTTTCGAGAGGAGGCATGGATGGAGAAAAAATTGTAGATTCTGGTGGAGGATGGAGTGGAGAAGGTGGTGATTCAAGTAGAATAATTGGGTCGGATGGAGCAGAAAAGGCTATCAACCAACCTGGATCTCTGTATGAGGGCCGCGGAATAGCAATGTTGTCCATGGAAAGCTTTGGGGTCTCCTCGAAATGGTTAGTTGAGACTTAGTTTTGTGCTATGAAAATAGTTTGGGAAGGGAGTTGTGGGGAGGAAAGAGTCGAATATGACAAATAATGATGAAAATTATGAGAGGGAGATGTAGGAGGCATACCTTTAACATGTTTCTTGGGAAGTTCCTTATCATGGTCGCCACCATTGTAGTTGAAATGAGCAACCCAGGAATTTGTGGATTGTTTTGACAGCCTGCTACCCTGAGGACACCTTTTCATAAAATGTTTTGTCTGATGGAAAAGGAGAAAGCAGAAGTGTGGCCCCTAGTAATCCACTCTTTCGCGGTGTCTCGAACGATCCCAAGTGAAGTCAATATTTCCTGGAAGACCACCTAAGAAATTTAATTCCACTAAAATTCATGCTATATGTTTTTACATAGCACCCATTCATCCTAGATCAATGTACTTGAGTTTCCCAATTGAGTTTCCACTCGATGATAGGGCCAACTTCGTCCATAATTCCATGGGAAGGCCTGGAAGTTTCACCTAGATGAGATTGTTTTTGGGGGTTTCCATGATCGAATTGAAGCTGATATACCAGTCGTGAAGCTACAAGAAGATCCTTCCATGGACCCATGTTTTCCTGAGAATTTCGGTAGCATTTTCTGTATGGAGGAAGTGAATGCTGAACCAGGAATTCATGAGCCTACTGACTTTTGGAGGGTAACCAAGAAAAGGTCCCCGT
Organism: Pinus albicaulis; assembly: GCA_034641835.2. Taxonomy (NCBI): domain Eukaryota; kingdom Viridiplantae; phylum Streptophyta; class Pinopsida; order Pinales; family Pinaceae; genus Pinus; species Pinus albicaulis. The sequence continues at coordinate 86,443,559 of CM076570.1, forward strand.
GTTCTCTTAACCCATTCCTGCATGTCTTCCTCAAGAATATCCACAAACACCCAACAACCCACGAGAGCTCTCTTCTGTAGACTCATCACCTGGCCCCATAATTCTTCATATCCAAAACTTAAGAGATTTATCTCAGGAGTAGGCAAGAAGATTTTGTTCAAACCTCTGAAGCGCGACCAATATTCTTGCAATGGTCTTTGATCGACTTCCACCAATATTGTGATGGTCTTTGATCAACTTTTATCGAAGGAAAAAACCCTTCCGAGCAACTAATTTTGAAAATTAGCCTTTGTGGGACAGACTTGACCCTGGCTATCGAATCAAATTTGACCTGATTGGAAGTCTCTAGCATCGAGTTGAGTAACTTTGATTATGTTTAGGAAGAAATCCATCCTTTGTGTGTTATAGTGAATCAATCTGACTTGAACATCTTTCAACCTCTCATGCTTCTCACAAAAGTTGTATGGAATAAACTTATTGTCATATCTAAACTCATGGAATCAATCAAACTAATACATGATTGGTATATTTCACCCCTTAATGGATCCCAAAAAGTGGCATCAAATAGAATTTTAATTGAAGGATTTATCAAAGCTCATAACACTTACCCAACTAAGGGAGAATCAATTACACACATGGTATTCAAATAGTCTAAAAGAGGATCAACCCATTAAGACTCAAAGCCAACCTAGTTCATTTCATTTTGTAGACACAATATATTTACAGGGACCTACACGCCTTGCTCCCATAGTATATAAGGCTTATGGCCTCCTTCTCAATGTTTGTCTCATTCTACTTCCGTGACCCTCTGCTCTCTCTAAGCACCTTGTGTTCTATTTCCCCCTTGCCAAACTACTTTTACACTTTAGGCTGATATTTTGACATCTAGCTATTTGACAAAAATATTCTAACAAAATGGATATTCTTTAGGACATCTATCTATTAGTCTTAAGACTATATCACAACTTAACTTACACTATTGGTTATTGCACATGCCCACATAAGTAAAAAAAGCATAATCATCCAAATTATTTTTAGAATCAATACACATATAATTACATAAAAACACACTATTTTTAATTTACAAAAATTACAACCACAAAAAATGTATTTCTCCATTAAAAATTTCATGACCCACTTGGTGTAATTACGTAGGATTTGATGCTCATCATTGAACCAAATTCCATTGAAAACTATAGTAAAAGATGATATATGGTGGGTGACTATTATGCTCCAGCAACAAATTATCTTGGGTGGTACCCTATTCAAGACATGAATGGAGATTATCTTGGGTGGTGCCCTATTCGAGCCATGAATGGATGGTAAGTATCCTGGCACGAAAACCTCTTTTAGTGCCATAGTTTTGGTGTCATACTCCATTTTTTGATTTACCTGGGTAGTAGTCGGGCTAAGAATTTGGGTGCATATGGAGGTTTCATTGTTTAAGGTGTCTGGTTGACTATTTTACATTAGCAGGTGTTCTCCTTATGTAGAACCTTTAATCCTGGATACCTTTTCTAACATTCATGGGTCAAAATGTTACCTTCTTAGTATACATTTGTATTTGGGGTATCTGGGATCAGTATATTTCTTCTATACCATGTTTTCGGATCACTTTGAAGTGATCTCTAAGATATTTCTTTTGCTCCTGATTGTGACCATCATTCTAGATTCTATAGTGAAAACCCACTTCACATAACCCAAATATCACCCATGTGCAAAACGGGGTGCCCTGTTAGATCATCTTTTGGTCCTGAAAGGGGCTCTGACTCATCATATGAGTCTTGCTTTGACTTCCTTTGCCATAAATTGTTGGACTCGTTTAGAATTTATCGTCTGTGTAAGGACTTTGGTTTTCAGTGATGTTTACGCTGGTGGTATTGCAAAGGTTTTTGTTGTTGTTGTTGACATTTCTGATATTGTTTCTTCATACCTCCCTTTGCATTACTTCCTTCTACAACTTATGATGGCATTTCCAACTTCCACCCTATTTTCCAGTGCCTCACGCAATATTTTCCCAGGATCCCGCCTAATTTCAAAGTTACCTATCCCTGACACCCTCTTTCATTGAGGGCACACTTTTCTAACCATACCAACTACCCTCTTTTACTTTCCTGTCACAAGAGGTACCTGGCCTCTGTACACTTGGGCACCTATATACTCCTCCCAAACATTCTCGCGGTTATTCTATCTGCCCCACACTCTCTCCTAGGCATCTGACATCTTGGATGGCGGTTCCCCTTTATGGTCATTAAATTTCTCTTTGTTGTATTACAAATCTTTCCTTTTTTGGACCCTTTCTCTTGTCCAACCCATATCTGGAGTGTTGGAAATGCCAAGAGGGGGGGGGGGGGGCGTGAATCAATATTCCTTTCAATTAGTATTATTATTAATATTTCATAGCATTGGTTAATCTTCAATTATTATCAGTGTTTGTAAAATGATAGAAGTAAACAAAAAGAACACAAATGCACACAATTTTTAAGGTGGAAACTATTTGGTCAATTCAGTGTGTCCTAAATTGCTGCATTTAATTTGTCAATCCGGGATTCGTAAGCTGATGAAGTGCGGCGCACTATATGTGCAAGATAACCTATTTCTTAACTTTTTGTCGTTTTTGGTTTTCTAAGATGAAATGGAAATTCTAAAATAAAAACAAGTATGGTTATGTTTGTTCAAGGAAATGATATCCTCTATAATGATTTACCAACTTGAAACTGAAAAAGGAATTTGAAAATTACAATGACAAACTTGAAAGGAAATGAAAATGCGCTGCTGAAATGAAAAGATGCTGCTAATCTAATGAATCAAAACAGTGAACTAGTGAGCATGAAACCAAACTATTCTTGCTGCTGTCTAAACACAAAATAAATTATGCTGAAAGAAATCCAAAAGTTGCAATAAAGTAAATCTAGATCAATTTACATCAACTTGTCTTCTGATCCCTCATCATTAGTCCAACTATGATTTTCGGAAGTAACCATAAACAACTTGAGTAACTGATATCTAACTTGCAGAAAGTAAACTAATATCAAATCATACATTCATAATTCAATCCCTCACCATCAGTCCAGCTGTGGCTTTCGTAGGCAACTGAAGATGTCATGCACAATTTAATATATCTAAATTTGCAGAAAGGAAACTAATACCAAACTACACATTTCATAATACAATCCCTCACCATCAGTCCAGCTGTGGCTTTCGGAGGCAACTGAAGATGTTATGAGCAGTTTAATATATCTAAATTTGCAGAAATGAAACTAATACTAAACTACACATTTCATAATACAATCCCTCACCATCAGTCCAGCTGTGGCTTTCGGAGGCAACTGAAGATGTTATGAGCAGTTTAATATATCTAAATTTGCAGAAATGAAACTAATACCAAACTACACATTTCATAATACAATCCCTCACCATCAATCCAGCTGTGGCTTTCGGAGGCAACTGAAGATGTTATGAGCAGTTTAATATATCTAAATTTAACTACTGAAGCAAATGAACAAAACTGAATTAAACAAAGCAGTACTGAAATTAAACAGAAACTAAGAAAAACACATTAGCAGCAGAACAATGTTAATTCCATGTCATTAGTCAAAAAGCTATGAAAATGCCTAGGCTGCCTATCTATAACCTGAAACAAGAGCACTGATCAGTGATTAATAACATAAAACATGAAAGACAAAAGTGAAATAGAAAGCATGAAAGTTTATAAACAGAAATGAAGCATATGTATCATGAAAAATGCAGTGTATAAACATGTGAATGGATTATGGCACAATGAGCTTTAAAGAAATGAAATAAGAACTATACACTAATGCACAAAACCTTAGCTGAGCAGGGGCCCTCTACACCAGCCTTGGCAACGATCTTCAAGTACGAATTACGTTGGAAAACATAGTCTTCTTATATTAAAATGTAGTCATAACAGTATGGTAGTATTACGGCACTAAGGCAGCGTAATTACATTACAGAGCAGACTAATAAAAAAATAACAGAGACTAATCGAGACTAACTCTATATGCGTATGCAAACGCGTTATATATAACAAAAGAAATATAACTGTCTCCTAAAGTTTATGCTGGTGGAGAACACGTAGACCATTACGTCCACGAATCTAGGATCATGGCCGTGTTGGAAAGTAAATATATGAGGAGTGGATGCTTGAATTCGGCTATGGAGCCATGTACAGATGTCGACTTGTCCTCCGCAAGCTCAGAAACGGCCATATGAACCTTCACGTGACACGAAACAGAGTCCTGTCACCGTGAGACTCTATGGTTGACTTCCATGTGGACACCTTTGACCGCGGCTTCTTTAGATGAGTTTGCTCGAGCCAATAGGACATGAACCATGTCCACATCATTTCTGACTTGCCCATGTGGCTCGTTTTTCCTGTAGACACCTGTAACATAGAGTTTCACAAAATGGCTGCGGAAAGTTGCAGCAGCTGCGGAAAGTGGCAAGATTCCGCAACTAAATGAACAAAATCTAAATCAAACAGCAGACACAAAAATATAGTTAAAAACCATGTTAGATGCTCTTTTGCAATTAACATACAATGATATTGACAACTTGGGAGGTTCAGGTGAGTGAAAAAGGTATAGAAAAGTGTATGGAAAAGATGCAGAATTGAGACTCAACAGAAACCCCCTTCGGGACAAAATCCACCTGAATGCTTTTCTAATAATTCTTTAATATTAAACTATAATTGAAAAGAAAGCTCCAACTTCCTATAATTTAGAAAAACATTCTTCTCCAACTCCCACTGGATGGACGCTCCAACGCCCGATATTCTTCAGTAGTCAACTGAACGGATGCCCCAACACCCAATGAGCTACAACTCACCCTAGGACCACCCTACCACCCTGAAGTTTTCACAGGCTTGGACCTATTGGTGACTTCATGCACTAGCCTAGCACCACCCTACCACCCTACCACCCTATAGAAGAATAAAAGAAGAACATACTCTTGTACTAGGGAAAATGGTCCACTTTACAATGATATAGAATGATGTAGAAGAAGAAGAAACACTAGACCATAAACCCAACTATGACACAACCACCTAATGATGATCCTAGACCTCCCGACATTGCCTCTTAAATTCTTGGAAGATAGACACTTGTACAAATTTTACAATGATGATATTACAATGACTTAGTACAATGATACCTTTACAATGACTATATGTAGTGTTTCCCACTTGAAAACTTCATGTGGTGAACTTATTATTGTTTTTCTGCACCTTGATTGCTGCTCTTGTCATGCTACCCTTTCTCACTCTTCAGAACATTGGATCATGCATTGAGTATCATCTTGATGAATACATAATACCTGAAAAAATTCTTCAAGGAAATACCCATGACATGATAATAACAAAACTTACCTCATCCTGCAGAGCATATCTCAGTGTGTTGTAGCCGCTACAACACCACCCAAAATTTTGGGTATATTTAAAATTTTGGGTTCCCCCTCTGCTCGCCTAGGCGTT